>OX376073.1:1202500-1802500 GCA_947361185.1 Charanyca ferruginea
TTCGCGCCCGACACCACACAGCTTAGATATCATATATACAGACGTTAAGGCACACCAACACACCACAACAACATGCCAATAACCTTGAGCATTTGGCCCGTACTGAATTTCTGGACGAGTGCGGGGGTGATATACACGCAGTCTTTAATCGGACGCATTTTTAACAAAAGTAACAAAACCAAATCATTTTCCTTTGTATTGCAAAGCAGTAGATATTTTTTTTACTCTTTTGATAAGAAATTAAGGAGTAAATTGGTGATTTGACTTTGTTTTTTCTTATTATGTGATACCGATCGAATAATTGTGGCTAAACCAAATTAAGTATCATATCATGTAGATTACTAACAATTTTTTCAGATGTAATTTCTCTGTAAATGTCGACGAACGACGCTTCTTTCAAGCTTTTTTCGAGAGAGCAGCCTTAATAGTTTCTTGAATATAGAGAATTCTTGAGAATTTATTTGGCATTCTACCGATGAATACATTTTGAACGTAGTTTGCACCACTTTCTGGCACATCAATAGGCTGCGTGTCCCTGGTCCGTCTACACGAAGCACTCAGTCTTATGTTGGCACTTCACATGGTGTGTTTGTGCAAATATTCGCCTTATTTGGATAATACAAAATTTACCCTATTGTTATTTAAATAAAGTCGATTTTGTATTATCCAAATAAGTCAAATATTTGCACAAGTACGCCAAGTAAAGTGCCAGCATTACAACTTCGTTATTTAAAGCGGTACTGACAATGTTTTCATTACAGATATTCTTGTGATCTTTACAATGATGTTTGCATTATATCAGATCAGAACTACGCCGAGTTTCGGGCGGTAGTAAATATCCCGAACCAACAAGCCTAACAAGCTTGTTCTTGTTGAAGGTAGGAAATGACCTCAACAACCCGGTCCTTACAGTCATGTTTGTAAGGCTGGGGGCCTTGGCTTCACCGCCTGGACCGCGAGGAAGAAAATCTCAATAAAATAATTACCCTAATCCTAAGGTGATGACTGCGCCGAGAGGATGAATGGCTGGAGGGAGTCCAGTTCTTAGCACCAACCTCGATGTGACAGGCTAACATCGTTGAAATGCGCCTTCTTATGGGAATGGGCGTCACCCTGTAAGCGACCGTTTAATTCGACCCTTCTCGTGGGAACAAATATGAATGAATCTAACCAAAATATCTCAACCAAAACAAACAAAAAAACCCTAACTCAACAAGTATTTCATCCAGGACTATTTAATAGACCACGCTCAGCTTTCCTAAGCGATATGTCTAATCCTGAACTCAACCAACCAGAACTAAAATCTAGAGACATAGTGGATCTAACTGACAACTCGTCTAACCAGCAAGTACCTCCACCCTGGCAGCGAGTGCCAGGTTCTAACAAGCGGAAAAGAACTAGCGATTCTCCACCAAACAGCACTCCCGTCGAAGTATCAAACAGGTTTACATCCTTAACTTTAGACCAATCTGAATACCAAAATGACGACACTCCAAACCTGAGAACGAATAAACCTCCTCCTATTGTTCTATATGGAATAGAAGACGTGAATGTACTGTCAAAACTTATAGAATCGGTATGTGACTCTAAACTCTTTAAAATAAAAATTGTGAACAAAAACTTGCTCAGAGTCCTTGTTGATTGCCCAGAAACCTACAAGGATGTAATATCGGCGATAAGGGCCAAAGGCTTGATAGGTCATACCTTCACACAAAAAGAAAAGAAGGCATATCGTATAGTTATAAAAAAACTACACTATACTACACCTCACAGTGAAATAATCGACGCGATAGAAGCTACTGGTAATAAAGTTCGCGGAGAAATCATCAATGCCCGTTATGGTCCAGACAAAATTCCATCCTTTACATTTTTCGTCAATTTGGAACCAAACGGAAATAACAAAGCAGTTAAAAATATAGAGTATATTTACCACCAGCGAGTTACAATAGAAGACCCTCGAAAAGTTAAAACAATTGTCCAATGCCAGCGATGCCAGCAATACGGCCACTCCAAAAACAACTGCATGCGGCCCTATAGATGTGTCAAATGCGGGGAAGGTCACAAAACTGCAGACTGCTCAAAGAAAGATCGCAACACTCCTGCAAAGTGCGCCCTGTGCTCGTGTGACCACCCTGCTAACTATAAAGGCTGTCAAGTCTACCTGGAGATCTCGTCCAGAAAGGCAAACCAGAATAAAAAACATCCTCTTCGACCTCCTATGAACGAGTCAAACAAAATCAAACCAACTGAATCAAATGGCCACCCCAGCAAATCCTTATTACTACCTAATTCCACTCAACTCCGTGATAAAAGGAGCTACTCTGATATCGCAGCAAATAGACTCAGCACTGGTGTTGACTCAGAAACAGAAAACAACCCTAAACAAAAAAGCATCGAACAAATTCTAATAATCCAATCTGAAAAGATAGATCAACTCATTCAACAGATAGGTACCCTCTTGAACCTATTGACAACCGTTGTGTCCAAACTACATTCATAGTACCTTTACGTATCGCAACGTGGAACATCAATGGACTATCGCCGAACATACTAGAACTTGAAGAAGTGATCAAGAGTAATAAACTTGACATAGTTCTAGTTTCCGAGTCCCATGCCTCCAAAAATAATTGTTACCGAATGAAAGGCTTCAAAATTTACTTCACGCCTCATCCTGGTGATGGCAAAGCTCATGCGGGTACTGCAATAGTAATCAGATCAAACCTTAAGCACACCGTATTGGAGGAATACGCCACACAACATATCCAGGCTACTACCATCAGATTGGATGATCGTGCAGGCCCGATTACATTGTCCGCCGTTTACTGTCCACCTAAACACAAAATCACTCAGCAAATGTTTGAAGACTACTTTTCTCGACTTGGAAACAAATTCATATCCGGAGGGGACTGGAATGCAAAGCATACGTTCTGGGGTTCCCGTATGACCCTGCCAAGAGGCCGATCACTTAAAAGCTGCCTAGATGCTTTCCACCTTACACCAATATCCACTGGAGAACCGACGAGCTGGCCAAGTGATCAAAACAAAATTCCGGATTTGCTTGACTTTTTTGTAACCAAAGGGATCGGTCATCTTTACTCCTCCGTAGAATCGAGCCTTGATGGATCATCTGATCATACGCCGGTAATTCTTACATTGAGCACCTCAGTCCTATATGCTGAGCCTTCGGACTCCTTATGTAATCGAAAGACTGACTGGCAGGGGTTTCGTAGTTTCTTGGATGAAAATATCCAGTTAAACATTCCCATGAAAACTCCAGAAGATATTGACAACGCTTGCGAGTACCTCACAAACCTGATTCAGGTATCTGGATGGAAAAACTCACCCTGCTTAACTCGCCTTCCAGCGATGTCATCTCAACCAGCAGATATTAAATCAATCCTCGTAGAAAAACGGCGACTACGAAGAATATGGCATCAATCTCACCATCCTACAGATAAAACAGCCTTCAACCAAGCTGCGAAACAACTGAAAGCGCTACTACAGGAATCCGCAAACACTTCGTTCCGTAATACTCTAGAAAGCTTGTCACCCCAGGGAAAGGGTGAAACATCTCTTTGGAAAGCTACTAAATCCATCGGAAAGCCACAAGAACATCTCCATCCCCTCAAACACTCAAATTCATGGGCTCGAACAGATGCTGAGAAAGCAGAAGTATTCGCAATCCATCTGGAAAACGTATTCAAGCCGAATGATGGCGGCGATGAATCATACATTGATGACTTACTCAGCCAGGATCTCCAGCTGTGCCTGCCACTCAAACCCACATCCCCAAAGGAAATCGCGAGTGAAATCAGACGACTAAATTCCAACAAGGCCCCCGGATTTGATTTAATCACTCCCGTTATTTTAAAAAACCTACCTAGAGAATGCATAACATTTCTTGCCTCACTTTTCAATGCAACTCTACGAACATCATATTTTCCTAAAATCTGGAAAGTATCGGAAATCCTAATGATTCATAAACCCGGAAAGTCTCCCCATGAAGCATCATCATATCGTCCAATAAGTTTAACACCAATTCTCTCGAAATTATGGGAAAAAATCTTCCTAGTCCGCCTAAAAGAACTTATGGACAGTTCTGACATTATTCCCAAGCACCAGTTTGGATTTCGGAAACAACACTCCACAATTGAGCAAATGCACCGGGTCCACCACGAGATTAGACGCTGTTTTGAAATGAAAATGTACTGCTCGGCGGCATTCCTAGATGTTCAGCCAGCATTCGACAGAGTCTGGCACAAAGGGCTACTGTGGAAAGTGAAGGACAAACTTCCACATTCTCTCTACCTCATCATCAAGTCCTACCTCGAAGACAGGCTTTTTCAAGTGAAACAGAGAGATGCCAGATCTACGCTACGAGAAATCAAAGCCGGCGTCCCACAGGGTTCCGTACTCGGTCCCGTGCTTTATAATATATTTACCTCAGACTTACCGGTATCCGAAGACGTGACCGTAGCGACATACGCTGATGATGTAGCCTACCTCGCAAGTGATGTCGTACCAGCAAAGGCCAGTGATAAGCTCCAACATCTACTAAACGAGACCTGTGCATGGATGAGAAAGTGGCGCATCCGGGCAAGTGCTCAAAAATCGAACCATATCACATTCGCTTTAAGAAGGGGAAATTGCCCTCCCGTCAAGTTTGGCTCCGATGTTCTTCCAGATTGTGTGAATGTTAAATACTTGGGCTTTAATTTAGACAGAAGACTCACCTGGACCTATCACATAAAGAGGAAACGGGATGAATTAAATTATAAATTCCGAAACTTGTACTGGCTTATGGGCAGAAACTCTGTCCTATCTGCTGATAACAAGCTATTAATCTACAACGTCGTGTTGAAACCTATATGGACTTACGGAATCCCACTGTGGGGCTCTGCCAGTAAGAGCAATGTCATGTACATCCAACGTGTCCAAAACAACATTCTGCGTACCATCACAAGTGCCCCGTGGTTCTCCAGAAACGATGAGATCCACAAATATCTTGGCGTTCCCACTGTTCAGGCTGAAATTCAAAACTTCAAAAAAAAATACGCTGATCGGCTCTCGGTTCATCCAAATACCCTGGCCAGTGATCTCTTAAAACCTTCCCTGACGGTGAAAAGCCTGAAAAGGAAGGATGTGCTCTAAAAAGGCAGACGGGACACTGGTCTCCTCGCCTAAACGTCATACTCGAACAACCCATCTGCTTATAGTCTTGCGACTGATCGCCGATTAAACAGGAAAAAAAAAAAAAAAAAAAAAAAAAAAAAAATATCAGGTAATCTTTAGATCTGAAATCATCAATTAGCTAATTTTTACAACATGGTATGCATAAGTAACACTGCTATTTCATTTCTTCAATACATTTTTTTACGCAAATTTATAAACTCTGGAACTGATTCAGAAGTTAGCAATAGAACAGTGTATTATAGAAGGTTGTATGATTCCTTGATTAGTCTAAGTTCTCTGATTTGAACAGGAATAAAAAGATTTTGTAAGCCCGTAGATATTTTTACGGAAAAACGTTTTTTAATCAAGTCCTAGAAGTCCACTGACCTCACCGACTGAAAAGATTTAATTCAGTATCCATTGAACTGAACAAATCCGATCAAAAGATAAACTATAATAAATTAATGTTTACACAATAAAAAAATGTGTCGTAAAATACAGATATTTTGTCGTCTGTAATAAATCTTATCGAATGATCAGGACGAACGATTTTGAATGAAACGTTGGTATTTTTTTTGTAATAAAACCTAAACAAGTGTGTTTGTGATACGCGCTTTTGGTTCCATAGCTAAAAATATTTACTAACACCATAGGTAGGTATAGCTATGTTTCACTTCATAATTTTTCGGGTTCCTCGACTTATTTTACTTGGCTTACAAGTTTTGAAAATAGACTTTAGTATTCCACAAATTAAGTACAAAATTGAATCTGTAGACTAATTTAACTTTAAGGTGTAATTTGTAGTAATAAAATAAATATCTATTCTATGCTGTTCTAATTTATTTCCTGAGTACCTAACTGTTAATACATTGTTTTTACATAACTGAACAGGGGGCTTACCAGGAACTCTTATCAATTTCAAGGTAAATTTTAAACGAAAAATAACTTGTCGTGCATGTTTGTACCCTGAGCGCGTCAAGTAGAAGGCGAGCCAGCGATCACGTGACCTAAGCCAGCCGGTAAACCGTAAAACCGCTAAAGTATTTTAGAACGTCTGTTTAGAATAATCTTTTTTAATCTGTGCTGCCAGCTTACTGACCAGAGACTATGTCTGTGAAATCTGTTTCCGTCTACTCTCCGTTCATTCCTAGCCCTAGTGGCTACCGGCGGATGTGGCGGTACAAGTCAGCAGACTGAGATGAGATGAGATGGGGACCGAGTCACCCGCGTCCGTAGGAAAGCACCCTCATTAATAGCTATTCCCTACACGTGGTCCCTGGGTGGTGCTAATCAGGTGACACTAACTGGTGGTAGGTTTCGGCCGTTGGCTTGCGACCACCCACTGGGCAAAGATGTACCGCCAAGTGGCTTTGCCGCGTTCCGGTACGATGCACAGTGTAGCCAATTCAGAGGAGTTGGGTCGAAATAGTTGTTCCAATGCAGGCAGACCGACCAGGCACGCACTGATATGGGCGTATCGGCAGACTAGTCGCGGAGGGTAGCGGGATCCGAGGCACGGTGCGCCGCTGGCCGACCGCAGGTAGTTGGGGGCCCAAGTAGTGTGCTAGCCACACATGAAAGGCTGCCCCGCCAACTGTCGAAAAATCCCGGAATGCACCATCGTGCTGGTTGGCGACCAGACGAGAGGGCCCGATGGACATTCCCGGGGGGGCTCGGGCGTCCCTGCAGTCTCCAGACTAGTCCCCCAATGATGCCGTCCTGTCAGAGCGTGCCTGAGGGATAGCAGCATGGAATCTCATTTCACTTCCTTCTCCTCTTCCTTCTTCACTCAAACTCATGACCAAGAGGAACAAAACGAGAAAAGCTAGCTGTACAGCGGCAGCACTCCCTCTCACACAAAGTGCACCTCAGTAACATACGAGGTCTGCACTCAAATCTCGCCGCAGTCCATCACCACCTAGAGACTGAGAAACCAGCGCTCTTGTTCCTGTCGGAGACGCAGATCGGGTGTCCGTCTGACGTGTCATACCTTACCTACCCAGGGTTTACCCTGGAGCACCACTTCAGACCACGCGCGGGCGTATGTATGTACGCCCGGGACGACATCTGTTATCGGCGTCTCCGCAACCTTGAGGACTCCAGGTTCTCAACGCTGTGGGTTCTAGTGGACATAGGCCTGGACAAAATTGTCTACGCCTGTGTCTACCGGTCGCATAGCGGTGATCTGGAGACAACTGGGCTCATACAACACCTCAGTGAGGCGGCGGATGCGGTTTAGCAGCGGTAACCTTCTGCCCAATTGGTGTTACTGGGGGACTTCAACGCCCACCATCAAGAGTGGCTCTTCCCATACCAGCACACAGACCATGCTGGACGAGAAGCGCGAAACCTAGCGCTATCGTTAAATCTCACCCAGCTGGTCCAGGGGGCAACAAGGGTGCCAGATGTTGATTCGCACACAGCCAATTGCTTGGACCTTCTGCTGACAACAGATCCAGACCGCTACTCGGTGTCGATTTCTTCTCCACTGGGTAGTTCCGACCACTGTCTGGTGAAGTCTGTATCCGTCTACTCCCCACCCGATCCTTGCCCTAGAGTCACCCGGCGGGTATGGCGATACAGGTCAGCTGATTGGGATGGCATGCGATCTTTCTTCGCATGTTATCCTTGGCAGCCTACTTGCTTTTCTTCGACTGATACTTCGTCGTGCGCGGACGCCGTGACGGATGTGTTGCGGAGGGGGATGGAGTACTACATTCCTTTCTCAGTCGTAACAATGTCTGGCGAAGCTCGCCCATGGTTTGGTGCCGAGTGCAATCGCGCTAATCCGCTAAAACATTCAGCGTACCTAGCATGGGTTGACGCCCGCACTCGCAAAGCAAGTGACGTGAGCCAGAAGAAGAGAGCCTTTAACAGGGCTGCCAAGTCTTGCAAGAAGGTGTTGCGGAGAGCTCGGGTTGACCACATTAGCCGAATAGGGAACAAACTTGCTTCATACCCAGCAGGTAGTAAGGCTTTTTGGTCCTTGGCTAAGTCGGTCGAATCGAACTTCTGCCGCCCCTCACTACCTCCACTGCTGAGACCCGACGGGTCGCTGGCCCACTCCGCTGAGGAGAAAGCAAACTTGTTCGCATCTATGTTTGCGGAGTCGTCACGTCTGGATCCTGGTGGCGCGAGACTCCCTGCTTCTCCTGTTGGATGCGAGTCGAGCATGTCGAACATAAGCATCCATCAGAAGGACGTTCTTAGGGTACTGCGTAACCTAGACTTGAACAAGGCTAGTGGCCCCGACGGGATTCCAGCAATTGTACTGAAGACTTGTGCGCCTGAGTTGTCTCCGATCTTGACACGCCTATATCGTCTGTCGTTTGAGACCGGGAAAGTGCCGATGGGTTGGAAGCAAGCTAACGTGCAGCCCGTGCCCAAAAAAGGTAGTCGGGCCGACCCGTCGAATTATAGACCCATTTCAGTAACGTCCATACTTTGTAAAAGTATGGAACGGGTGCTGAATCGTAAGCTCCTGGCATACCTAGAAGCGAATGATATCCTCAGTGACCGACAATACGGCTTCCGCCGAAATCGATCAACTGGGGATCTACTAGCGTATGCCATTCACATCTGGAGTGAGGCCATCGAGAAGCACGGGGAGGCTCTAGCGGTCTCTCTTGACATCTCGAAGGCCTTCGACAGGGTCTGGCACGATAGCCTTATTAATAAGCTTCCTTCCTTCGGTCTGCCCGCCGGTTTGTGTAATTGGATTGCAGATTTCCTGAGGGGTCGGTCTATTCGAGTGGTCATAGATGGCTGCTCGTCCGGACTGCTGGATATTAATGCCGGGGTTCCTCAGGGGTCGGTCGGTGCTCTCAGCAACATTGTTCCTGCTGCATATTAATGATCTGCTAAAACCCGGTACCTTTGGGTATGCAGACGACAGCACTGTTGCTGAGAGATACGTATCCGATGCACGAGCTGGTGGGTCGCAGATCCGGTCTCTCCGGGAGGCAATGGTTGAGCGCTTGAACTTGTCCTTACAGGCTGTCTCTGAATGGGGCGATGCCAATCTGGTCAAGTTCAATGCAGCTAAGACCCAAGCGTGTCTCTTTTCCGCTAAAAAGAGCCAATTCCACCCAGCTTCATCTTTCCGAGGTGTTACCGTGCCGATAACCGACCGACTTGAACTTCTTGGTGTTACGTTGACATCTACCCTCAATTTTGGCCCTTTCATAGAGGCAAAGGCTCAAGTGACTGCCGAAAAGTTGGGGATCCTAGCAAAGGTGAGACGGTACTTCACGCCAGAACAGCTACTTAAACTTTATCAAGCGCAAGTTCGATCGTGTATGGAGTACTGTTCTCACCTTTGGGACGGATCTGCTAGATACCAGCTTGATGCCCTTGAGTCAATTGAGAAACGGGCCAAGAGGGTCATTGGCAATGATAGGCTCGTCGAGTCAAAGCTCCAAAGTCTTGAGCATCGACGCCGAGTTGCTGGCCTGTCGGTTTTCTATCGGTTGCATTTTGGGGAGTGTGCGACGGAATTGCATAATTTAATTCCGCCGAGCCCGTTCCATCATCGGACCACAAGACGTACGGCGATGCGCCACCGGTACATGGTGGACATCCCACCCACACGCACAAAACGTTTTGGGAACACATTCATTGTGCGTACTGCTAAGGAGTGGAATTCCCTGCCTGAGTCTGTGTTTCCTGATAGCTACAACCCGGAAGTCTTTAAGTCAAGAGTGAATAGGTTACTTCTAGGCAAGCGTGCTCCATCTTAGACCGCATCATCGCTTCCCATCAGGTGAGATAGAAACGTAAAAAATGTGTGCGCTGTTTTTTCGCGTCGTACCCTTGGCTGCCGGTTGTTTTTCTTTTGGTGATCCCTCTACCTGCGCGGATGCCGTGACGGAAGTGTTGCGTCAAGCTATGGAGTTTTTTATCCCATATAACGACGTACCTCTGTCCGGCAAAGCTCGCCCCTGTTTTAGTTCTCAATGCAGACGCGCAGAAGCGCAGAAGCATGAGGCTTACCTAGCTTGGGTTGACGCTCGTCACCGTAACGCAAGGGATTTACGCCAAAAGAAGACAGCCTTTAATACAGTTGCCAAGTCCTGCAAGAAGGTTCTACAGAGGGCTCGTCATGACCACATTAGTCGAATAGGGAACAAACTTGCCTCGTACCCCTCGGGTAGTAAAGCTTTTTGGTCCCTAGCTAAATCGGTCGAGTCAAACTTCTGTCGCCCCTCACTGCCTCCACTGCTGAAACCTCTCTGGTTCTCTGGCTCACACTGCAGAAGAGAAAGCAAACCTATTTGCTTCTCTATTTGCAGAATCTTCACATCTTGATGCAGGAGACGCGACTCCCCCGACTTTACCTGGCAGCACGACTTCAATGTCTGATACTCGCATTTGCCAAAAGGAGGTTCGTCAAGCGTTACGCAATCTTGATGTGAACGAGGCCAATGTACCAGACGGTATCGGTTCTGAGGACCTGTGCACCTGAATTGTCTCCTGTACTGACACGCCTTTTTCGGCTCTCTCTCGATACTGGATTAGTGCCGAAGTCATGGAAGCTTGCCAACGTGCAGCCCGTGCCCAAAAAAGGTAGTCATGCCGATCCCACCAACAATAGGCCCATCTCGGTCACGTCCATTATCTGCAAGACAATGGAACGTGTCCTGAATAACAGGCTCCTGGCGTATCTTGAAGCTAACGACCTCCTCAGTGATCGTCAATATGGCTTTCGCCGAAATCGGTCCACTGGGGATCTTCTCGCGTACGCCTCTCATATCTGGAGTGAGGCCATCGAGAAATATGGGGAAACACTTGCCGTCTCCCTGGACATCTCGAAGGCCTTTGATAGGGTATGGCATGATGGCCTTATTAGCAAGCTTCCAGCATATGGCTTGCCCGCTGGTTTCTGTGCTGTGATGGCTGCTCGTCAGATCAAATGGCAATAAACGCCGGGGTTCCTCAGGGCTCAGTACTCTCTGCAACCCTTTTTTTGCTGCATATCACCGATCTGCTGAAACCCGGTACCTTTGGGTACGCAGATGACAGCACGGTTGTAGAGAGTTACACATCCAGCGCACGTGCCAGTGCGGTTGAAATTCAGTCTTCTAGAGAGTCCATGGTCGAGCGCTTGAACTTGTCCCTCAACGCAGTCTCCGATTGGGGCGATGCTAATCTGGTCAGGTTAATGCAGCTAAGACCCAGGCATGTCTTTTCTCTGCCAAGAAGAGGCCTTTCCATCTGGCCCCTACTTTCCGACATGTATCCGTTCCAATCACTGACCAGCTTGAGCTTTTTGGCGTTACTTTGACATCGAATCTTAACTTTGGGTCATTTATTGAATCGAAGGCAAAACTAGCTGCCAAATAGCTGGGAGTCCTCGCAAAGGTGCGAAAGTACTTCACGTCGGTACAGCTGCTCAACTTATACCAAACACAAGTTCGATCGTGCATGGAGTACTGTTCGCACCTTTGGGATGTATCAGCAAAATACCAACTGGAGGCATTGGAAGTCATCGATAGACGTGCCAAGAGGCTCGAACAACGACTCCCTGGTTAGGGCTAAGCTCCAGAACCTTGAACATCGCCGCACCGTTGCTAGCCTTTCGGTATTTTATCGGGTACATTTCGGAGAGTGTGCTTTGGAATTGTACTATTTAATTCCCCCATTCCCGTTCCAATATCGGACGAGCAGAGATACGGCGAAGCGTCACCGCTATATGGTTGAAGTTCCACGATCTCGAACCAAGCGCTTTGACTCTACATTTATTGTGCGAACTGCCAGACTGTGGAATTCCCTGCCCGCCTCTCTGTTTCCTGATAAGTATAATCTGGGTATCTTCAAGGCACGAGTGAACCGGTTCATCCTAGGAATCAGGTGAATTGCGGTCAAACGCAAGCCTATTTAATAGTAAAAAAAAAAAAAAAATGTAGCAGGTGAAAAGTTGACCGTGAAGTATACAAACAAAAAGCCTTACAGGTTAACATATTGAGAACTGCCTTCTACTTGGCAAATATTTTAAACGTTAATGAAAGGCCCCCAGGAGACCAATTTATTTTTTCAGCTTCCTTTATATGTAGGTTTTTGTCTTCGATGATACATTGCATTGTCACCAACTTTCCAACAGGTCAGTAAAGGGTCCCGTTTTTACCATTGTCTACGGAACCCCAAAAGACAGGTCGGTGTACTGCGAACAATAGAACATTAACGCTGTATTTCAAGTCACAGTTTATGACTACACCCCTGACCGACAACGAAAATGCGAACGAGAACCTTTCTATAGACATCCGCTATCAAACCATTATAATAGTATTTCATAGATAAAACCTTTGATAATCGAGTTTTTATTTAGTAACAGCATTTTTCGATATAAATATACTAACCGAGACGCCCTTTTGGGAAGGCATTGAACTCGGTTTAAATCTCAAACCAGGTTTACAATATACGCGGATTTCAAGTTCTTTCTAAAATCTTCTTTTATTAAGCTGGAATGGGACGAATTTGGCCTTTGAAATTTTGTGATTCCTCATTAAGGTCTGGGTTTTCGCCATTTGTATTCTACCGCTGTGATCCACCATAATATAGGTATACCTAGCTATTGGTATCCTAATGAAAATTGTTATTTTCAATAAAGTCAAGGCGTTAAGATGATATAAAGCAGATACTAAAAAGCGAAAAAATAGCTTCAAAATCTGCAAAGTAAAAATAACTAATTTCAGAAGTCGGCAGTTTTACCTCTGTTAGTTGTTTTGTGTTGACTTCCAAAATTAGTTAATTTTTACTCGGCAGTATTTCAAGGCCTTATTTTTAAAGAGGTCCTCCAATTCTCCACCATTAGAGGAGAAAAAAGAAAACATTTATTTCGGACAAGTAACATCCATAGTGGGTTAATAAACAGAAATCTTACGCCTATCTTGTCGCAAAGTAATAGTAAAAAGCTGTACTAACAGCTTTTTATTATTACTTTGCGACAAGATTATTCTGAGAGGCACATCTCTTAATAATGCTATGCATTATCGAAGATTCGTTTCTCCCAGCTATGATTTTCAGGATGGAGTTGGGGCTCGCCCGTACTCTGCAATACAATGAGGCAGATTTATGTCTAATGATGGCATGGGAGCCGTGACTGTGTGCGAACATAGCAGATGCACTGTAGAAACGGGGCAACCCCAGCAGCATGAAACTCATGTGGGACCGACTTGAATACATAATAATATATATTGTCGGGTAAATAAATAATCGGCGAGGATATAAATGGACATACATACAAAACACAATCGAATTAAGAACCTCCTTCGTTGTTTTGAAGTCAGTATAAAAGTATAAGGTTAATTAGTATCGCGATGAGGCATCGTGGTGGTAAGTGGTGGTGTAGTGGTATGCAAACTAGTTTCCAAGATAATCGGCTAACTACCTGTTTTGCGTACAACGTAAACTGATTGGAATATCAACTGAACCTATCGTGGTTCACTTTCGGTCACGGGCCCTTGCTAAAAAGGGGGGCAGGTAATGTCTGCGATATTATAGATACTCTGTACCCTGTACTTTTTACAGACTTCAAAAAAAAAGGAAGTTCTCAATTCGACTGTATGTTTTTTTTTTTTTTTGTATATTGGTTTCGCTATTTCTCCGGCAAATGTGAATCGATTTTGAAAAATCTTTTTCTTATGCATAGAGTATGCCTCACCCATATAAATCTTATCGAACATGATCCGGACTTTTTGAAATATCAATAAAATCCCAAAAAAATCTACATAGACGACGTTTTAGTTTCTTCAATCTTTGGAGTACCTCTGTTTTAACTGTATTGTTCTTAATGGATTTGAATGATAAGAAGGTACTAAAAAGTGATAAATAAAAAGTTTTTTTTACAAAAAAGAGAACCGCCTTCAAAATCTAAAAAAAACCGGACAAGTGCGAGTCGGACTCGCCCACCGAGGGTTCCGTACATATTTTTAGGTACATATCCATACATCTATACTTATCCATACCTCCTATCTATACTTTAATCATCTTAATATTATAAGTGCGTTTTTGCGACATAAACGGCCATATCTTTTTTTCACGTTAACAAAGAGGGTTGATTTTATTACAGCATCAAAGAACCGTAAACTTGAGTATATGGTTTTAATTTCAACTCGATACCTCCACGCGTTCCCATGATAAAGGGTCTTGACCGACAGACAGACGGACAACAAAGTGATCCTATATGGATTCCGTTTTTCCTTTTGAGGTACGGAACCTTAAAAAGTGATAAATAACTTTAGTACAGTAGGTATCATAGGTGGTAGGTACACATATGACATTCGATTTGGAAGTCGGTGGCTTTGTTCTGTTAGTTGTCTTTAATTGCCACCGACTCACTTTTTAGATTTTGAAGGCGGTTCTCTTTTTTGTAAAACAGTAGATTGTTATACAAGGAGCTAAAATGACCCATTATATACGAGGTAGTTTTACTCCCGAGCTTTAGCGAGGGAGTAAATAGAAACCGAGTTTGACGGGCCTGTTGGTCTAGTGGTCACTGACCCTGACTGCTAAGCCGGAGGTCGTGGGTTCGATTCCCACCCAGGACAAACTTTGTGTGATGAGCATGATTGTTTGTTCTGTGTCTGGGTGTTTATCTATAATATGTATGTATTTATAAATTATATAAGTATGTATATCAGTTGTCTGGTTACCATAACACAAGCTCTGCTTAGCTTGGGACCATATGACCGTGTGTGAGTTGTCCCAAGATATTTATTTATTTATTTTATTTAATGGGTTTTAGCGCCGTGTGTTACACTATACTTTTCACTACGATTGCGAGAAAATAAAACAATCCAATACAATATGAAATAAATGTAGTTTATTTTTTTTGTTTCTTCTGTAGCATTGCAACACATTGCATGCAATCCTGATCGTTAGCGAGGGAATCAAAAGAGCACGAGGTGAAAAATCTTTGCACTCGAGTGCAACACGTAACTTTTCATTCCACCTCAGCGAGGAAATGACTAATAATGTTTATGATAAAATAATAATGTTTAGCATTGCAACACATTGCATGCATTCTACCAGAGATCGCCGATTTTAGTTCCATTTTCAAAATTAAAATGAGGTTCTTTTTTTATGAAACAGTAATAAGTCGAGTCTTTATTCATGATTATTCTACTTATGACTAAAGACTTTTTCGTTTTTGTAGGCTCATTGTCGTATTTGACACACAAAAATTAAAAAAAAAAAACTTTTTCCCCTAGAGGATGAAATGCAATTTTATCCCCGCTCTGGTATGCTACAATGACGGCCTTTTTGAGCAAGAGAAGTGAAACAGTTATTTGTTATACAAGAGTGCAAAGTTGCTTTTTAACCGCGTGTTCAATTTTGATGACCGAGCAAGCGAAGGTTTCTAAAATTGAATCACGAGCGCAGCGAGTGATTCAAAATTAGAATCCTGATCGTTAGCGAGGGAATCAAAAGAGCACGAGGTGAAAAATCTTTGCACTCGAGTGCAACACGTAACTTTTCATTCCACCTCAGCGAGGAAATGACTAAATGCAAAAAAAAAACGTTTACAAAGTCTGAGTTTTTAACAAATTAAAAAAAAGTTGTATGATATATTCGGCACCATAGAGGTAGCAGTAAATAGGTTTAATGTTTTTTTTTAATTCACAAACTTAGTGCACACGATGTTCTAAATTCAATTTACTTTATCCTCTAGAGAATAAAAACGGCTTTTCCACTCAGATATTGAAGATTAAAAATACTCTTTCCGAGATGGTGGGATGAAAAAGCCTTTTTTTATTTTCTGGTAATATTAGTGCCTTGTGTTCAATTCCCGCACGGAACATTTTTTTTCTGTTTCCATACAACAACAATACCAGCCTATATTAGCCCCACTGCAGGGCATAGGCCTCTTCTCATACAGACAAGGCACGAGCATTGATCACTACGTGCGCTCCAGGCGGATTGGCGATTTCAGACTTATATCAATTACAAGTCCTGGTTTCCTAACGATGTTTTCCTTTACCAATGTCAGTGATGTCCGAGATAAATTTAGAAATCCACAAATAAGAGTATGGCCCATTAATAAATTTAGGAAAACAATATTAGCCTGTTAGACAATTGTTTCTACTCAGTTACTGAATTTTTGAACCATAAATTTTGACATTTTAACATTAATTTATTACCTAACAAAAATTTTGACATTTTATTTGAATGCACTTAAGGCGGGTTGCTTCAACTAACCATTACTGACCGGTAATAGTCAAAAATGGCGCTAACTACAGTCAAAAAAAAAAAGTTACCATTACGACCAGTCATCACACTTTCAAATACCTAGTGTTTTTATGCAAGGTACATCATATTCACGTATAATTATATAATTCCTGTAAATGCAAATATTGTTAACATCGTTTTTAAAAGAGTAAGTATGGAGTTTCTTGCCCATTCTTCTCCATACAAAACTACCTTTTGGAATGGGCACCTAGAATAATTTTTTTTTCTCATTTGACGTTCAAAAGTGCCTTATAATGGTCTAATTGAAATAAATGATTTGACTTTGACTTTGACATCGTAATTTTGTGTTGTCAAACAGCTACTTCAAACATCAAAATAGTATGAAATCTCTTTTTGAATAACTTTAACTGACGGATTTTTATGTCATGAAACAACCCGTTACATTTAACGTACGTTAAACATCCCACGTCATAGTAACTTTTTAACCGTCCGTATGTAATGTTAACCGACTGTTTGAAACAACCCGCCCTTAGTAATATTAAACAAATGAAAATTGTGTATGCATATTGACTGTACCTATTCGTGGTATTAACACATATTTTATTAATAACTAGCTTCTGCCCGCGACTTCGTACGCGGATCCTGTTGCTTATGCCAGCGACAACGGGGTCGGCAAAATCGAAGATCTGAAACGTCTGATGTCGAATTCTAAGAGCCCGGGGACGGGAAACCAACGGGATGCGCGAGACGATTCGAGACGTTCAAAAAGTACAATTTTGAATCATAAATACCTCCGATGGCGGAATATGTGGCGTAGTCAATCTTAGGAGTATACGTAACTGCACTCCGTTCCTTATCAACCCAAGGAAGGTCGCCATGCCCTACGGCTATATCTGAGACACATCCGATTCTTCAGATGATATCGACATTCTGTTCAGAGAATGTCGAAGTCGATCAGAATTCAAACGTTCGTTGCGCTCTTCTTCTGTCTCTTCATGCCGATGCCGTACTCCAGCAATTCTTTCTCTCTCACTTTCTAACTGATTATGGATATTTTGTTGTGTGCGTGTTCGGGACAATGTATGATAATCTCGATCAGCAGTTAGTCGTGCATCACGTTCATCACTCGTTTCAAAAGACCTGTTAGTAGATGTGCGAACACGCTGAGAACTCAAGCATGATTCTGTATCGGTAAACGTTTCCGATTCGCGAGACAATGCATGTCGCTCACGATCAGCGGACAGTCGCGCATCACGTTCCGCACTTGTCTCTAGAAACCTAGAAGCAGATGCGTAAATACGCTGAGAACTCTAGCGCAATTCTCTATCCGTGAACGTCTCCGACTCGCGAGACAATGCGTGACGTTCACGATCAGCGGTCAGTCGCGCATCACGTTCCCCACTTGTCTCTAGAGACCTAGAAGTCGATGCGTAAATACGCTGAGAACGCAGACGTGCTTCGCGATCTGAAGAGGTTTCCACGGAGCGATTTGCAGCCTGATGTTCTCGAACAGCACCAAGTCTCTCCTGACGCTCTTCAGTAGATTCTTGGGATCTTATGATCCTCAATCTTTTAGCTCCTTTGGAACATTGGGAAAGATTTGATCTCTTTCTAGGCATGGTTATAGTTTTATTGTGAAGAGATACCTGATCAATTAAAATCTAAGTGACTGCTCCCCTGCGTTACCGGGTATGCTACCGTGTAAAGGAAATTAAACACCAAAATAACATTAGCCCGAAGGCTTATTTATTCGATAAAATAAAAAAATAAATGGGAATTTTGGCCAGTAGAGTCAAATTTTCAATGATATACCATCGTCATCAAAAATCAGCCCTAAACTGTTACCGCCTTCACCGAGTGGAGGTACTCCCAGCTTATGTTATTTTATAAGATACAGTGAAATTAGTGATAGCTTTGATTTTCACATCAGATGTTTCTGATCTTCGATTTTTATAAGTCAACAGGAAATGCCCATCAAACCGAACAGCTTTTGCTAAGACGTCATGCCTATATGTGTCATGGTGTAGCTGGGCTCTTGGAGTTCCACATCAGGTGTTCCAGATCTTCAAATTTATTCTCTCAGCAGATAATGCTCATCACGTGGAGCAATTTTTGCTACGGTACCATTTTTGTATCTCTTATAGTTTAGCTGGTCTGTTGCGGTTCTGCTTCAGGTGTTCAAGTTTCCAAGATAAATTATAGCCTATATGTTGGCCAGACTTAATACCTATACAACAAAAGAAAAATCATTCAAATCCGTCCAGCAGTTCCGAAGATTAGCGTGTACAAACAAACAGACAAACGGACAAACAGACAAACAGACAAACAGACAGATTTTTTTTTTTGGATTCGTGCTCTATTACTGTTTCTAAACCCCCTTCAATAATTATTTTTTTAATATATTCAATGTACAGACACAGTTTTTTTACTGTTTTATTATATGTATAGATTACTATCATTTTTGACATTTCATTTAAAATTGTATGTATTTAATTATATTTTTTTTTTGTTATATTCAATTTTATATTTCTACACCGGCAACGGTAGTATTATGTGAAGCTAAATATATTAATTTTAAGATCTCAATGTACCTACCATATACTCAGAAATAAATAATATTCTATTCTATTCTAAAAAGTACATATGAAATAGAAACTGTCATATTGGTAGGTACTGCTTGTGCGCGGTTGCAGACTCACTCGGCCATCACGAAATACGTAACACGCAACGTCCCTTAATTTCCTACCCTTAGGGATGGAATATTTTCTTGAAATATATTTCTATTCATGAAATATTTTCTTATGTGGGACCAAACTTGAGGTAAACACTATCAATTAAAAAAATAATTATCGAAATCAGACCTATACCACACCTCGGACACTTCATACAAAACTTGCAAAATAATTACCTATTACTACTACAAAACCAAATGACGTCTGTACACGTGCAAATGTGTGCGTGAATTTTAGTAGGGTTGAATCAGTTGGATGTCGTGGCGTACAAAATGGCGCCAAAAGTGCAGCGCTTTGCGTCGGGCGAACCGAACGACGACGGAACTACCCGAACGTTTCGAGCATTATTATGAAGTGATCTTGTCCGAGCGGTCAATTATTTATTTCTAATAAATAAAATAAATGATATTTGATTATGAATACTCGGATTTGTAATGACATAAAAGTAATATTATAATATTTATTATGTAAAGAGGTTTATTTATTCATCAATAATGGTAAATTAAGGTACCTAATAACAAAATATGGAATTCACGATCGCCCCGTACCATTACGCGGCAACGCAATGGGGCGACGCGACAAAGTTAGTGCGTAGGGTACTACTTTTCAATTCCAAGAATGAATAGAACGTGAAAGAAAAGGACATAAATACATAACAAAGACAATAAAGAGAGAGAGCAATATTAATAGCTGGTAATGTTGGTATGTTATTATTACGGAAGTTTTAATTGTATTATTATAAAACGACGAGAACTTGGAAAATAAATGAATCATCGAGATTAAAACTAATAAATAAAACTTAAAACAAAATAAATCGCAAAATTGTGTGTTTGTGTCAGCAGTACCTACAGCGCTGCAGTTCTTACGAATTTGAGCGCCCTGGCTAAAGAGTCGGCGGTTAGCCCCTGTAAGTGCGGGGTGAGGGTGCGGTATCTGATATAGCGCGGGGAAGGGAGTGTCCCTTCTGTACGTAGTACTATTAAGTATTCTGTGCCTATACTGAAAAAAGTTATGCGTAGTCAAACATAAAAAAGTATTTTTTTTTTTTTCATAAAATGAAGGTCAAACTATGTTAATTTTTTATGGGACCAAATGACAACTATTCCGCATCAAACTAAAGAAGAATCACGTAAATCGGATCATAAATCTCAGCAAAATCGGTGTACATATATAAAAAAAAATACCAATCGAATTGAAAACCTCCTCCTTTTTGAAGTCGGTTAAAAATATAACTTGATCACGTTTGTATTGTCCCCGCTGTCGGAAACATTCCCTTAAAAACTGCTTGATCTGACGCACGATAGTAATATTTCATGTAAATCGACGAATACGACATGTCGAGACATCGTAAATCTAAGACGGCAGTGCAACGCCTCGGTCGCTTTAAGTTCCAACATTTCATTGCGGGTCATAACCTTAAATTCAGTTAAAATTAAAATAATACTTATTCTTTTTTATTTTTTATTTTTTTGGATATTATCGTTCACTTCTACAGAAATTATCCTGGTGTGCAACGCTCAAAACACGGACTTGCGACAAAACTGTACAGCAATGCAATTTTGTAAAGTGAAAGTCAAAGTAAACCATTTACTGGCACTTTTGAATTGTCAAGGAGTCAGTCAGTTAGTCAGAAAAATGAAGCTAGTTGCTCGTTCCAAAACGTGTCTATGGAGAAGAACGAGTAAGAAACTCCACGGACACTCTTTTAAATCAAGTTTTTACAAAATACTGATTACATTATTCACGTTGCTTCTATATGTGGAAACAATGCAAGTAAAGATCAACACAATGCATTAAAAAAAAGAATCAAGATAAAAAGATAAAAGCCATGGCAGTTAAGCCCGTTCATAAACATGACGCGTAGATCAGCACCATTCAGCTCAACCATTTTGAAGGAAGCCGAATGATCTAACGCACTAACTTTTCAATCAATTTTTTTCTCATTTGACGTTCGAAAGTGCCTTAAAATGGTCTAATTGAAATAAACACATAATAATTTACTGTAAGAAGTCACTTCTCTTCTGATTTCGCGGTGAAAACTTCAACAACATTGGTGGTGATTTTACCGTAACATTTTAGCGAATACCACATACTTTTCACTTAACACGTTGGTGGACAGTACTATCTGACTGGTTGCGGCTACTGAGACACTACTTATTTTCATACATTGCCCAAGGGCGTAGTGACACAATGCATGGTTAAAAAAATATATGTTATGACAGAACCAGAACGGATCTAGGCGTGAGTACGTCGCAAGGCGTTCTGCGATCCGTACTCCCCATCATCAGAAGAAAGCATGTAGCGACCGCAGCGGCACACTACTCGACTGCTCGTATGTAACTACGACGCCCACGGGCGTAGTGTGCGTAGGGAGGGGACCATAAAAACCTGAATGTGTGCGTGGAGGTACCAACTTCGACGAATTTTTGAAAATTGGGTAGTGACAGTACGAAAGCCTTAATTATACCTGTGGTGACAGTACAACATGCCGTTCTTTATGAAAGTATGGAAAATCGGTCGTTGTGTGGCTTACTGATTTTATGCAAGTAAAAACTCAGACGTCGACAGGCGTACTGTCGTATCACTTTTAGCTACCTAGACGCCTGTGGCCTTTACTGTCCGCCAACGTGTTAAGTGGCGAAGTGAAATCGGAAATGAGATAAAATTCGAATTCGCGGGTGATTTCTTACAGAATTGCACTGCTGTACACTGTGCGTGCAACTACTTGATGCCCGCGACTTTGTCTGTGTAGATTTAAATAATAAAACCAAAGTCATCATCTGTCTAGCCTTTTCCCGTGTTGTTGTCGGCTTCCAGTCAATACCCTGATGCAACTAAATACCAGTGTTTTACATGGAGCGGCTGCCTATCTGACCTCCACAATCCAGTTACTGGGTAACACGATAACCCTTGGTAAGACTGGTTGTCAAACTTTCTGACTTCCTATACTACCTATAACGACTGCCACAGATCTACCAATGACAGCCGGGACCAACTACGGCCTTTACCTGCTTTCCGAGGCATGGAGGAAACTCGGTATGAAATGGATGGTCACCCATCCACAGACCGACCGCGGCAAGCTTAACCTTTGATCGATCGATCTGTCCTGTGCTTAGCCATGAGCTCCTCCTACGGGAATACAACATGGCATATAAATCCGGAGTTAAGTTAATCAATATTTGGGCCAGGATTCAGCTAATTTCGTTCAACCATTGTGTGAACCGTTAGGTTAGGTTAGAACTGTGACCACACAACGCGCGCCAAATTTAATTTTTTTGCTTACCCTCTGAGTGCTTACCAAAATTTTATTAAACAGGAGCAGCTCATTGCAGCTTATATTTTATTTTATTTTATTTATTATGGGACAATAAACAGCTACAATATACAAATAACAACAATATGGGCTTATTAGGAGTATTAACAATATTGCAGCCCACTACATTATCCGCATGTTAACAAAATTAAGACTAGATAAAAAGTGCCAGTAGATTAGCTACTCTCAATAAAATATAATTGATTATTAAAAACAATAGAATTGATTAATTATTAAAAAAGAAATTAAAGAAGAAACATTGTTCAGATTAGAAATGATAATAAATAAGTTGTGATCGGTCCCAACGCTATCCCATAATTTAAACTAGTATTTTGTAAAAGATAGTACCTGATTGCCCGATAGATGGCGTTGGGGTCGAATTACATCTCGCTATGGTTTCGTTAAACGGCAAAGTATATAGTGTTAGGTTTACCAAAATAAAATTGTGAGATTCCGCTTTCCGACGCTGCCGAGAGCCCACGCGCTCTCTTGCTACGCTCCGAACGCACCCGCGCCCCCGCGCCACCCGCTCCCCTGTCGCGCCTGCCGCACAGGACCCCGCCGCCGCACCGTGCGACACCTCCACCGGCTTAGGCCGCCGCTGGCGCCAAGCACCGCCTCCGCGTAGCACTGCTACGTGCTCGGCTACGTCGTAGCAGACCGGTTACGAGTGTGACGTGTTCACTCGTAACTGTGTTTACTGCGATCGCGTTTCGCGCGCATTCGGTCGACGGTTGGCCCCTTAAGGGTTAAAATCCACTGTTTTTTTCGGTGGTACTTGGGGGATACCTAGCGGTGTTAACGAACCCAAGTGGGTGGTGACCCAACTCACCCGCTGACCCCCTTCAGGGGAAAGCAGTTAATTGGAAGGGCTCCGACCGCGGCCTTGGGGGGACTCCTAGTCGCGGTCTGGTAGTTTCTTACCCCCGTTTGTCCACAGCTGCACCCGGGACGTCTGGGTGTGTCTACCCCAGCGGCCCGGATCGGTCGCAAGACCCACAGGGCCCTACCGCACAATAAGATTGGCGGTAGGTATACTAGCTTAGGGCTCACCTTAGGTACTCACCTCCCTGAGTATCCCTTCAGGGAGGGTACACATCCCCGGGCTCTCCCACCCGGGGAGTTAGGTATTTCATTTAAGGCCCCTCTGGCCAAACAGACAGCTTAGCAGCTGGCGAGTTTGTTTGTGTCTTTCTTCTCGTCGGCAAAGCTATAGGAAAGCCACACGGGAGGTTAGTTTTAAGGGGACTGTCTGCCCGAGGGGCGCACGTTTACGTGTCACCTCGGGGCTGTTAGGAGCTTAGTTCTCCCATCCCTTTTCCACATAGTTTTCGGACCAAAATTTTTCCCCGGAAAAATTTTGGCTCCCCGGTTTTTCTCCCCGAAATTAATTTCTCCCCGAAAAATTACCCCGATCGAGGTAAATTTTTGGGGAAATATTTTTATTATCTTTTTTTAGTTTTTGTGGCTTACGTAGGTACTTACCTACGTAATTTCACTCAACATGACGGACGCGATGATTCTCGCGTACGTAAAGTCCTTCCTTATGAAGGACGCCGTGTTTGCGGCAAGCTTCAACAACTTTGTTGCGTCGCAACAAAGTTCGGGCGACGAGTGCACTGCTGCATTCAGTGACAGTGACAGCCCTCTGTCACCGCCCGCCGCTGACCAGGGCGTTCCGGCCCCTAGAGCCCCCGTCGATATGTGCATGGACACGTCAGGTCCGCACAACTCACCGCCGCCATCCGACTCTGAGGATGAGTCGGTGGCATTTTCATCTGCCTCCGACGATGGGTACATACCCGTCGGCAGTGGTGGAAAGAGGAAGAAGGGGAAACCCTCTTCCAAGGCCTCCAAGGCCAAAAAGGTGGTGGCCGATACCCCGCCCCCCGTTCCCTCCGCTTCGGAGTCGTTGCCCCTCTCCCCCCCCGCACCCCCCCCTGCTTCTGGACCGGTAGCTAGCACGTCTAGCCGACCCTCTACCCCTATGCCCGCCTCCCAGTCGGCCTCAAAGAAGAGGTCAGCGCCCCCGCCTATCTTCATACAAGATAAGGCGAAGTGGACAGAGGTGTCCAAGCTCTGTAACGAGCGAAAAATCCGGTTTTCAAATGCCCGTGCGACCCAGCAGGGCATCAAAGTGTCCGTCCCCTTGTCTAATGACTATAGGGAATTAACCACACTCCTTAAGGTAAGGAACATTTCGTTCCATACCTACTCCTTGCCCGAGGACAAGCCTACTCGGGTTATCATTCGGAGGGTGCCTAAGGAGATCTCCCCGGAGGAGGTCCTAAATGACCTTGTGTCGCAGGGCATCCCCGTGCTAGCCGTCCATCGCTTACACAAAGCGAGAGGGGCTGTCGCGTACGACAGTGTACTTGTCGTATGCGAACATACCGACGGACATCACCCCATTTTTAAGGTGAAGTCCGTGTGTCACCTGTCGGGCATCTCCATCGAGAAGCCCCACAAGACCGCCACAGTTGGGCAGTGCCATCGCTGCCAACTGTACGGGCATGCGCAGTCCAACTGCTTTGCCACCCCCAGATGCGTCAAGTGTCTAGGGGAGCATGGCACTGCAGACTGCACTCGCCCCAAGGACCGCGAGCTCTGCTCTGAGCCTCCGAGCTGTGTGCTCTGCGGTCAGTCCGGCCACCCAGCCAACTACCGTGGCTGCCCAAAGGCCCCCAAGACATCTTCCCCCAAACTGGCCAAGCGTGCTAACGCTCGCCAGCAAAGGGAGTCACCTTCTGTGGTGAAGGTTCCGTCAACGGAGATGCCTCAGCGTCTCAGCCCCCAGAGGCCCTCGCCCTGGAATTCGCTGAACCATCAGCGTGCCTTCCCGGCCCTGATGGCTAAGCCTCAAGCCGCTCCCATCCCGGCGCTAATGGACCTCGCGGTCCCTGCGCCCCCACTGGCCCCCGTGCCCGCGGCGCCTCTAAAGGTCGCCCCCGCGCCTCTCAAGGCCGCCCCCGCCCCCGCCGTTCCCACGGCTCCGGCGGCTGTGCGTCCCATCGATCTTCCTACGGAAGAAGAAGTTCGCACCGTGCACCTCGCCTTCCAGGTGTACAGAAACCCCGCCACCAAATTGATGGCTAGGGACATCATCGCCAGCCGAGGCGACATCTTCAAGCTTAATGCTTGCTTCCAAGCGTACCCAGAGGTTACGCAAGCCCTCGAAGTTCTATACCCCTATTAGTTCCAATGAACAACGAGAGGCAAAGAACCTTCAAACCTCGTTCCCTAAAGTTAGGCTTCTTCAATGCCAATGGCATTACCAATCAACGTGATGAGATCGCTACCTTTCTCCGCGACCATCAGCTCGACTTACTCCTTGTCCAGGAGTCCTTTCTCAAGCCGTATCACCGGGACCCTAAAATTGCCAACTATAGTTTAGTTCGCAACGATAGGACCCGCTGTCATAGGGGTGGCACCCTTATTTATTACAAAAAGTCCCTCTACTGCTCCCCTATGGACCCTCCTCCCCTCTCCCTCCTAGAGGTCTCAGTCTGTCGGCTCGGCATGACCGGTCATCAGCCGTTATTCATTGTCTCAGTCTATGTCCCTCCACTTCCATCGGAGGACCCCATCCTCCTCAAGGATGATCTCACCGTCCTTCTTGGCCTAGGTGACTCCGTCTTACTGGCGGGTGATCTCAATGCCAAACATCCCGCGTGGAATAGCAACACGACCAACACTAGAGGTAGGACCCTGTTCCACCTGTGTTCCTCCCTTAACTTCGATGTCATCGCACCGATGACTCCCACTCATTTCCCCCATGACCCCAACCATCGTCCCGACATCCTCGATATAGCGCTGCTCAAGAATGTGAACCTCCGTTTGCATTCCATTGAGACGCTACACGAGCTCACCTCCGATCACCGGCCTGTGGTCATGGAATTAAATTCTCGTACCGGCCCTGCTGACCCCAGTCAGCCCCCACCGACACAAGTTATAACCGACTGGAGGAAAGTAAGCGAAAGCCTACAATCCACCACGTCGCCAGACTTGGACGCCATACCCGACCACTTGGTGACAGTCGCAGACACGACGGCCGCGATCGACTCGTTCACAAGTCACGTGCAATCTGTCTTGAACGATTGTTCAAGGGAGGTTCCGGCGATGAGTGATCATCGCTGGAAACTACCAGATGATGTGCGTGAATTGTTGACCGAGAAGAACGCTGCTGTCCGTGCATATAGCGCCTTCCCCTGCGATGCGAACAAAGCCCACATGCGTTCCCTACAGCGTGCTGTAAAGGAACGCATTGCGGAGTGGCGCTCAAACCGTTGGGACAAGACGCTTAGCGAACTAGAGCCCACGCACCTAGCCTTCTGGCAGTTGCAGAGGTCACTTCGTTCCTCTAACGAGGCCTCCATGCCCCCCCTAGTTCGACCCGACAAAACCGTCGCTTTCGATAACGATGAAAAGGCTGAGTGCCTAGCCGACAGCCTTGAGTCACAATGCTCTCCTAGTTCCCTACCAGTAGACCAAGCGCACCTCTCCAAGGTCGATGCTGAAGTTGAACGTAGAGCCTCCCTTCCCCCCGTCGAAGACCCTGATTATCCTCTGCCCCCCGTCACCCCAGACGAAGTGCAGGATATTATCATGAGGCTGAAACCCCGCAAAGCCCCTGGCTCTGATCGCATCACCAATAAGGTGTTTAAACTCCTACCCGCCGCCCTGATAATGCTAATGACCGCCATCTTCAATGGCGCTCTAAGCAATAACATTTTTCCTCAGGCATGGAAAGAAGCCACTGTTATCGGCATTCCGAAACCAGGCAAACCCAAGTCTGACCCATCTAGTTATCGCCCCATTAGTTTACTCAACACCCTCGGCAAAATCTACGAGAGACTTATTTATAAGCGTCTCAAAGATTATGTCGAAGCTAAGAGTCTCATTCCCGACGAGCAATTCGGCTTTCGTACCGAACACAGCTGCGTCCAACAGGTCCACCGCATCGTCGAGCATGTAAGCGTTGGGTTCCAACGCGGCTTGAAGACCGGTGCGCTCTTCTTCGATATAGCGAAGGCATTCGACAAAGTCTGGCACAATGGCTTAATATACAAGCTATACCTACTGGGTGTGCCGGATCGTCTCGTACTGATCTTACGAGACTTTCTGTCGAATCGTACCTTTCGTTATCGCGTCGAAGGGGCACTCTCGTCTCCACGTCCCATACGTGCTGGAGTCCCCCAGGGCTCCGTGGTCTCCCCTCTCATTTTCACGCTGTTCACCAGTGACATTCCAAAGAGCAGACAGGCTCATTTGGCTTTATTCGCCGATGACACGGCCATTTATTGCACTGGTTCCAACCCAGTCCGCATAGCCCGCATCCTCCAAGACTCCGCAAACGCACTAGGCGCTTGGTTCCGGAGATGGAGAATCACAGTCAACCCCGCTAAGAGTCAGGCAGTGCTGTTTTCCAAACCGCGCATCAACCCCTCCCTTCCCAGTCCGATATCCATGTTCGGCGAGCCTATCCCTTGGGAGAAGCAAGCCAAATACCTAGGAGTCATTCTCGACCGCCACCTAACCTTCGCGGAGCACATAAAGCAGGCGCGTTCGCGCGCCGCCTTCGCTCAAGGTAGACTTCACTGTATGTTGAATGCACGTAGCAAATTGTCACTCAAGTGCAAATTGCGTACCTACACAGCGTGCATTCGTCCCATCATGACCTACGCCTGTGCTGTATTCGCACACGTAAAGGCATACCGTCTCCACAGAATGCAAACCTTACAAAACCGTTTCTTGCGAAAAATAACGGGCGCCCCGTTCTATGTTCGCAACGAGAACCTTCATCTCGATCTCAAACTCCCGACCATCCGTCAGTTCATGAAGCGCGCTTGCAAGCGCTTCTTCGATCAAGCGGAGAAACACCGCAACCCGCTCGTCGTAGCGGCCGCCCGATATACCCCTTCCCGTATTAGCAGGACCCGTCGTCCACGTCATACCCTGTCCGATCCAGATGACGCTATTACCCTCCTTCAAGAAAGAAATAGGGCCACTAGCACATTAGTTAAACACAAACACAAATTACCGTCATTCCGACCTCGCCGCCGAGGTCCCTCGCGACGACCCCGTAACGCCCCCCCCCCCCGACCCTTGCTAGCGCCAGCCCGCGTCGCTGAGCCCTTAGCTTTAAAATAGCCCCTAATTAATGGAGACCCGATCCAGCCTGTCCCTTTGCTGCCCTCTCTCAGTGGCGACCTAAGCCGAGGCTCGTACCCCGCAGGGGGTGCCCTTAGCGTAGTCACTTAGTTTATAAGTTTTTGCCCTGGCTGGAGGCCCTAAAAGTCACTTTTAAGGCACCACAGGATTGTCCGGTTAAGCAGTAACCAACCCCCAGGTTGAACTGCGAGATGCCATACAGAAAAAAAAAAAAAAAAAAAAAAAATAAAATTGTGATCGATCATTTCCGCTTTCCGACGCTGCCGAGAGCCCACGCGCTCTCTTGCTACGCTCCGAACGCACCCGCGCCCCCGCGCCACCCGCTCCCCTGTCGCGCCTGCCGCACAGGACCCCGCCGCCGCACCGTGCGACACCTCCACCGGCTTAGGCCGCCGCTGGCGCCAAGCACCGCCTCCGCGTAGCACTGCTACGTGCTCGGCTACGTCGTAGCAGACCGGTTACGAGTGTGACGTGTTCACTCGTAACTGTGTTTACTGCGATCGCGTTTCGCGCGCATTCGGTCGACGGTTGGCCCCTTAAGGGTTAAAATCCACTGTTTTTTCGGTGGTACTTGGGGGATACCTAGCGGTGTTAACGAACCCAAGTGGGTGGTGACCCAACTCACCCGCTGACCCCCTTCAGGGGAAAGCAGTTAATTGGAAGGGCTCCGACCGCGGCCTTGGGGGGACTCCTAGTCGCGGTCTGGTAGTTTTCTTACCCCGTTTGTCCACAGCTGCACCCGGGACGTCTGGGTGTGTCTACCCCAGCGGCCCGGATCGGTCGCAAGACCCACAGGGCCCTACCGCACAATAAGATTGGCGGTAGGTATACTAGCTTAGGGCTCACATTAGGTACTCACCTCCCTGAGTATCCCTTCAGGGAGGGTACACATCCCCGGGCTCTCCCACCCGGGGAGTTAGGTATTTCATTTAAGGCCCCTCTGGCCAAACAGACAGCTTAGCAGCTGGCGAGTTTGTTTGTGTCTTTCTTCTCGTCGGCAAAGCTATAGGAAAGCCACACGGGAGGTTAGTTTTAAGGGGACTGTCTGCCCGAGGGGCGCACGTTTACGTGTCACCTCGGGGCTGTTAGGAGCTTAGTTCTCCCATCCCTTTCCCACATAGTTTTCGGACCAAAATTTTTCCTCGGATAAATTTTGGCTCCCATATTTTCTCCCCGAATTTTATTTCTCCCCGAAAAATTACCCCGATCGAGGTAATTTTTTTTTTGGGGAAATAATTTTATTATCTTTTTAGTGTTGTGGATTACGTAGGTACCTACCTACGTAATTTCACTTATAGATCATGACGGACGCGATGATTCTCGCGTACGTAAAGTCCTTCCTTATGAAGGACGCCGTGTTTGCGGCAAGCTTCAACAACTTTGTTGCGTCGCAACAAAGTTCGGGCGACGAGTGCACTGCTGCATTCAGTGACAGTGACAGCCCTCTGTCACCGCCCGCCGCTGACCAGGGCGTTCCGGCCCCTAGAGCCCCCGTCGATATGTGCATGGACACGTCAGGTCCGCACAACTCACCGCCGCCATCCGACTCTGAGGATGAGTCGGTGGCATTTTCATCTGCCTCCGACGATGGGTACATACCCGTCGGCAGTGGTGGAAAGAGGAAGAAGGGGAAACCCTCTTCCAAGGCCTCCAAGGCCAAAAAGGTGGTGGCCGATACCCCGCCCCCCGTTCCCTCCGCTTCGGAGTCGTTGCCCCTCTCCCCCCCCGCACCCCCCCCTGCTTCTGGACCGGTAGCTAGCACGTCTAGCCGACCCTCTACCCCTATGCCCGCCTCCCAGTCGGCCTCAAAGAAGAGGTCAGCGCCCCCGCCTATCTTCATACAAGATAAGGCGAAGTGGACAGAGGTGTCCAAGCTCTGTAACGAGCGAAAAATCCGGTTTTCAAATGCCCGTGCGACCCAGCAGGGCATCAAAGTGTCCGTCCCCTTGTCTAATGACTATAGGGAATTAACCACACTCCTTAAGGTAAGGAACATTTCGTTCCATACCTACTCCTTGCCCGAGGACAAGCCTACTCGGGTTATCATTCGGAGGGTGCCTAAGGAGATCTCCCCGGAGGAGGTCCTAAATGACCTTGTGTCGCAGGGCATCCCCGTGCTAGCCGTCCATCGCTTACACAAAGCGAGAGGGGCTGTCGCGTACGACAGTGTACTTGTCGTATGCGAACATACCGACGGACATCACCCCATTTTTAAGGTGAAGTCCGTGTGTCACCTGTCGGGCATCTCCATCGAGAAGCCCCACAAGACCGCCACAGTTGGGCAGTGCCATCGCTGCCAACTGTACGGGCATGCGCAGTCCAACTGCTTTGCCACCCCCAGATGCGTCAAGTGTCTAGGGGAGCATGGCACTGCAGACTGCACTCGCCCCAAGGACCGCGAGCTCTGCTCTGAGCCTCCGAGCTGTGTGCTCTGCGGTCAGTCCGGCCACCCAGCCAACTACCGTGGCTGCCCAAAGGCCCCCAAGTCCTCCTCCCCCAAACTGGCCAAGCGTGCTAACGCTCGCCAGCAAAGGGAGTCTCCCTCGGTGAAGGTCCCGTCAACGGAGATGCCTCAGCGTCTCAGCCCCCAGAGGCCCTCGCCCTGGAATTCGCTGAACCATCAGCGTGCCTTCCCGGCCCTGATGGCTAAGCCTCAAGCCGCCCCCATTCCGGCGCTAATGGACCTCGCGGTCCCTGCGCCCCCACTGGCCCCCATGCCCGCGGCTCCTCTAAAGGTCGCCCCCGCGCCTCTCAAGGCCGCCCCCGCCCCCGCCGTTCCCAAGGCTTCGGCGGCTATCGATGTTTCTCTTCCTACGGAAGAAGAAGTTCGCACCGTGCACCTCGCCTTCCAGGTGTACAGAAACCCCGCCACCAAATTGATGGCTAGGGATATTATCGCCAGCCGAGGCGACATCTTCAAGCTTAATGCTTGCTTCAAAGCGTACCCCGAGGTTACGCAAGCCCTCGAAGTTTTGTACCCCTACTAGTTCCAATGAACAACGAGAGGCAAAGAACCTTTAAACCCCGTTCCCTAAAGTTAGGCTTCTTCAATGCCAATGGCGTTACCAATCAACGTGATGAGATCGCTACCTTTCTCCGCGACCATCAGCTCGACTTACTCCTTGTCCAGGAGTCCTTTCTCAAGCCGTATCACCGGGACCCTAAAATTGCCAACTATAGTTTAGTTCGCAACGATAGGACCCGCTGTCATAGGGGTGGCACCCTTATTTATTACAAAAAGTCCCTCTACTGCTCCCCTATGGACCCTCCTCCCCTCTCCCTCCTAGAGGTCTCAGTCTGTCGGCTCGGCATGACCGGTCATCAGCCGTTATTCATTGTCTCAGTCTATGTCCCTCCACTTCCATCGGAGGACCCCACCCTCCTCAAGGATGATCTCACCGTCCTTCTTGGCCTAGGTGACTCCGTCTTACTGGCGGGTGATCTCAATGCCAGACATCCCGCGTGGAATAGCAACACGACCAACACTAGAGGTAGGACCCTGTTCCACCTGTGTTCCTCCCTTAACTTCGATGTCATCGCACCGATGACTCCCACTCATTTCCCCCATGACCCCAACCATCGTCCCGACATCCTCGATATAGCGCTGCTCAAGAATGTGAACCTCCGTTTGCATTCCATTGAGACGCTACACGAGCTCACCTCCGATCACCGGCCTGTGGTCATGGAATTAAATTCTCGTACCGGCCCTGCTGACCCCAGTCAGCCCCCACCGACACAAGTTATAACCGACTGGAGGAAAGTAAGCGAAAGCCTACAATCCACCACGTCGCCAGACTTGGACGCCATACCCGACCACTTGGTGACAGTCGCAGACACGACGGCCGCGATCGACTCGTTCACAAGTCACGTGCAATCTGTCTTGAACGATTGTTCAAGGGAGGTTCCGGCGATGAGTGATCATCGCTGGAAACTACCAGATGATGTGCGTGAATTGTTGACCGAGAAGAACGCTGCTGTCCGTGCATATAGCGCCTTCCCCTGCGATGCGAACAAAGCCCACATGCGTTCCCTACAGCGTGCTGTAAAGGAACGCATTGCGGAGTGGCGCTCAAACCGTTGGGACAAGACGCTTAGCGAACTAGAGCCCACGCACCTAGCCTTCTGGCAGTTGCAGAGGTCACTTCGTTCCTCTAATGAGGCCTCCATGCCCCCCCTAGTTCGACCCGACAAAACCGTCGCTTTCGATAACGATGAAAAGGCTGAATGCCTAGCCGACAGCCTTGAGTCACAATGCTCTCCTAGTTCCCTACCAGTAGACCAAGCGCACCTCTCCAAGGTCGATGCTGAAGTTGAACGTAGAGCCTCCCTTCCCCCCGTCGAAGACCCTGATTATCCTCTGCCTCCCGTCACCCCAGACGAAGTGCAGGATATTATCATGAGGCTGAAACCCCGCAAAGCCCCTGGCTCTGATCGCATCACCAATAAGGTGTTTAAACTGCTACCCGCCGCCCTGATAATGCTAATGACCGCCATCTTCAATGGCGCTCTAAGCAACAACATTTTTCCTCAGGCATGGAAAGAAGCCACTGTTATCGGCATTCCGAAACCAGGCAAACCCAAGTCTGACCCCTCTAGTTATCGCCCCATTAGTTTACTCAACACCCTCGGCAAAATCTACGAGAGACTTATTTATAAGCGTCTCAAAGATTATGTCGAAGTTAAGAGTCTTATTCCCGACGAGCAATTCGGCTTTCGTACCGAACACAGCTGCGTCCAACAGGTCCACCGCATCGTCGAGCATGTAAGCGTTGGGTTCCAACGCGGCTTGAAGACCGGTGCACTCTTCTTCGATATAGCGAAGGCATTTGACAAAGTCTGGCACAATGGCTTAATATACAAGCTATACCTACTGGGTGTGCCGGATCGTCTCGTACTGATCTTACGAGACTTTCTGTCGAATCGCACCTTTCGTTATCGCGTCGAAGGGGCACTCTCGTCTCCACGTCCCATACGTGCTGGAGTCCCCCAGGGCTCCGTGGTCTCCCCTCTCATTTTCACGCTGTTCACCAGTGACATTCCAAAGAGCAGACAGGCTCATTTGGCTTTATTCGCCGATGACACGGCCATTTATTGCACTGGTTCCAACCCAGTCCGCATAGCCCGCATCCTCCAAGACTCCGCAAACGCACTAGGCGCTTGGTTCCGGAGATGGAGAATCACAGTCAACCCCGCTAAGAGTCAGGCAGTGCTGTTTTCCAAACCGCGCATCAACCCCTCCCTTCCCAGTCCGATTTCCATGTTCGGCGAGCCTATCCCTTGGGAGAAGCAAGCCAAATACCTAGGAGTCATTCTCGACCGCCACCTAACCTTCGCGGAGCACATAAAGCAGGCGCGTTCGCGCGCCGCTTTCGCTCAAGGTAGACTTCACTGTATGTTGAATGCACGTAGCAAATTGTCACTCAAGTGCAAATTGCGTACCTACACCGCGTGCATTCGTCCCATCATGACCTACGCCTGTGCTGTATTCGCACACGTAAAGGCATACCGTCTTCACAGAATGCAAACCCTGCAAAACCGTTTCTTGCGAAAAATAACGGGCGCCCCGTTCTATGTTCGCAACGAGAACCTTCATCTCGATCTCAAACTCCCGACCATCCGTCAGTTCATGAAGCGCGCTTGCAAGCGCTTCTTCGATCAAGCGGAGAAACACCGCAACCCGCTCGTCGTAGCGGCCGCCCGATATACCCCTTCCCGTATTAGCAGGACCCGACGTCCACGTCATACCCTGTCCGATCCAGATGACGCTATTACCCTCCTTCAAGAAAGAAATAGGGCCACTAGCACATTAGTCAAACACAGACACAAATTACCGTCATTCCGACCTCGCCGCCGAGGTCCCTCGCGACGACCCCGTAACGCCCCCCCCCCCGACCCTTGCTAGCGCCAGCCCGCGTCGCTGTGCCCTTAGCTTTAAAATAGCCCCTAATTAATGGAGACCCGATCCAGCCTGTCCCTTTGCTGCCCTCTCTCAGTGGCGACCTAAGCCGAGGCTCGTACCCCACAGGGGGTGCCCTTAGCGTAGTCACTTAGTTTATAAGTTTTTGCCCTGGCTGGAGGCCCTAAAAGTCACTTTTAAGGCACCACAGGATTGTCCGGTTAAGCAGTAACCAACCCTCAGGTTGAACTGCGAGATGCCATACAGAAAAAAAAAAAAAAAAAAAAAAAAAAAAAAAAAAAAAAATTGTCTCGCTCTGAGGTACTGCGTATCATTTCGAGTATCCCTGGCTTCAAGGTATCTTGTACCGATATTGTACATGGTCCCATCGAGCCGAAAGGCGTTTTTGGAAGAACACAAGGAAAAAGGGTTAGTTACGCTACTTGATACGAGATGGCGCTAGTGGTCGGTGAAATAAATGTGTGCTGAGGATAACTGTGAAACTCTTTTCTGGAACCCGTGAGTAAGTGCGTTGTGGACATAAAACCGTGAGTACATTCAAGTGTTAATAGTGCAAAGTTAGGGAACTAAGTCATTGCATGGACTTAGTAAGTACAGTGTGCGATCGGTCAGGCACTTAGAATAGTTTCGATAAAAACGACCAGACATCGAATCTATGCCCGATTTAGAACCGATTTTACAAGTCCAAAACACTTAGAAAAATTATTAGAATTCTCCGGACTTAGAAAAATTCTGTCTTTCTGGGACTTAGAATATTTACTGTTGGCGGCACTTAGAAAATTTATCCTTCACTGGACTTAGAAAAATTTGCACTGGTTGAAACTTGAAGTTCAACATGGATAAGGAATTGAGAAAATTGAAGCAAGTCAAAGAACAGATTGAGAAGGGCTTGATAAACTTCAAAAAGTCTCCGAAAGATCGAATAAATCGCACATATGTGGAAACACGTCTAGAGATGTTAGAGACTCAATTCCAGAATTTTACTGCAAAATACGAAGAAATAGTAGGCGAATGTGAAGATGATGAATTAAATGTTTGCTTTCCGGAAGATATTCATGAAAAAGTGTTTGAAACGTATTTAATGTACAAGGTTGAATTGAAAAATACTCTGTCACAGTTGGGGGTTCACAGTTCCAATAAAGAAGTTCGCGATGATTCATCTGACAGTTTGGTAAGACTGCCAAAAATAGTTTTACCAACTTTTAGTGGAAAATATACAGAGTGGTCGTCGTTTCGAGATTTGTTCCTGTCATTAGTCCACAATAATAAAAAACTTGATGACGTGCAACGACTCCACTATTTAAAAACTCAGCTGTCAGGTGAAGCAGAGCAGCTTATAAGACATGTTCCTATAACCGAGCTGAACTATAGAAAGTGTTGGGAAATGTTAGAACATAGATTTAATAATAAGAAATTTATGTCCACATGTATTTTAAACCGACTATTTGGCCAACGTAATATTACAAGCGAATCATCGAAGGCACTTAAAGATTTGCTTAATGTTACAAGTGATTGTTTGCACGAACTTACCAATATTGGGATTGATGTTAGTTCATGGGATGTTATCGTTGTTTATGTTGCAAGTTTGAAGTTGGACGTAGAATCTAGGAAGCAGTGGGAACTGCATGTTAGTAAATCATCCGACGATCTACCCTCCTTTAAACAGTTTTGCGAGTTTTTAGAGACACGTTTTCGTGCCCTAGAATGCATTGAGCCTAAACATAAATTAAAAGGCGATAATAATTCTACATCTCACGCTAAAGTTATGCATGTCAATACTAATGTTTCATGTCCTCATTGTTCGGAGAGCCACAAGCTCATAAATTGTAAGAAGTTTTGTCAACTAGATATTGACGGACGTCGTGCCATTTCTCAGTCATTAGGTGTCTGTTTTAATTGTTTGGGAAGTAATCATACTTCCAAATTCTGCCGTGTTCTTTCTAAATGCCGTATATGTCAGCGGAAGCATCATACGTTGTTGCATCCTAAGAAGCCTGATGGAGTCAGTGGGGTTTCTACGTCAGTGGATTCTGTTACCCCACATGAATCTACTTCAGAGCCCGTACCAGATGTTAGTGCAAATATAGCAACTCATTTTGTGAATGGACAAGCGCAGGGTCAAGTCTTGTTAGCCACGGCTTTGGTAAAAGCCGAATCACAAAATGGGTCCTCTCAAATTTTGAGAGCTTTGTTGGATCAAGGATCACAAGCATCCTTCATTACTGAGGCAGCAGCGCAATTACTTCGTTTAAAGAGAGTAGTTTCAAAGACTACTATTGCAGGTACAGGAGGTTGTAATGGCAACATCGTTTCTAAACATGCGGTGAATATTAATATACAATCGTTGCATGATCCCTCTTTTACCATAAATGTAACTGCGCATGTATTAAGCTCACTGACCTCAGTTATGCCAGATACAGCTTTTAAACTTGAAGATTGGCCAGCAATTCACCGTATACGTCTAGCAGACCCAAAGTTCAACTGTCCTAATAAAATCGACATTTTGTTAGGAGCTGAAACCTATTGCCGTATTTTAAAGGAAGGTCTGATCAAGAGTCCCGCAGGCTCTCCGGTCGCACAAGACACGCATTTAGGCTGGATTGTGTCAGGCCATGTCAGTAAGGCAGATAGATCTCTAAATTCCCATAATACTGTGATCGCGATGCACACTCAAATTGAATTGAATGAAATGTTAAAACGTTTATGGGAACTAGACTCTGAGCCTACTGAAACGAAAAAGCTTCTTACGCCTGAAGAACAGGCTTGTGAAGAATTTTACGCACATACTACGGAAAGAAATGAAAATGGGCGATATGTCGTAAAATTACCTTTTCGTTCAGAAGATCCACCTTGTAAATACGGTCATTCTAAAAATATAGCTGTAAAAAGATTGCTAGGTTTAGAAAGGAAGTTGGGTAGGAATCCTGAATTAAAACAACAGTATACGGATGTTATAAATGAGTATTTTGTCTCTTTGTAAAGAAAAATTACAGTTTATTTGAAAAACAAGAGTACAAGGCAAATAGCCGGGCACGGCATAAAGATAAACTTAAATTTCCTACGATAAAGTTGAAGTCGTTCAAGAGAAATGTGTACTGCATGGCGATTATTGTGTTCAACCATCTACCAAATACCCTACAAGATTTGCCACTACCATTGTTTAGAAAAATACTGTTTAAAATGTTACTACAAAAGCGATATTACACTGTAAAGGAATATTTAGAAGATAAGTCACTAATCCTTAATTGAAAATGTTTAGATAATTTATTTATGATTGATTTTTATGTTGTGTTGTTTTTGTTTGGTTCTTTCTTTTTTTTAATTTATCATTTTATTATTATTTAAATATTATTATTAATTATTGACATAGCCATATGAATTAAAAGCAATTAATTTTATCGTACTGACATTTGCACGCCATATATGGCAGAATATGCGGAAACCATCTGTTCGAACATCCAATGTACCATATTTTGGCAAATAAATGATTTTGATTTGATTTGATTTGATTTGTATTTATTGTTGGGCCATATGGAAAAAATCACCGACGAGGCTGAAATAAATAAGAGCGATGCGGTTTATCTGCCCCATCACGCAGTGGTTAGACAAGATAGACTGACCACTAAGCTAAGAGTGGTTTATGACGCGTCATGTAAGGGAACAAACGGAGTTTCCTTAAATGACACCTTAATGGTGGGACCCACTCTTCAGGCAGATTTGTGACATATTGTCATGAGATGGCGACAACATCCGATCTGTCTGACAGCAGATGTAATAAAAATGTATCGCCAAATTAAAGTAGCTCGATCAGATTCGGATTTCCAAAGAATTGTCTGGAGAGAGGATCCTAAAAAAGAAATAGAGGACTTCCGACTTCTAACTGTCACCTTTGGCACGTCATGCGCCCCTTACTTGGCTGTCAAGTCATTGCACCAAGTTGCGTGCGATGAAGGTAATATGTATCCATTGGCTGCTGAGAGGGTGAAGTCAGATTTCTATATGGACGATCTGATGACTGGGGGTCAATCTGAAACAGAAGTAAAGAGAATTTATACTGAAATGAACAGTCTATTAGAGAAAGGAGGGTTCCAAATGCAAAAGTGGTCAAGCAATAAAATGTTCATGGAAACCTTAAAGGAAAGAGACTTGGAAATTAAAATTGATGCAGTAACTAAGATTTTGGGACTTACCTGGAACCGGAACACTGATGAATTTTATTATTCTGTGAAGATGTCACCTCCTGCTGCAACTGAAACAAAAAGAACGGTTATATCAGAGATAGCCCGGCTTTATGATCCGTTAGGATGGATAGCGCCATGCATTATAACCTCGAAGGTTTTCATACAAAAGCTATGGATTAGTGGTATAGGCTGGGATGATGAATTGCCACCAGGTCTCTCACAAGAGTGGAGATATTATAGATCAGAGATAGAGAAACTGGTGGATTTTCATATTCCCAGATGGATAGGCAAAAGGGACGATAGCATTACGATAGAGCTACACGGTTTTAGCGATGCGTCAAATATAGCTTATGCAGCTGTGGTGTATTGTCGCATAATCGATGCTTCTGCTCAAATACACTCGCACCTCATAACCGCAAAAACAAAGGTAGCTCCTATCAAGCAGATATCCATTCCACGGCTGGAATTGTGTGGATCTGTTTTAGTAGCAAAATTACTGATAGAAGTAGCTGAAGTAATGAACATTCCAAGGTCTAATATACATGCTTGGACCGATTCTTCCGTTGTCTTGGCCTGGTTGAATGATCATCCAAGTCGTTGGAAAACTTACGTGGCCAATCGCACTTCAGAGATCCTTAGTTTGCTAGACAATACACAATGGGCTTACGTAAAATCGAAAGAAAACCCAGCGGATGTCGCTTCTCGTGGAGAATCTTCAGCGGTTCTACTCGGTGATGATCTATGGAAACAAGGGCCAGTTTGGTTAAGAAATGATCAGATAGACTACCCCAAACCTAGCGCAATACGCACTAATGAGGAGAAAAAACCTGTTAAGGTTCACACTGCCAACCTAGTGCCTGATTTTGAAGTCATTTGGGGATCTAGGTATTCATCGCTTACACGTTTAGTGAGAGTTGTTGCGTACTGTAAGAGGTTTTTACAGTCAACAAGAATGCGTAAAGCGAACATTAAAGTTGCAGCATACCTGTCAGCTTCAGAAATCCGCGAAGCATTGAATGTTTGTATCAGGCAAAGCCAACAGCAATGGTTTCATGCAGAATTGACGGCCCTGAAAAACAAGGTTTCATTAGACAAATCGAGTTGTTTGTATAAATTAAATGTATTTATTGATCAATGTGAGATATTGCGCGTTGGTGGAAGGCTACGGTATTCTCCACTGCTTGATGATACAAAGCACCCAGTTGTTATTCCTCATGGTTCAAGTTTGGCTAAGTTAATTGTAGCCGACGCGCATGAAAAGACTTTTCATGGAGGACAGCAACTGGTACTCAATTTTATACGCACCAAGTATTGGATCAGTCGGGCAAAAAATATTGTACGAGCTCATATACGTCATTGTGTTCCCTGTATTCGATACGCGGCGACTACAAATCAACAGTTTATGGGGGAGCTTCCAGCTTGTAGAGTGACCCCCAGTAAACCGTTTCTTAATTCCGGTGTCGATTATGCGGGCCCCATTAAGATGAGAGCCTCTAAAGGTCGTGGACAGCGGTCGTATAAGGGATACATCTGTTTATTTGTGTGTATGGCCACGCGCGCAGTACACATTGAGGCTGTTTCAGATTTATCAACTGAGGGTTTCTTGGCAGCGTTCAAACGGTTCGTTTCTAGGCGCGGCCAGTGTCGTCATATCTGGAGCGACAATGGCACCAATTTTGTGGGTGCTGCCAAGGAATTGCAAATCCTTGTCAACCAAGAGAGTTCAATGTTTAAAGACATTGCAGCTGCTCTTGCTTCCTCTCAAACGGAATGGCACTTTATTCCTCCCCACGCTCCAAATTTTGGTGGACTGTGGGAAGCAGGTGTAAAAAGTGTAAAACACCATCTGAAACGCGTCATAGGTGACGCCACTTTGACGTTTGAAGAGCTGTCCACAGTGCTTTATCAAATTGAGGCATGCCTAAATTCTAGGCCCTTGTCTCAGGGTAGTAGTGATCCAGAGGATCCTGTACCTCTTACTCCTGGCCATTTCTTGGTGGGTCATCCATTGGTAGTAGCCCCTGACTACAATTATGAAAATGCCACAATTAGTACTTTACGCAGATGGCAATTGGTACAACGTATGGTGCAGCACTTCTGGCGTAGATGGAAACAAGAATATTTGACCAACTTCTTCCAAAGGCATAAAAATTCAAAATTGTGTTTTCTTCCTGCTACGGAATAAGCCGCAATCTTCTTAGAAATAGAAATGTTTTAAATTGCAATTTGTTCATTTTGTGTTTGTATTGCTTTAATGTGTTTTCTTTTGTTGTACTGTTGATTTAAAAAACAATGTGTTATATTTTTTGTATTTTTACTTATTGCTTTGTGTTTTGATGGAATTCAAAATCCGTATTGTCATGAAATGTTTTCTTGTCTATTGTAGGTATTAGTTATGTTTAAGCGGAACCATATCTGTTCACTATGTTGCAATTCGATGAAAAGAAGCCGTCCACTATTTAGTATTTGTAATTAATTATCATACAGTCCATTGTTCTTGTTGTTGCTGAGTTTGTTCATGGTGGGCGGTAAGAAAAGGAACATATTCCTTTTGGTGGGCGGAATGTTCAGATTAGAAATGATAATAAATAAGTTGTGATCGGTCCCAACGCTATCCCATAATTTAAACTAGTATTTTGTAAAAGATAGTACCTGATTGCCCGATAGATGGCGTTGGGGTCGAATTACATCTCGCTATGGTTTCGTTACACGGCAACGTATATAGTGTTAGGTTTACCAAAATAAAATTGTTTTTTTTTTTTTTTTTTTTTTTTTTTTTTTTTTTTTTTTTTTTTTTTTTTTTTTCTGTTTGGCATCTCGCAGTTCAACCTGAGGGTTGGTTACTGCTTAACCGGACAATCCTGTGGTGCCTTAAAAGTGACTTTTAGGGCCTCCAGCCAGGGCAAAAACTTATAAACTAAGTGACTACGCTAAGGGCACCCCCTGTGGGGTACGAGCCTCGGCTTAGGTCGCCACTGAGAGAGGGCAGCAAAGGGACAGGCTGGATCGGGTCTCCATTAATTAGGGGCTATTTTAAAGCTAAGGGCACAGCGACGCGGGCTGGCGCTAGCAAGGGTCGGGGGGGGGGCGTTACGGGGTCGTCGCGAGGGACCTCGGCGGCGAGGTCGGAATGACGGTAATTTGTGTCTGTGTTTGACTAATGTGCTAGTGGCCCTATTTCTTTCTTGAAGGAGGGTAATAGCGTCATCTGGATCGGACAGGGTATGACGTGGACGACGGGTCCTGCTAATACAGGAAGGGGTATATCGGGCGGCCGCTACGACGAGCGGGTTGCGGTGTTTCTCCGCTTGATCGAAGAAGCGCTTGCAAAAAAAAAAAAAAAAAAGAAAAAAAAAAAAAAAAATTGTCTCGCTCTGAGGTACTGCGTATCATTTCGAGTATCCCTGGCTTCAAGGTATCTTGTACCGATATTGTACAAACATTCAACAACACAAACAAGAATGACGATTAATAAAAAAGGAATTGATGGTACAATACAAATCATTAATAATATTAATATTTAACATTAAATTACAAAAATAGTTCATTTGAAATAAATTAAATTCAGAATAAAGGACTCATATTATTTCTTAATATCATTAGATAATAATTAATTAAATATAAAAAGCTGTACAAAAATAATTACAGCCATCCAGAATGACATAAATTGCTGATTGATTTTGGAATGTTTGCTGGCCATGAGTCGCTGATTAATTAGCTATTTCTGCTCACAGATTATATTTTTCTGCTCACAAAAAATACGAATGCTATGCTTATCATTTAAATAACACCCTTTAAGTAATAACACATCGCAATAAAACAATTACGGTAAATAAAACTTGGTACCTATCACAATCAGTAACTTTTGACGTCTCCTCCTTCAAATTAGCGCCTTTGTCAACTGATAAAGGTTAAAAGAAGAATGGACAATCTGTAATTAAAACCTGTCTTACTCTGTTATCAGTTTCAGAGAAGTAAAGCTTTCAGAAATTCCAAAAACCAACCTACCTATTTTTGCAGAGACATCATCGTCATCAGTTGGAAGACGTCCACTGTTGAACAAAGGCATCCCCTTTAAGGGGGGCGTCTCGGAGATCGCAGTAAAATTGTTGACTACACGGAAGCCGCTGCTGCCCGACTTCCGAATTGTCCGTTAGTCGCCTTCTACAACAGCTTAGGGATTAAATAGGGCAAAATAGCCGATCGGGACCTGATGTTAAGTGGCGACCGCTACATATAGACATCTGCAATATCAGAGGCCTTGCAGATACTTTGTCGTCACAGAAACAATGTTGAAATGTCTCGTGTGTTTACACCAGCACCCATACCCTTCAAAAAAACAAAAGCGCAAAAATTACGGTACAAATATGCGTAACGTGAAGACGAAAAGAAGACTCCTTCTCAAAAAGCTTACTACTACCACACCCGCGACACTCCATAGAAATGAAACGATATAATTGCATACACTAATACTAAAATAATAGACTATACAGATACGTGCGTGAGTGTGCGTGTCTATGCGCCGCGCGAACAAAAACGCAATTTCTAGAGCTAGTCGTTTGATGCGGGGAGAGGTGAGGAACGGTTTCAGAGGGAGGCGGAGCGTGTCGGTACTGTACGGTAGTACTAATACTTATACTGTGCTACTACTACTACTACTTACTACAAATTTCAATAAATACCTTCACAAACACTATTTTAATACAAATAAAATAAGAAAGTAATGATAATAGAAAACGTAAAATCAGGTCGAATGCCAAGTTGCTGAACTATAAAAAAATCTCTCAAACTTTAAACATTACTAAGGTTCAACACTACTTGCGAATACTATGTCTAATGTAGTATGTAAATAAAGAAGGCCTAGCATGAGCGCGCTTACGGAAAAGTACACGATTTGAGTCGAGTTTGTTCGAGTCGAAAGTATGGTTTATTCAAGGAAATAAATATGGCATAATAAAAAATAGTCATAATCAAAAACAAAATTCGTTTTATGAGATTTTTATGATTACACATTAATTTTAAAAAAATCAAAATAGCACGAATTTACGTAACGTTCATACGCGCACTTGTGCTACGCTTTCAGGTGTTCATACATAAACCAGTACAGAACTAAGTAACTTTTATAACAAGGTTTATGTGACAATAAAACCGAGTTTTAACTAACCGTTATTGTGGCACGTGCGTGCCCTGGTCAACGACCCGATGATGAGAAGACCCTTAAAATTATAGTAGGATCTCTGTTCTTCTCTCATCTTTCCGTACTAACTAACAAAATCCGCCTTCTGCTCAGCCTCCGAATTACATTGTTGGAAGTTTTTTTATCAGACTGTACAAAACAGCAGCAACTTGGTCAAGTTCAATGCTGCTAAGACCCAAGCGTGTCTCTTTTCCGCTAAAAGGAGCCAATTCCACCCAGCTCCATCTTTCCGAGGTGTAACCGTGCCGATAACCGACCGACTTGAGCTTCTTGGTGTTACGTTAACATCTACCCTCAATTTTGGCCCTTTCAAAGAGGCAAATGCTCAAGTAGCTGCCAAAAATTAGGGATCCCAGCCAAGATGAGACGGTATTTCAGGCCGGAACAGCTGCTTAAATTTTGTCAAGCGCAAGTTCGATCGCGTATGGAGTACTGCTCTCATCTTTGGGACGGATCTGCCAGATACCAGCTTGATGCCCTAGTGTCAATTGAGAAACGAGCCAAGAGGATTATTGGCAATGATAGGCTCGTCGAGTCAAAGCTCCAAAGTCTTGAGCATCGACGCCGAGTTGCTGACCTGTCGGTTTTCTATCGGTTGCATTTTGGGGAGTGTGCGACGGAATTACATAATTTAATTCCGCCGAGCCCGTTCCACCATCGGACCACAAGAAGTACGGCGATGCGCCACTGGTACATGGTGGACATCCCACCCACACGCACAAAACGTTTTGGGAACACATTCATTGTGCGTACTGCTAAGGAGTAGAATTCCCTGCCTGAGTCTGCGTTTTCTGATAGCTACAACCTGGGAGTCTTTAAGTTAAAAGTGAATAGGTTACTTCTAAGCAAGCGTGCTCCATCTTAGACCGCATCATAGCTTCCCATCAGGTGAGATAGTGGTCAAACGTATGTCCGAGCATATTGTGTCCGAATCTTCAGTAAGCCAAAATCGCAGGCAAACGCTGATTTACTATAAAAATCAGCTTGAAATCGCCTTGATCAACCGTGGTGGTCAATATTAGTTGCCTTCTCTGCATAAAAATTATTATACTTGGCTAAATTAAGCCGAAAATTCAGTAAAGTGTAATCGCATTCAGTAAGTAAGTAGTAGTAGTAAGTAGTAACTGAATTTAGTCGACTTAATTTAGTCAAGTGTAAGGCCTCTGCCTCGAATCTTGCGGTGGCGGGGCGGGCAACACAGACCCGTTCTCGAAACGAGCGGGCAGATCGCGCGGCACTATAGCTCGGCATAGTGTTGTGTTCGTGGTTGTGTCGTCGAGATATTTGTTTTTATTCGCGAACGAAATGTTTGAACAACGGCGATAACATCTATTTGATTCAAATTTATTTCCTAACGCTAAAAATAAAATGCACAACACTGCAATGCGCGGGCGGTCATCGCTTGACTGGAGTGCACCGCTCGTTGCCCGCCCCCGCGCCGCTGCCGCGCGGCTGTTTTCGAGGGTCGGACCATTTGATTCTACGCATTAGATCCTGCCGCTGCCGCGCCGCCGCCCCGCTGCCCGCAAGATTCGAGGCAGAGGCCTCATAAGGGCTTTAGATGAGGCCTTTACCCGCCGTATTTTGTGAAATGAAATGTAAATGCAATATTTTATAGGTACTTACTGATTTCTTAAATTAAAACAAGCCAAATAAGCTCCACATCAAGTTTTATTACGGAATACATCAGTTTCGAGGAAAGAGTACTGTACAACGTATTGCGAGTATTGTAGAATCTACATAAATGTTCGTTTTTGAAACGAACGAAAAGTTCTTTGTCATGCGCATTTTTATTGTCCAGGATAAAAATGCGCATAACGCATTTTTATTGTACGTTGTACATTACGTGCACATTTATTTAATAAAAATGTATTTCTAGATTTATTTTTGCCTAGCCTTTTCCCAACTACATAATAATATGTTGAGGTCGGTTTCCAGTCTAACCGGATGGTGCTGAATACCTATATTGTCTATCTGACCACTACACCCCAGTTAGTGGTTTCCTATTTTTTTTTTCTGATAAATTATGTAGGTACTACGCGCATTGAAATACTTGAGAAATACAATGTTTTGTACTTTTAAGATTACAAAATAAAGATTAAATTAAAGAAAATGGGTTTCGTTTCAGTTAAATATCGCTTCGAAACATTTTTGGGCATAGATTTGCTATAAGTTTGTTCTGGTCCACCAGCCCTTGAAAACCTTCTTTCTCATAATCTTTTTTTCGTTCAATTTCGTTCAAAGGTGACACTGTGGCATTTAATTACGTATATAGATAACTACTGACGTCATAGAACCTGAACCGTAGACAGACGTGTTCTTCTCTATCTACGACCTGAACGGCATCGCCTTTACACACGAAGCGCGCGAAGTGCTCCGTAATTATTATAACCTTTTTTTTAATATCGAGCAAAAATACGGTAAAAAATCGCGTTTGTTGTATGGGGCTCCCATACAACAAACGCGATTTTTTATCGTTTTTCTTTTTACTCATAAAAATTTATTTTATTCTGTTTTTTGTATTTTTTGCTACAGCGGCAACAGAAATTCATCATCTGTGTGTGTGTTTCAACGGTCTAGCTATCACAATTCATGAGATAAAGCCTGGTGACCGACAGCCAGGCGGACAGTAGAGTCTTAGTTATAGGGTTCCGTTTTTACCCTTTGGGTACGGAACCCTAAAAAGGGGGTACATGTATAAAAACTATGAACACGACTTTTCAAAATTATTTTTTAAATCATTGACAGTTATTTTATTCTGAGTTAATATACAAGCCAAAAGAAATAATTTTTAACAAACTGCAACAATATCATACAGCTAGTTCCTTGTCAATATACTAACTAAAATACACAGCAATTAAAGCAAAACTAAAAACCGATATCTCCAAAAGTCCAAACCCATTGAGTAAATCGGCCCCTCTCCAACAGTCAAACAAACGTATTAACTCTACAAACTGACGTCACAGGAGAGGCTTGACTTTGGACCGTGCTGCAGGAAAATACAGAAGGGACACATCATCAACATCTGACTAGTTTTTCCTAACTAAGTTGAGATCGGCTTCCAGTCTAACCGGATGAAGCTGATCATCAGTATTTTAAATGATTTATTCCCTTGACGTCGAGTCGGACCACGTCGAGTCGCCGCCACGTCGGATCGCCACTACGTCGAGTCGCCATCACGTATACTTGTTCTTTTGATATTTCCTAATGCTTTTTATAAAAATAAAATTGACAAAATGTGACGAAAGGTAGATACAGTCAATGAAATAAATTATTCAATTATTACAGTTTAAATAAATAAAAATATTATGTGGACTGTATTATGATTTGAATAACTGTACCTTTCGACACATTCGACGTGGGGGCACCAGACACGTAGTGGCGATTCGACGTAGCAGCGACTCGATGGCGGCGACTCGACGTGGTGCGACTCGACGTCAAGGAAATATTTTTTTTTATCCGACTGCCTGTCTGACCTCCACAACCCAGTTACTGCGTAACTCGATCGATACCTCTTAGTAAGTAACTTTCCGTGGCCGATCTGGAAGTCCCTGAACCGTCTTAGAACCCAAGTAGGAAGGTGTAACGCCAACCTCGTAAAATGAAAAAAAGAAAGAAAGAAGAAAGCAAAATTGTTTATTTGTAACCTCGTACAGGTAAACACAACATAAAAAAGGGTTATGTAAAACAATAAAACATTAAAAAAAAGTCTTATGAAACCTGTACGAGACCAAAAATGCTCTCAGCACAATGCTACGACATGAAATGTCGCAGCGCTGGTATTCTGACAGGGCCTTGCGGAGATGCCACGGGCGGCCACAGTCATGACTTAAGGTAAATAAAAAAAAAAAAAAAAAAAAGAAGTTGTAATAATAAATATCTAACAAAAATATGCAAGCTAACATTATGTAAAAAATACGTAATATGTAAACCCGACATAACTATTAATTATATAAAGTTATTAAATACAATAAATGGGGCTGCCTCGACAGAGCAGCAGTGTGCATATGGCGACGAGTTGCAAGTCATGCCCCACCTCCTGTCATGTCCTCTTTGCCCCAAAACATGCGACCGGAGTGAATTATGCGCTGCCACCGACGACGCAGTAGAAGTGGCTAAGTTCTGGGCCAAACAAATTTAAAAGACTGGTTCTGGTTTCTGACTAACGATTGTCAATGATCTAGGAATATAAGTCGGGACTACTTTACGTGCTATTCAAAATACAGAGAGGGCACGAGCGGATTGGGGGGGGGGGGAAGGCACACATTATTTTATCTTTTTTTCCGAACCTTCGTCAGCGTAATTGTTGGTTACCGCGGATGCTGACCAAGTCGCTGATTAAAAAGTAGCCTATATTATCATTTCTTCGGGTTCATTCATCATCATCTGCCTAGCCTTTTCCCAAGTATATTGGGGTCGACTTCCAGTCTAACCGGATGCAGCTGAATACCAGTGTTTCACATGAAGCGACTGTCTAACGGATCTCCACAACCCAGTTACTGGGTAACACGATACCCCTTGGTAAGACTGGTTGTCAGACCTGGCTCCTGACTATACCCATAACGACTGCCAAAGATCTACAAATGATAGCCGGGACGGCTTTACGTGCATTCCGAGGCACGGAGGGTATATTGATATGACAGGGATGGTCACCCATACACCGCGGTTAGCGTAGTAACCTTTGACCAATCGATCTGTACGGCTTTAACTTAGCCACGAGCTCCTCCTCGGGTTCATTCATAATTTCATCAAAATCAGTTCAGTGGTTTAGCGCGAAACAAACAAATTCACTTTCGCATTTATAATACCGACTGAAAGACCTCCTCAGTAGATTTTACAAGATAACTCAAGCTCACTGCTTCTAAATTTATGGAGGAAGATTTTTACAGAATAACACAACAAGACTCCAAACTGACTTTAGGTACCTACTTGGAGTTAAAGATGGTGCAATTTAAAATATGCTTGCCCTCTTCCGAATCTATACAAACAATTGGAATGGACACGAGACAGGCAGTGAAGGAACGTTTCGAGACTAGACAATCCCTACTTTTTTTTATCCATTGATAGGCATACGTTTGACCACTATCTCACCTGATGGGAAGCGATGATGCGGTCTAAGATGGAGCACGCTTGCCTAGAAGTAACCTATTCACTCTTGACTTAAAGACTCCCAGGTTGTAGCTATCAGGAAACACAGACTCAGATAATATCTCACATTGTAACGAATTGACCTTCTCTACCTGTCTGTTCTTTGTTTAGGTTTTTCATTTTGTACGTAAAGCTATATAAGGGTGTGATGAGTAGCGACTGGGTCGTCGACCTGTGACGTATCATAGACGTGACTCAGTACAGAAGACAATAGGAAGAGCATCTACTGATAATATGTACCTATTATGATCGAGAATGAAATGACTCAATGGAGTGAATAGTGCTTAACAATCTTGATAAAGATCAATAACAATAATAATAACTTTATTATCAGGCAACTGTGGCCCATAGATAAAATACACAAAATAATCTTAAACAATAACAAACTAATACATATTAAAACCTAAGTAAGTAAGTCATTCATTTTGCAAATAGGGGTACAGTACATGGTGATGAACAGGTAAAAGGTGGGATCAGCCATATTTTGCCGATAGGCATGCAAACAATTATAATTTGACTCTAAAACAATAAAGGCAACAACACAACTTATCTAGATCACTGTAATGTAACACAATTTATATTATAAAGATAGACAATGCTTATTCAAAATAATTTCTCAGTAAGGAATTTGCTGACAGTATAGTATGCTTTATGGGTTAAAAAACTTCGGAGTCTGATTTTATATAATGATAGAGGCATTTCTCTCTAAAGCTTAGGCAGTTAATTATAAATGACTGAAGCCATGCAGTAAACACTCTTGCGCATTAGTGCTGTTTTGGCGGGGTAGGAACATAGTAGGTTATTGTCACGTCTATTACCTGGAACTACGTCAGCCAGACGTTTAAAATGATTTGGGTTCGACTTCACAAACACAGCTACTTCCATTATGTACAGACTAGGTAGTGTTAATATTTTGTGCTGTTTAAAGTATGGCATGCAAACAATTGAAACTTTTATCAAGTATAATTAAATATATTCTATTTCACACGTAAAGTTGGCGTCGTGTGTCGCGCGTTTGTTGAGCTCGTATATAATTATCTACCTAGAAATCAAAATTAAGTACTTACCTATATTTGGAGGGTCAGTCGTTATGGGTAGTCAGAAGCCAGAAAGGCTAACAAACAGTATTACCAAGGGTTGTGAGAGTCAGAAGGGCAGTCGCTTCATGTAAAAAAACAATATTCAGCTGCATCCGGTTAGACCGAAAGCTGACTCCAACCAAGTTAAGAAAAGGCTAGGTAGTTGATGATGTCTCATATTTACATAAAAATCACATAATTAATACTATTTTAATTATCCTTAGTTTCATTAAACATAAATTAGTAATAATAAGATGTATGTAATAAGATCTACATTTGATATTAATTTAAATGAAGATAAATGTCATATCATCACAATTAAAAACATACAACGCTGCTACGTAAGAAATTCGCGGATCCATATAATTTTAATAATTGGTATATACCTCAGGTAAAGCTGAGGTATTATACCAATTATTAAAATTACATTCTGTACACTTGCTTGAATTCCATTTGCATTTATATTTATTTACGCAAATTACAAATCCTTTAGCTAAATACACTTTCACATCATTCTTTAAGAATATCATAGATTCTGGGAATATGTTCGGAACAAAATATTAATTTTATCCACACTCCTGGCGAAATCCACAAACTAGGATCGGATAGTGGGAATCAATCCAGACAGAATAAGCCTCTTAAACTGTTCCGATCTAACACTGACGACCAAAGAGCGGTTACAATCTAGGGCTTTTTCCATAGATATCCGTGGCTTTTTCCATAAATTAAGCGGATTCGTGTGGTATTCACTAACTACCTCATTTCAGGTATTGAGCCGATACTTGGTGGAGATGTATTTCCAGTAGTGAAGTTCTTGGGGTTGAGATTATGTATGGTAATGAAATAAGCATTCCCTGTGTATGTTTAGCTTTAATGAGTCGAGAAAAAACATCGTCCTATATGTTAACATACGACGATGTTTATTCTTCATCTTGATGAAAGATATACGATCATCTAAATATTGGAACGCTTCTCGGTAATGGTTGCATATTCTCTGTTCTACCTCCTGCTTAATATGGAGGAAATAGAATTTCTTACTCCTACAATGTACTTTTCTGTTTAATTAACAGGCTACAAGACAGCAACGTTTGTCCGAGATTCGTTGAGCTTCAATTCCATGATGCGGCGGTGCTTTTCTAGTGTAAGTAGTTGTTTTTGGAGTTGCAGTGGTTATAAAAAGTGTAGCATTTATTCACAATAAAAACGAAATTCAAAATAAGTAATAAACATCAGCTTTACTGCGTAATCATAATTATCATACCGAGAAACCGATTTAGGAAGCAGATTATTTGCCCTCAAAAACATAATGTGACTTCTAAATCAGTTCTGGTAACAGACAATTTAATAACAACTCTAATCCGGCCTACCTATTAACCTCAAACTGGTGAATATGCTGAACTCAAGCAGATTGAATTCATTAGTAATTGAGGTTATATTCTGTGATCGTAATGGTGGTAAGGCAGAATTATATAATTATTATATTAACGTTGATGGTGGACGTAGACGTGTGTATTCCCCATACAAAGTGGACCGACGACCTGGGGTGTGATTCTATAAGACCTCATTCTAAACTTCGAATCTTAATCCGCTGTGAGTTTCTTGATTGGCATTCTAAAAACTCGGTTGATAATTCGAATTTACACTAGCGCCACCCTTGCGAGCGTGTCAGCGAGTTGAACTAAATTGACAGGGAGATTTTGACAGATAAAGTATGAGATGACGTAAGAAGTGGCGTTCTGTAAGGTAATTTCCTTGTCACTTCGACGCTCACTTCGCACTCGAACCCGATTCAAAGTGTCATTACGCGAAGTGAGAGTGAATAGCGATAATTTTTTTTATTGACATGAGTAACGAGTATCGTTATTATTATACACAAATATATTTTAATTAAATTTTCGACATTTTAGAAACATTGAATTGAAAACCTTAGTTTTGTATAATTTAGCAGCATTATTTCAATTTTGTAAATGTGAGTACCATGGAGCCATAATTATATTAAGTAAATTATTATGTGTTTGACATAAATGAGCATGGCGGTTGAGAGAATTGTCATGCTCACTCAAATGTCTCGCTGATGGTGGCGCGTGTGTTGGATCATTCAGCTCCCTCCAAAATGATTGAGCTGAATGGTGCTGATTCACGCGTCATGTTCGTGAACAGGCGCTGTCAGTAGAGATTGGTCAACTCTTGCCATGGTTTTTATCTTGATTATTTTGTATTTCTAGATTACCTTCATTGTTTTCACATATAGAAGCAACAAGAATAATGTAAGCAATATTTTGTAAACTCTTGATTTTAAAAGAGTGTCCGTGGAGTTTCTTGCTCGTTCTTCTCCATAGAGACCTACCTACGTTTTGGAAGAGCAACTAGCTTCAACTCTCTGACTAACTGACCGACTCCTTGACAATTCAAAAGTGCCTGTAAATGGTTTAATTGAAATAAATGCTTTGACTTTGACTTTGATGTGAAATGCGAGTTGTTGTCTGAATTTTACAGAATCGACCTACTGGTCCGAGCCGTGGTAAGTCGCTGGATGAACACGACGCGGGAACTACACAGGTGCAGGTCTTTGAGGAAGACCTATGCTCAGCAGCTAAAGTTTGAGATGATGATAATGGTGATGAACGTAGTAGCTTTTGAAGTAAACAATGCGAACATGGCCATACGAGGATAGGATTTGGTATACGAGCATTTTTAACCGACTTCAAAAAGGAGGAGGTTATCAATTCGAATGTTTATATATTTTTTTTTTTTTGTATGTTCGGGCATAACTCTGTCATATGTCGGACGGATCAGACGGATTTGCAAAATTCTTTTAATTTGTAAATTTTTGTTCGAAAGGGGGTTATTCCGTAAAGGTCCCATATAAATTTTATCAAAATTGGTACAGCCTTGAGAAAATCAACAAATTCCCAAACTCAAACTCAAAACTCAAACTCAAACTCAAATCATTTATTTCAAATAAACCATTTACAGGCACTTTTGAATTGTCAAGGAGTCAGTCAGTCAAAAAGTTGCAGCTAGTTGCTCGTTCCAAACAGTAGGTTTCTATGGAGAAGAACGAGCAAGAAACTCCATGAATACTCTTTTAAAATCAATAGAATATTACAAATTTAGGTTACATTATTCATGTTGAATCTAGGGGTACAATGTGAGAACAATGTAACAAGTTGTCCAAAAAAACTTACTTAGACGACGTTTTAGTTACTTCAATCACTGGAGGACTTACAATCTTTTTTAAATGTTTTGCCGTTTCTTAATGGATATGGATGTTAAGGCAACACTAAAAAGCGAAAATAAAAAGTTTTTTCAAAAAAAAGAAAACCGCCTTCAGAAACTAAAAAGTGATAAATAACTTTAGCACAGAACACACATTACTTTACTTTCGGAAGTCGGTGGCGGTTTTCTTCATTTTGAAAAAACTTTTGACTGGTCCGTTGGTCTCGTACTCGCAAGCACTACTGCTGAGAATGGTCCTGGGTTTGATTCTTAGATCGGGCTAAAGTAGTATTGGGTTTATCTATCTGGAATTTCTCAGTAGCAGCCCGAGCTTTAGAAGTTGGTGATGTGAATCCGTAGAAAAAGCCGTTGATCGTGCACCCGATCTCATTTAGCAATATGTTTAAATACCAACACCAAAACATACACACCAAATACACGCATACACGTCAAAAATTCTTCCATTCTTACCACTTTTTTGATTTATGAACGCTGATTCATTTCATGTTTTGATAAAGGTGCATTAACTGTTATTTCTGTATAGAAATGTTTGGCATATTGAATTAGTTTTACGTAATTAAGTATTTTAATTAATGAGCACTAGCACTTTACCCGTGACTTCATCCGTATGAATTTTCTCAAGGCTCCCTGATTTTTTGATTATGCAATATATCCTGACCAATAATCCTTACCAAATTTCAAATATTCTTTCAACAATAGGAAGCTACGTTTAGCTTCCTATTGGTGAAAGAATATTTGAAATCTAAAAATATTTGAGCTTCTTGGCGTTACTTTGATGTCAAATCTTAACTTTGGGTCATTTATTGAATCCAAGGCCAAACTAGCTGCCAAAAAGCTGGGAGTCCTCGCAAAGGTGCGAAAGTACTTCACGTCGGAACAGCTGCTCAACTTATACCAAGCACAAGTTCGATCGTGCATGGAGTACTGTTCGCACCTTTGGGATGGATCGGCAAAATACCAACTGGAGGCATTGGAAGTCATCGATAGACGTGCCAAGAGGCTCATAAACAACGACTCCCTGGTTAGGGCTAAGCTCCAGAGCCTTGAACATCGCCGCACCGTTGCTAGCCTTTCGGTCTTTTATCGGGTACATTTCGGAGAGTGTGCTTTGGAATTGCACAATTTAATTCCCCCATCCCCGTTCCATCATCGGACGAGCAGAGATACGGCGAAGCGTCACCGCTATATGGTTGAAGTTCCACGGTCTCGAACCAAGCGCTTTGACTCCACATTTATTGTGCGAACTGCCAGACTGTGGAATTCCCTGTCCGCCTCTCTGTTCCCTGATAAGTATAATCTGGGAATCTTTAAGGCACGAGTGAACCGGTTCATCTTAGGCAAGCGTGTTCCAATTTAGGCCGCATTATCACTTACGATCAGGTGAATTGCGGTCAAACGCAAGCCTACTTAATAGTAAAAAAAAAAAAAAAAAATCGGGTTAACAGGTTTGGAGATTACCCCGACATACAAACCTACAAACTACTAAACAAATTTTACCTCTTTATAATATTAATATAGATTCTAAAGTAGGTATACAAACTAACAAACAACCTCTTTATAATATTACTAGCGTTTGCCTGCGACTTCGTCTGCGTGAATGTAGGCTATCGCGGATGCAGAGGAAATTAAGAAGCGTATGTCCTTCCCAAGGTTCAAGCTATCATATTCTTTGATATTAATACTTAATTTCATCAAAATCGATTCAGTCATGTCATCGTGAAAGCGTAACAGATAGAGTTACTTTCGCTTTTAGGTATAATATTATATATAGTATGGATATGGATTAAGTATGAATAGTATAGATTTGACTTGTCTTTTCAAAAGTAACTTCAATTAGTCCTTTCAAGGGATATCTTCATCTAACAACGTCCACGTCTACTTAGTGATTGATTCATTCCACAAAAGTTTTACGTTCAACAGCTCTGCCTCCACACATCTCCCTATTTATGTATGTGCATAGTTCAGTAGGGTAGCCTAGATAATTCCTACTAGCATATTAATCGTTTCGGGGAAAACCACCGACGTAACATTTTTTGGCTTAAGTTTTTGTGGGTTATCTGGGGAAGTATGTTTTTGCTATTTATAACTAGGTAAATTATATATCTTTATGTAGACTAGGTACTTGTCATGATGTAGTATTACGTAAGTACCAAATAGGGGTGATAACGGACAAATCCGTGTGGTGTCGGACGTAAAGAGTAGCACCATTCCATATCTTACCGTGGGTGTCGTAAGAGGCGACTAAGGGACTTACCAGAGAATAGGCAGCAGTGCTCTCTGTGTCTTTGTAACAACCATACTGCGATCGCCAATCCACCCGCCAAGCGTGGCGATTATGGCAAGCCCCCGTTGGGGAGGCCAATGTCCAGCAGTGGACGTCTTTAGGCTGAAATGATGAATGATGATGAAATAGCGGTGGGGTGTCTTTGGTTTACTTATTTTTGATGACATGGAGGATGAGAGGATTGTCATGGTGATTACGTCAGGAATATTTATTTGCTTACTTTTTCTGATTTATGTTAATTTGTTAATAATAATAATAATATATTTATTTGCGAAAAACACGGTATACAAAGCTGTTAAATAAGTGTAAGATCCAGCATGTTTTGCTTAGAATTAAAGCATGCAAACTTACAGGTACCTAAACGAACGTTAAGAATTACATATTGAACAGACAAAAACATAAAAAAAGGATATTACAGTCTATGTTCCAAAAATTGCTTAACACTATAAAAATTATTTTCAGTTAACCATTTATACAACTTTAATTTAAAAAGCCTACAGTTCAACGTCTTTAGAGTATTTGGTAATTTATTAAATATCCGTACAGCCATAACTAGACAGCTCTTATTATATTTTGCAAGCCTACAGATCTCTTCTAGTACAAGTCTGTGTTGGTACTGGCCACGCCGACTACGTGAGGCTACTTCGTCTACTGTTTTGAACAGCTCTATATGTTTTCGTACAAACATTGACACTTCATATAAATATAATGAAGGCAACGGTAGCAAACCAAGCTTTTTAAAAATAGGTTGACAGGATTCATCCGATGGGATTCCGTAAATAGCTCGCAAACATTTTTTTTGGGCAACAAATGCTCTACCTTGGTCAGTACTATTTCCCCAAAAAATTAGCCCATACCGTAATGAGGATTCAACATATGCCTGATATGACATCACAGCACTGTTCGAATAAAAATATTAAATGCGCATTTAATTTCGTTCATCATCTGCCTACACTTTTCTCAACAACATAAATATGTTGGGATCGGCTTCTAGTGTAATCAGATGCAGATGAATACCATGGAGCGACTGCCGGTCTGACCTCCACAATCCAATTTCTGGATGAGACTGATTATCAGATTTTCTGGATTCTGACTCTGTGGTGAGACTGATTGTTAGAGTTTCTGTATTCTGACTACCCCGACTATCAAAAATCTACGAATGACAGCCGGGACCCACATCTGTACGTACTTTTCGGGGCATTAAGGGGTCTTGTAATGTTGATAAATAATAAGTATTAACTATTAATTACTAGAGGAAAACATCAAGAAGCTACTAGGCGTTGCCCGTTACCTTCGTTCGGCGATAGATATCCAGAAGCCAAGACCCGACTCCAGCAGAAGTGGTAAGGAAATCTAAAACATATAATAAGACAGTAAAAAAACTGTGTCTATACATTGAATATATTAAAAAAAATAATTATTGAGGGGGGTTTAGAAACAGTAATAGAGCACGAATCCAAAAAAAAAGTCTGTCTGTTTGTCTGTTTGTTTGTACACGCTAATCTTCGGAACTGCTGGACGGATTTGTACCTACATTGTTCCGAACACGCACACAACAAAATATTCATAATCAGTTAGAAAATGATAGAGAAAAAATTGCTGGAGTACGGCATGAAGAGACAGAAGAAGAGCGCAACGAACGTTTGAATTCTGATCGACTTCGACATTCTCTGAACAGAATGTCGATGTCATCTGAAGAATCGGATGTGTCTCAAGATATAGCCGTAGGGCATGGCGACCTTTCTTGGGTTGATAAGGAACGGAGTGCATTTACGTAAGCTCCTATGAATGACTACGCCACATATTCCGCCATCGGAGGTATGATTAAAAATTGTACTTTTTGAACGTCTCGAATCGTCTTGCACATCCCGTTGTGGTCCCGTCCCCGGGCTCTTAGAATTCGACATCAGACGTTTCAGATCTTCGATTTTGACGACCCCGTTGTCGCTGGCATAAGCAACAGGATCCGCGTACGAAGTTGCGGGCAGAAGCTAGTAATAAATAATAATAAAACCATTTATTTTCAGGTAACAAAGACCCATAGAAATATACCTTAACTTAAGTATACATATAACAATATAACAATTGTGTTAGTAAATAAAACTTAAAACTATGTTAGTATCACTTAGTTGCACTAATTCTGTGGCCAAAAGCTTTCATCCAACACCTGATGCAGGTAGCATGTTGGTATGCGCACCACAAAGCCTTAAAGTTGACGTTGCGATGCGACTCCAGCAACTGCACTCTCGGCGCGTACTTCAGTCTTTGGCGTACGTACTTCACGATGTCTTCCGCGTCAGTGGTGTAGTGGAGACGGGAAATATACACCGGGGTATTCGGCTTCGCAGCACGTAGTTTTTCGTTGGGCTCCGTAGGAGCCTTGCCGCAGCGGTTCTTACAGCTCTGCCGGCGCTTACTCCTCTGCTCCGTCACGAAGCCGTCACCATCAGCCCGGTTCGCTTCCTTCATAGTCACGGGCTTAGGGGGGGGAGAGCAGTGGGGCTGCTCACAGTGACCAACGGGTCAGATGGTCGTGTCGGTTGGGCAGCGCTGCGGGGAGGAGCTGCGGGAACGGGACCGGAGCAACGAGGCACGCTTGCAGCGCAACACGCTGACTCAGCAATCGGCGCCGGCGACAAAACTGCTGACGCGAAACTCGTGACTGATGTGTCTAGGCAGCCGACACCTCGGCGCGTATTTGCATTGCTAACACGCACCGGTGACCCAGTTAACGCTACAGAGTTGCGCAACTCATCGAGTTCTGTGCGCAGGTCTGCAACGGTGCTCTGGGATGTCTCCAACTTCCTCTGCACATCAGCTAGACTAGCCTTCAAAGACTTAATGTCCTTCAACAGGCTCGTAACGTCGACGTGGTCGAACGTGACTGGAGGTAACTGGTTCAGGTCCCTCGCCACAAACGCCGGCACGTCGTCAGGATCGGTCGCCTTCAGAAGCGTGATGATGTCTTGCACACTTCTCTTTATCCCGCGTCGCGCCGACGAGACACCATCTGGTCGACTTACCTTAACTTTACTTGAGCGACCGGACGTAATTATAAAAATAGCAGACTTTGCCCCCTGGCATCCATTGCCTTGGCGAAGCGCGGCTCATCAAAATCAACCATTGCGGGAGCTAGAATTTCCTACCTGCAGCCAGAGACCGCACAGGATAGTAGAGTTTGGAAGGAGAAACGTCCGATATGTACAATGATTGAACTCACTGTTAGTCCCTAGATAGGTCCCTAACACTCACCTTGCTAGGTAATAAATATACAGCACGGTTTAGACTTTTTTCCTTCATAATAATGCATCTAGGTATATGTAATAAAAGCCAGTTCACTAATTACTTCGCAGGATAGGTATAGTCCCTGTTCACTCCATCGTTATTTCCTTCCTTTCCACTCATCATTAATTATCCCCATAGGATTCTAAAACAGGGTTCTCGTAAATAAACTAATTAATATGTGTGTAGACTTGGGTCGACCGCCCTGGGCCGCGGACGGAGGGCGGCGGTCCTATGCGGGCGACAAGCGGGGATGATGGCCCTACGACTAGTATGTAGGCCGGTTTAAAAACCGGTATATCTTCCAAGTTTATAGATTTACATAAACACAAGTTTAGTGTTCACCTTAATTATCTCTTCTCACAAATAAACATAAGCTCACATAGGTACTGTAAAGGTAAATGCTTTTGTAGTGTACTCGAGTCCCTTGATTATAAGTTGTAAGTCGTGAACTGTAGCATAATGATTGTCACATTATTAATAATGAATTGTTATTAATTTGATACTTTATTTGTTTAATCCATACCCAATTGAAACCAGTTATTTTTTCTATAGATAATATCTAACAATTATGTAAAATATACACGCTGAAATTAATAGAATAGAATAGACTTTTATTTTGCAAATATGGGTAATACACAATAGTTGTCATAACACTTTAAAGCTCAGCCATATTTTACCATTCGGCGTGCAAACATTTACATTATATACGAAACATTATTATTATGAACATGCACTTTAAAACCAGATCAATTTATTATTATTATTACAATTATTAATCATTCAAAATATCAATTAATAAATTATCATCACAATTATCATTCAATCGGTCAATTAATAAATTATTTAATTATTATTCAAACAAAAATCATTAAACTAATACATTATTTAATTATTATTCAAACAAAAATCATTACAACTAATAAATTATCATTACAATTATCAATTAATATGTCAATTAATAAATTATCATTTGATATGTCATTTAATAAATTATCATTCAATATGTCAATTAATAAATTATCATTACAATTATCATTCAATATGTCTATTAATAAATTAGCATTATAATCACAAAACAATTATCATTTAATAAATCATTAAATAAATTATCAATATCATAACAGTTATCATTTAGATCAATTAATTAACAATTATGTTTTTTTCTGTCAGAAAATTAGTTACACTGTTAATGGCAGAATAAGAGATCAACTTTAATTTTTTAAGAACATTCTGTTCCTTATTTACGCAAATAGTACCGTAAAAGCACCATTTTTTGACACCCCCCCAATTTATTGACACCTTAGTAGATTTTTCCTAAAAATAAGAAAAAAACACGATGTAGGTATTGCTTAGTGGCAAAACACCAGTTGTTAGTTTTTTTTAAATCATACTGGCAACACAGAACTTGCAAAAAATGTTATTTGGCGCCAAAACATCCGTTGTGATCAGAGTGTGCTGATGAAAATAAAAAAAAAACTTGAGAGGTGTCAAGGGACACCCGGATGGAACGAAGTTCCTTTCGATTAATTAGTGAAGGAATTGTAATAAAATTTTATTTTTTTGAAGTTATAATAATATTTTTGAGCGAATAAACTTAGGTACTAAACATATCGCCGTAGGTACCTAGTTCAAAGAGTTCGCCGCGCCGCCTTTAAATACATAAACATATTCTACGAAAAGCGAATTCGGACTTTATTTTGTAAACGTAAACGGTTAAAAATTGAAATTTTACCAAACTAGTTAAGATAAAATTATTCTGAGAAACGTATAGGCTGGTGCCCGACCGGACAATAGGAGCTATTTGCAACCGAATTTCACGGTTAATGTGTAAAAATAAGGTTTTAATTCGCTCCAATATTTTCATAGAAAAGCCGCCATTCAACTAATAATGAACTCTATTTGACAGTTCCAACGATTCAATTTTTCTGTTCGAATTGTCTGCGTTTGTGAAGTAATAAAAATAGCAAAAATAAGGTTTTAATTCGCTCCAATATTTTCATAGAAAAGCCGCCATTCAACTAATAATGAACTCTATTTGACAGTTCCAACGATTCAATTTAGCTTATGACATGGCATGTCGTGACAACTTTTCGTAAGAATTTTTTCCGTCTAGCCCCCTTTCACAACGCGCGATAAGGAACTTCGTTCCAATAACTGCTAATAGTTTAAATTTTTGCTAAGGTAAGTGTTGTTTTAATTAAGTTTATTTTCACAGATTCGAGTCGGCATTGTGTTAATTTTCATGTTGTGTTAAATTATGGTGAAGTACAGAACATATTCTTACTATTATATTTGCAATTTTGTTAATTTCCCTTAATTAATGGACAATGTTAATATTTGGTATGCACAAAATGAGAAATACCAAATTATTGACATACATGTCAATAATTCGCTTTTTCGTGGTTTTTGTGTATGATGATTTTGTACTTAATTTTCGCTTCTGATAAGGTTTAATTTGTGAATAAATAATAAACAAAGCTATTATGCATTGCGCTCTCCAAATGTTGACACGGTGTCAATAAATTGTATAAAGTTGTGTTAATAAATGGTAAAATGCGAATTATATGTGTTTTAGGTAATCATTGCGTTCACGAACATTTTCCAGAATGAAACGAAAGCGCAAAGAATGGGTCAGAAAAATACAAAACGAGCACCCTTCGTATTGACATCAGCTGAATGGAAGGCACAGGAAAACGAAAAGATCAGGATAAAAGAAGAAAAGGCAGAAGGCGTTAAGAAGAGAAAAGAAGAAAGACAGAAGAAGCTGCTAGAAAAATCAATTGGAACAAAGAATAAAACTTCAGTTAAAAACCATTAAACAAAAAAAAACTTAACAGAAAGATGAGGATAATTGAAGATGATGAACAGAAGAAATGTAACGCTTTTTGACTAAATTTGAATGATTGACTGCAAAATAATGATTTTAATAGGTTTCTAATCTTAAATTAAAGTGAATAATACTTTTATTATTATTTTATTTTATGTTACTTACCTTTAGTTCCTTTTTATTTTGTGACTTTAAACTTTGGTTTTGTAGTGATTCTTATAACTAAGGCGTTCCGTATTTTTTATATTGTAACGCAAACGCGTTTTATCAGGGTTTTGACTGAACCCAGTCAAAAGCAATTTTTATTGGTTAAGAATTTTGACTGTTACATAAATATTTGTTGTTTTGAGATAGTTATACCTACCAATTGTATTTAATAAAAGATAGTAGACCTGATTTTGTTTATTTTTTGTTATTCTCCAACAATATAAAACAACCTGACGGCAATTAATTGCTTATCTCTCTGAGGTGTCAATAATAGGGATATCTGCTATGTCGATAATTAGGAAAAGAATGTCAATAATTGGGTAAACCGCGTACTGTATATTTAAATCCGAAAAGTGGTGTTCAAGTGCGGTTTGGCACCATTGTTTTACGTTTGTAACATTCACCGATGTCTAATTTATCAAACCAAAAATAAATATTTTCTTTGGTGACTCAGGAAATTTTGCAGTCTTTGTCAATTTAAATGGTAACCCTTAGAGTGTCAATAATTGGTGCTTTCACCCTAATTGATTTTGATTTGATTTGATTTTTTTGATATACATTCAAATTGTTGAAAGTTTCTTACGAACAATCAACGTTTGCCGGGTCAGATAGTTTTAATATAGATTTTTTATTGTGGCAGATGCCTGTCGGGCAGCTCATTGGGTTAACACATTTTTCTCTCTCTGAATAACACTGTGGTACTTCTACTAGGTACTACGTAATATAGTTCAATGCTGAATACAAGTTTTATTGGTGTGTTCCCTGTTCTCTACATAGTATAAAACAAAGTCGCATCCCGCTGTTTGTCCCTCTGTACGATTAGTTCTTTAAAACTACGCAACGGAGTTTAATGCCGATTCAGTATTCAAATAGAATGATACAATGCAGTTTAACATAGAATGAATCAAGAGGAAGGTTTGATATTGCTTTGTACTTATTAATTTGTTAAAATCTGACGATAACAACTCATTGCACCCGTGCGAAGCAGGGGAGGGTAGCTAGTTTAATTATAATTCCACCCCCTCCCCCGTCTCTCCCTCCCTCCTCTCTGCCTTTTTTACGTTAATATACTCGTACCTACCTACTAAAATGTTCATGGCATCAACGCCGTAGTGTGATTTGTTTGCCGTGAAATGGATGTATGAAATGTGTCGTCAATGTTGGTTTTTTTTTGAGATCATGGACAAATGATGAGATTCTTTTGTGTTAATTTTATAAAATAAGTACTCATTTTTATTTACTTCTAATTTATTACTTCTATTGTTATTTTTATGATGTCTTGTTGTAGAGTATGTAAGTAGTTAGGTACTATTTAGATTTGTTTGCCGTGAAATGGATAGTGTGTCGTGAATGTTTGAAATTTCGTGAGATGATGGATAAATGATGTCATTTTTTTGTGATCATTTTAAAAAACCCATTTTTATTTACTTTTTATTTTTTACTTTTATTGTTTTATGTTGTGTTGTTGTAAAATGTGTACCTACTACTGACAGATATTTAGGTACTTTATAATGTTGAACACTTTGTTATGTTGTGTGTTATATTTTGTTTCTTGTAAATAAATAAATCAATCGGCTGAATACAACCTTAATAAATTCAAAGATCTCTGTAAGTATTGTTCATAATTTGAGTCTCTCGCTAACCGCTGACATACGGACGGTTCCCAAAATGCGGCCAAAAACAGACTGCCATTAAATCTTTACAGTTGCACGCGGCCTTGGCCCACTTACCCCTGGCCTGGTAACGGTAACTCTTTACCGGAAAGCATATCGCTTTATGTCCACGGAGAAGGAATCCTTTAACTTGCAAGATAGCTGAGGATTGAGCACTTTGGTACGGGCAGTTAATGGTCATGTGATGCTTGAAGTAATAGTCGTTTTATGAGCATCGATAAATGGCTTTACTATTCGCTTTAAGTGTGAGGATTTAGGTGAGTAAAACCTTTTTTCTCTCCAGATATCTAGGAACTTATTATAATTGGAAAAGATTTTTACGCTTACAGCACAGTGTTAGTGTGTGTAATTTGGAAGTGAAAAAATGATTATAATAATAGCTTTTGCCCGCGACTTCGTCCGCGTGGATGTCGGATAACGCGGATACAGACGAAGTCGCGGATTAAAAACTAGCCTGTGTCCTTCCCCAGGGTTCAAGCTATCTTCTTACCAAATTTCATCACAATCGGTTCAGCCGTTTCGTCGTGAAAGCGTAATAAACAGAGTTACTTTCGCAATTATAATATTAGTCTGGATATGGATTAAGTAGGTATAATAAGTATTAAGTATGGTCAGTGTAAGTATTAAGTATGGTCAGTGTAAGTCAGTATAAGTATTAAGTATAAAAATAAAATACAAAAATTATTTGACACTAAAAATACATGTTCCAGTCCAGTCGTAATTTATTAGTTTATACAAGAATGTATTTCCACGAATCTGATCCTAACTATGGAAGAATGAATAGTATGGATTAGTATGGATAAAGTATGGATTTGCTTGTAAACCAATCGTGACCTAACAGGTCACGATTTTGACTCTCATACGAAACAGTTCCAGTTACAAATTACTTCCTTTATACCTACCTATACCTATCTTTACCTTGCTTGCTTCTATTTCGACAAAAATGCTGTACAAGCGTTTGTTGAACTACCTAAAACTCCATCCAGCACAGAAAGAGATTTATTACCTTACAGTTGTGTAAGTTTTTCTGTTGAATACGTACCTACCTACTCATAGTTCAGTTCTAGAATACGGGTTCGTCCAAGTCCCATTCAAACTTCGTTCCTTGTTCCTGACCAACCTTGAAACTTTATGTAACCGGGTCAAGTGTTAAGTACTGAGAAGAAGTAGACAGTTTTAAACCTTATTCAGAGTTCGGGTGGGCCGTGTAGTCTACAGTAGTGTAGGTAGCTACAAAGTCAATGCCCACGGCCCACCCGACACAGCTGGTATCTACGCGGCATCGACAGCATTCATTGTGGCCCATCCATATATATGGATGGGCCATTATCTCCATAGCATAGACACTAAAATGGCCGCCGAATAGTACGACTTTCTTTGTTAAGACTTTATTTTATTTCAGTCGTTAACTGATATTCATCGTGGCGGACCTACTAGTTTTGACAGATATTTTCTACAGTTCTACTTACTTTTAGAAGCGGGACAGCCATAGGTATATCTCTATGGTCATTCACCTGACTTTTATAGAATTTTGCCATAAAATAGCATTCACAACTTTGGAGTATCGTTATCTTAGTAATGTATGTACATGCGACATTACTATTTTCAGACGAATGCTAGATGAATGAGTTCAATCTCTGTAACATTTTTAAACAAGCCATCAACTTTTTTTCTTGTCATTAAACATAATCATCATCATAATCATCGTCATTGTATATAATTTAAAGCTGCAACTTATTAGAATGAAGTAGAAGGTATAAGTCGTGTGGAATAAAGTTTATACAGTTATTGCTGCTTAATGACAGGTATTATTTGCAGTGTCGGAGCCGTGTTGTTATAGTGGGTGATAACTTTTAGTTGTGCTGTGAAATATTGTAATGAATGTATTATAAATTATTAATGATGTGTGATGATGTTTAGTTTAGTCTCATTAGACTAAAATATACTAAACTATTGGTCAGCACACCACCCGGTGTTTATTAGTATGTCCCTTTGATTTAAAACAGATATTGTTTTTAATTTTCTCTTTTGACATTTGGATCTGGCTGGCAACACTGAACTGATTGATTAAAAACTTGACACTGAGCCTCACTGAGGGGAGTATAGCTCATTACGAACGACCTCCATTCATCCTTCGTTTCCTCTCTTCGTTTCATCAAAATAATCCATTTAGGAGTCTTTAAGTGCAAGTTTTTTTAGGTTTTTAAGTGTAACGATATAGTTTTGAAATGAAAATGGTGTTGAAACCGTCACCGGTTGTTTTCGGGTGGCTATCTCGACTGCCTCGTAATTTCTCAACTTACAGAGTTTTAGCCGCTAAGCCTATGGTTATACGTGATGCCATCAAAGATACACTTGATGAGGAGATGGCTAGAGACGATAAGGTGTTCCTAATGGGCGAGGAAGTGGCTCAATTCGAAGGAGCCTATAAAGTTACCAGGTATGTCAAAAACGGTCTACATAACCCCCCAGATTGTAGCTATGGCCAATATTTTGTGCCTATTATATTAATAACTGTAATCCGTTTGATATTTGAAAATAAACTCAAAAAATCACAAGTTTTCCATTGCCTGTTCTTTGTAAAAGAAATTCTTCAATATTACATAACCATGATGTTTTTTTGATACATTTCAATAATAATGTTAACCCCATGGAATGCTGTCAAATATCAAACATAATCTTAGAAAAGCCATGAAGCTCATCTTCTGTGAATAATAACATTATTCCAAGTCATTAGAAATTAAGTGTCCAATTCAATTAATTTCATCTTTTGTGAGTAAGATTTATAAATAAAGACAAGGTAAATGATTTAGTTTTCAGGATCTACTTGTTTAATAAACCATTGATATGGATGTTAAAATAAATATCTTGCAAATAGTTTATGTTAAGAGCCTGTGGTTACTGTAACACAATATATAGCGGATAGTCTGAAAAATAACAATGTTTTTTTTTATGGTACCCAAATATTTGTGATGCGTTTGTGAAATGTAGTTTTGCATTTGTGTGTATTTTTGTATTGTTTTCCATTACAGAACCAATTGGATATAATGAACAATAATCAAGTGGATACAATGTTACATTACATTACTACAATTAGTTAAAATATAGAAAATCAATATTCTCAGTTTCAAACCCCAACTATTTATAATATTACTTCTGTAGTATTTGAATGTATGTATGTATGCAGACTGAAAGACGACCCCAAAATAGTAGGAAAAAGGCTAGGCAAATGCTAATGATGTATGCCATTTGGTATGATGCGTGTGATAAGTTCAAATACTATGGGTTGAATGTAGGTTTTGAGCATAAAAACTGCACCATTTCAATGCGATGTAGCAGTGGGCCAGATAGGCTTGGAACTCTGACAATGTATTCTGCTTGTAAGCCACCACTCCACCTAAGCTAAGCTGAGAAAATGCCAGCTATGCCTGCAGCCCTGCAACTAGAAAATTTTGTTAAAAACCATTTTTAATTTAATTTCTTAATATTTCAGGGGCCTTCTGAAGAAATATGGTGCGAAGAGAGTCATAGACACACCAATCACAGAAATGGGTTTTGCCGGTATTGGTGTTGGTGCTGCGATGGCCGGTCTCAAACCAATTGTTGAGTTCATGACATTCAACTTCTCTTTGCAGGCCATTGATCAAGTAAGCTGAACTTTTTATACCTAGCCTTTTTATAACATTTGAAGTGTATGATATTACCAGTGGCAATACGTAGGAAATTTGAGATTCAGTTTTGTTATCCTATTTAGTTTAGTTTTGTTATTTTATGTGAAGTATGTTGAATCAGTCCAGGTGTTCAGGTATAGCAAAATTGACATTCTCACCAGTTTTAAGCCAGCCAGTTAGAAAAGTGATATCTTCATCTCTTTTTATACAACTATGGCAATATCCAAAAAAAGATTATATTTACTAGTTTGTTAGTTTACAATATAGGCCATTTAGTCAAAATGTTTGCCTTTTGACTCCCATGCAAGCATTGATCAAACTATCAAACGATTGCAACAACAACTGAAGTCAGTAATGTTATGAAAATAATGTTGAAAAATTCAGGCGGTAGCATGTACTTTCACAATACTTCTTATGTTACCTGTCTTATGGAAATACAATCTGTTATTTAGTAATATAAGATAAAAATATAGCAATTACAATCTTTTTGAGCTTGACACTTACAGGAGGTATTGGTCCACCCTAGCTCAGGACCCAGAGGACTTTAAAGAGGGGTGGAAGGCCTTTTCCCTTCAGTAGAACAACACAGGCTAAAAATAAAAATGAATAAATAATACAAACTTTTTGAGCCCTAAAGCCTTTGTGTTTGCCATCTAAGGTCGACCATGAGACATTTCATTGTCTCTGAGATGGCAATCCATTTCCAATGACAAAAACTCAGTAGCTGGTGTGATCACTTACTATCCAACAATGCATCCGATCTTCTGCCTTTTTTAGTATCCAATAACATTTAGAGGATAAACTTTAGTTCACATTTCAGTTTACAATAATTATTTATTAAAGTAAAATACAACTATTTAAAAAAAAAATATTGAATATCGTAGAAATTTTAATATCAAATGCAAACTATTTACAGTTGTAATGAAGATACAACTGCAAATAAATATAAAACAATCAGAGCCGATAAGATACCCGTCTACAATTCACAATGTATACATCTTGCGACATCTGATGAACGATAATTAAATCTAATCTATATCATAACGGCGATTGCCAAGTCAAGAGCGAGCATCTTCACTTGTAACCTCCTGGCAATCTGTAAAACATTTTCCTGCTGAATAGTGTTTATGTCCGTGTAAATGTATTAGTTGCTGATATATTTAAAAAAAAGTGGCTTGTGGCTAAGAAAAAGCCGTACAGATCGATCGGTCATAGGTTAAGCTACGCTTGCCGCGGTCGGCATTTGTGGCAAGTTGTGGATGGGTGACCATCCATTTCATACCGAGTTCCCTCCGGGCCTCGGAAAACACGTAAAGCCGTTGGTCCCGGCTGTCATTTGTAGATCTTTGGCAGTCGTAATGGGTAGTCGGAAGCCAGAAAGTCTGACAACCTGTCTTACCAAGGGGTATCATGTTACCCAGTGGCGTGCGGTTCATACAGGCAATTAGTCATTGCCTACCTTACAAAATACTTACTACTATCGAAATAAAATACTACTACTATTTTATTTTGATAACAAATATTTTATGCACGAGTAATTACCATCAATTATACCAAAAATCTTTGAAATATGTCTGTTTGTCAGGAAAAATATATCACTTTTCCCTTTAAATAAAGATCATTATACCCAGCCACTAAACTTGCGACACCAAAATGATCTAGCATTACCGGTTTCAAAACTCTCTATTTTCCATTCAGGCCCGTATGTAATGTGTTTAAAGATTTATAATAAAATTCCAAAATTCTTGAAAGAAATTAAAGGAAACAATTTATTTAACGCAAAATTGTTCAGTTATTTGAACCAGAAGTGCTACTACACTTTGCAAGAATTTTTTGAAGGAAATACATAAACAAACAGTTCGCCATTACTTGAAGACAAATGTAGGTCTATATTTAATTTAATTTATTTTCATTAATTCATTAATTTATTTTCATTAATTCATGAATTTAATTTATTTCAATTAATTAATTTTTATTTTGATTGGGCATAACATTCTAATTCTTCAATAATAATAATTTTGTAAATCTGACATGATAATTATAAATATAATGATGAAAATGATGATATAATGATATAAATATAATGATGAACATTACTACACTTTGCAAGAGTTTTTTTGAAGGTCATGCATAATTATATACACCAATTTTTTATTAAGTACATTACTTGAAAACGTAGGTATAAATGTAGGTATATATAATTTAATTTATTTTCATTAATTTATGTTATTTTCATTTGACATAATATCTGCAATTCTTCAATAATATTAATTTTGATTTGACATAATATCTGGAATTTTTCAATAATAATAATTGTGTAAATCTGACATGATAATTATGAAAATATTTTGAAATATAAAGTAATTAATTTGTTTATTTAATTTGTTTTGCAGTGCGCTTACAGGGTGCATGTTTGATACTAAAACCATTTTTCCAACCCCTGTACATGTTTGCAATAAACTGATTTGATTTGATTTGATTTGAAAAACGAAAAATAGAAAATCTTAAATCAGCCCCACCTATCGAGTAACGGTGGAATCATGAGGTCTCATTGATACCTTCGCGCATTTCGACCATAATCGCTTCGCGCTGCACCAGCGCCGCACCCGTCAACGGAAAGGCACAAAGTCAAAGTCTCTGGATGATTATATGTGTGCGTCGTGACAGACCCGTATTTACGTGCCTACAATGGTGTGATTTTTCTATAAATACTTGGCACACATTGAGACAAATAACGCACACAAACGTCAAAAGTAGACATTGCCTTTTTTAACATTTACTTACACTTTCGACAATTGGGTGGTTGACCCCATTAACCAATTATTCCAAAATACAAAATATCTTTTATTACACTTTATTTTAGCCCGGAAAACCCGATTAATTTTCAATTCACTGTAAAATTCGATTTTAAGTTGCTTTGAAATCAATGAATAGTTAGTCAATTGAATTGGTAAATAAGTGACGTCACAGGCCGCGTCATAAAAAAATCTATGGAGGAATCTCGTTTTGATTGGTGGTCAATTGATTGGTGGTTTCAAATAGCCAATTGCGGGGTCTTAAAACCGAAGTTGGCTACACAAGGATCTGCGACTATTTTAAAAAGTAGCATCTTTTGGTTATATTAGCGCTAAATGAAGCACTATTAGTTTTTATAGTACATTTTTTTTTATTTTTACGTGTGTTATGAGCGGCCAATGCGGCCATTGTTGATATCAAAGAGTAAACTGTTGATATGGTTTGTCTGGCTGTTGTGTGGTTTTGTGATATAATTTTATTCTGGTATCTATATTTACGATTTTAACGTTGATAATAGGTGAAAGATGGGTGATAATAGGTGTGTGTGTACAGAAAATTTTAAAAGATGCGTTTTCAAAACTCTTTTAGTGATAAAAATAGCGACGAACCAAAACAAACAAACAGTAGGTGTTTTTGTTTGGTAAGTAAGCTTTTAATAAAAAATTCTGCCTACCCTGTCTCAAAACCCTGTGCACGCCCCTGATGTTACCCAGGCACTTGGTTGTGGAGGTCCGGTCGGTAGTCGCTCCATGTAAAACACTGGTACTCAGCTGCATCTGGTTAGACTGGTAGCCAACCCCAAAATAGTTGGAAAATGGCTAGGCAGATGATGATATTAAAAAAAAGTAAATAAATGTTATAGTCATGTGAGCATTTACATCTGGTTATTGGAGATTATAAATCATACTGACCTCCAGTATTGAGTAAAGTCTGTATCGCAATAGGTCGGCCTTCCTTGCTGAGTTAAGTACTTATTTTATGCACTTCACTTAGCGTATTACAAATAATTGCGTTACTTGGTTAATACAAAATATACCCTATACTTATTGAAATGAAGTCCATTTTGTATTATTTAAATAAGGCCAATATTGGCACAAATACGCCAAGTGAAATGCCACCATTACTATATATCCTATTGTTGCTATGGTTCGGCGTTCCCCATATCTTAATTTCCTAAGTCTATGTAGATTTCAAAATGATTTAGTATGCATTGAGGTTAGTAGGACTGTGTTTTTTCGCCGCATCATGCAAGTTTCTAGCATCCCGTTATTTCTGTTTTCCTAAATGTGAGTAACCTGATACTGAGCTACAAATTGCAAAAATAAACCTAAGAAAAATTTAATTTCGCATTCTGTAAATGGTTGATTTGTAATTCAACCTGGCTGAAACTTGATGCTCGGCTAAAATTCCGGCTATAGACGTGGTTACTAGCAACACGAACCCTGAACAATTATTCCGCGAAGTTCGCATTCGACCCAGTTGCTTAATTGCCTCGGTTCAATATTACAACTAGGTCCTGCAGATAAGGTAGTTTTGGAGACAAGGTGGAATGATTAATTTTCGTCTATTTTCTAAAATAACTTTAAAACTATACTTATATTTTAAAATTATATTTATAAAATTAAACCCTTACGATAATCCCTTTCAATCCCTTTTATTTGATACTAGCGACCCGGCCCGGCTCGCATGGGCCTATAGCCTTCCTCGATAAATGGACTATTCAACACAAAAATAATTTTTCAATTCGAACCAGTAGATCCTGAGATTAGCGCGTTCAACCAAACAAACTCTTCAACTTTATTATATTATAGTATAGATGTCACACGGTACACAAACCTTTTTAAAATTTCTTAGTTAGCTTCCTAAAAATGACCTTCATGCTCGAAGTTCATTTATTTACGTTATGTGTCCGTGAAAATAGATTCAGAGCAAATTTTCTGTAACAGACGGACAGACAGACACGGAGTGATCCTATAAATGTTCTGTATTTCATTCGGACTTACGAAATGCTAAAAATTTTTGAAAAACCTTCGTTGATCGCCGCGTTCAAAATAACTTACCCTGCATTCTTTGACCGTATAACACGCCCAATTATGCTTCCTATTTAATAAATAACAGCTACTTTCAGATAGTGAACTCAGCAGCGAAAACCTTCTACATGTCAGGAGGTACGATACCGGTTCCGATCGTGTTCCGAGGCCCCAACGGTGCCGCAGCCGGCGTGGCTGCGCAGCACTCTCAGTGCTTCGCCGCCTGGTACAGCCACATTCCCGGCCTGAAGGTTTTAATGCCATACAGTGGTGAAGATTATAAAGGTACCTACTTTTAAATAGTTTTAAATGCTTTTACCTCCAGCACAGTATAAATATTAGTACTACCGTACAGTAGCGACACGCTCCGCCTCCCTCTGAAACTGTTCCTCACCTGTTCCCGCGTCGAACGACTGCTCTAGAAACTGCGTTTTTGTTCGAGCGGCGCGTAGACACGCACACACGCGCACGTATCTGTACAGAGTGTAATTGTGGTACCTAGTAGTGAAGGCAATTATATCGTTTCGTTTCTATGAAGTGTCGCGGGTGGTCCTCCAGTCTGCCATGAGCTCGCGTGATGTATTACGCCGTGCGATCCCATTGAGTCGGGGCAGTGGGAAAATTATAGGCTGATGTCATGTAATTTTTTTCAAATGTACTAACATCATAACAACATGGTTGTGGAGAGTGACCAGAATGGAATACGGTAGTTTATTAGAGGATAAAAATTTTGACGGCGGGTGGCGCCAGTGACAGAAAAGTTGCACGGGAATCGTTTATCTTGTTATGGGCATTTGACCAAAAGATTTATAAATATAAACGTGAATGAATGAAGAGGAAGAATATAGCCATAGAAAAGATGAATGGATTGTGTGAAGAATGATATGAAACAGAAGTGATAGCATGACATGACGACGGTTGACAGAACGGAATAGAAGAATAAATAAAAACGTGTTGCGCCGACCCCAGGACCCGTGGGCAGGAAGATGATGATGAATGAAACACAGAGTTTCATTCATCTGGTTGCGATACTAGCCGTGCTGCTTGTTGAGGGGCTACTCGGCGAAAGCTTCATGTATGAGGGGGCTCATACATGAAGCTTTCGCCGAGTATACTACACCTTATCTTGTAACTGCGAGAGATTATTTCTAATGCCCAGTTGAAATCCGTGTGGTGTCGGACGTAAAGAATAGCACCATCCCATATATTCCCGTGGGTGTCGTAAGAGGTGACTAAGGGACTTACCAGAGAATGGGCAGCAGCGTCCTCTGTGCCTTTGTAACAACCATACTGCGATCGCCAACCCGCCTACCAAGCGTGGCGATTATGGCGAAACCCCCCCTTGGGGAGGCCCATGTCCAGCAGTGGACGTCTTACGGCTGAAATGATGATGATGATAATGATGATTTGAAGTTAGTGATAAAAAGAATTCAATTTTGCGTGTACATCAATTTCGATGTTCGAAACAAACAACAAAAAAAAAATCCTTTTAAAAACATTATCACATTTTTGTTTCAGGTCTCCTTAGGGCCGCTATCAGAAGCCCTGACCCAGTCGTAGTATTAGAAGATGAAATTCTCTATGGTGCGACGGTCCCCATGTCAGATGAGGCACTGTCTCCAGACTTTTTACTTCCAATCGGTATGTATAAATTGGTTTCCTTTATCTAATGCAATATGCCATTACCATTTATTATTTATTTTTGTAATTTTAGGAAAACTTACAGCTGATCATTACTTCTACTTACTAATAATATTTGCTGTCTATTTATTTTGCAAGTCAAAATAGTTTTTTTTTGTTTTAATATTATACTCTTGCTTATGGCTAAGTAAAAGTCATGGTTAAGTTGCGCTTGCTGCGGTCGATCCATTGATGGGTTCTTTTTGACGCCGATCATGTTGCCTTCCGAAGCACCCACCAAAGACTCACAACAGTAGAATGCCGTTATTGCGCTCGCGTGACGCGAACTTGATGCGAGCGTGTCTGACAGCGGTAGAGAATATTGATCGAAACTTAACTGTAACTGCACTGCAATAGCACTTCTTTAGTTACGTGCATTATCCCACTGATCCGATCGGTCTGATGCCTGTACACTCACCAAAAGAGATAACTAACCTGGTTCCTCATACATAGTTGAAGTTTAATTAGAAACACATGGATGTTTTTGAAAAAAATAAAATTCGAAAACATCCATTGATTTCTAAGTAAACTCGCAACTATTTCCGACGACCTGGATAATATCTCTTTTGGTGACTACGTACACATAACGATCAGATGATTTAGTTACCTGCTGAACTTACTTAGGGCGGGTTGCTTCAACTAACCATTACTGACCGGTAATAGTCAAAAATGGCGCTAACTATCGTCAAATAAAAAAAATGGGTTGTTTCACAAATTCATACGTCAAAAAGTTACTATCACCATAACCAACGTAATTTTGTGTTGTCAAACAGCTACTTCAAACGTCAAAATATCATGGAATCTCTTTTTGAATAACTTTAACTGACGGATTTTTATGTCATGAAACAACCCGTTACATTTAACGGACGTTTAAACACCATCAGTCATAGTAACTTTTTAACCGTCCGTGTGTAACGTTAACCGACTGTTTGAAACAACCCGCCCTTAGACCAAAAGACCATAGTTAGTAAGTATGACTTCTAATTCCCAGGTAAAGCTAATATTGAGCGGGAAGGCAAACACGTGACGTTAGCTTGCGCTGGTCGAGCGACGCACACCGCTTTGCAGGCGGCGCAGGAACTCGCGGGGAAAGGTAAGAGGTTGTACTAGGTATTTACCTATATGTTACAGCCAGAACTCTTAGCCAGTGAAAACTACGTTTCAACCAACTTTAAAAAAAAGAAGGAGGTTCTCATTTCGACACGTATATTTTTTTTTTTATGTTTGACCACGCATACCGTTTTTCAGTGTTGTCCGATTTCGATGATTCTTTTTTTAATTGAATATATATTTCCCATATAAATTTCGTCAAAATATTCCAGTAGAAAATTAAGGGACGACAGATTATTTTGGCGACTTGCGAATTTAAAGTTATTTTTTACTTTATGAAGGCGGTTTTCTTTTTGTAAAAAAGTTTTTGAGTACAAACATCAGTCAATAGTCCTTATGACCAGTTTTATTTATCTTTACTATTTAGAAACCCATTAGGTTGTTAGGTTTTTTTTTTGTGGCCTGTTTAAAAACTTTCGTTTTGTGTGTGATACTTAAATAAGCAGTACCGAAAAAAAAATTGGTTCGTGAAAAGTGTAAACGCCTTAATTAGGGGTTTGACTGAAGTCAGTCAAAAGTAGTTTTGACCGGTTAACAGGTTTGACTGTAACATATATATTGACAATGATACATTATAATTTATATTCTTTTATAGTATATACTATTTAATAATTTTAAGTTTTTACTTGTAGCTTAAGCTTATATTTTGTAATATTACTACTCAATAGGTACTCGTACAATTTTACAAATAGTGATTGAAATAAGGGTCAAATAAACTTTATTACTTCAGAGTTATTCCTCCATCAATATTTTAGATTATATTTTTCTTTGAAACAAGAAATTCATATTTAAACAGTGTAAAAAATCAGTGAGAAATTCAAATATTTTAAAAGCAACGTCAGAGCGAATGTGACGCAAAAGTATATGACAAAAAATTCAATGTCACTGAGTGTGTGTAAACTAAACTCTCCACTTGTTTGTTCGTGGTTGTCATAGACTATGACGTCTCACTAAGCGCGCCAAAATGGAGGGTGTTTAAAGTGTATAATTTTTTTAAAAATATTGAATTACTTTTTGGCGTTGAATATTTTTATACTGCTATATAGTTATATTTTTATATGCTAGATTAATTATTTGTGATTATTTCTATTTATCGTAGAAAAGAGTTCGACGAAATGTATGTGCGTTGTAGGAACAACAATTTCTGTATAACGTTATATGGGCAACAAGAATCGATTTACTAATTATTATCGATTACTATGTTGCAGGTATCGAATGCGAAGTGATCAACTTGCGCTCCATCAGACCGCTGGACTTCGCCACCATCGCGCGCTCCATCGCCAAGACGCACCATCTCGTCACCGTGGAGCAGGGCTGGCCCCAGCACGGTACTGTCGCACGCAGATATAGATAGACCTAGATAACGCAAGTATCACGATCTGTATGAAAACCAAGCGTGCCATTTTTTGGACGTCACAATGTAATACGAATGTTTTGTTTTTCCTAAATTTGGTATTACCAGGTATTATTGAGGGTATTAGGTTAAAAATAATTGTTTTTTAAAGTAATTACGCATCCCTTCATCCGTACAAAAGCCTCCTGACGGTCGCCGTCAATTCTTTTACTATTGTGTCTGCTAACTAGTCCGTTGAGCTGATAATATTAATCACAAAATGACTTACCGATGGAAGGAAACGTTTACTTTATTTTTTTACTTACGATTTTTGTACGTAAGCTAGGCACGAAACTAGGCACGCGAAGTGGTTGCTCTTGCGTTATCTAGGTCTATCTATATCTGTGGTTACACTCCATACAGTTTGGCCGACGTATCTTGGTGGTTCTGAAGTTAGCTGTTTGACTGCGCAATGGGTCTTTTAGGAACTAAATTGTCTACTGCGCAGCTAATCGGCTAACTTCAGAACCGCAAAGATACGTCGTCCGTACTGTACAAACGAAACGATTTAATTACCTACCTACACTACTACCAAAATAACAAACTGTACAAATACGTGCGTGTGTGTGTGTGTCTACGCGCCGCGAGAACTAAAAGCAGTTTCGAGAGCACGTTCGACGCGGGAAGAGGTGAGGGTATAGTGTTTCGGAGGGAGGCGGGGTGTGTCGCTACTGTACAGTAGTACTGTGGTACTGTAGTCATTCTAGTTGTCTAATACTACATTAACTATCTTACAAAAACGAATGTCAAGGTGCCATCCATTACTTATGTCACACGAATTCCTTGATTTACGGATCTCCCCGTGCTTGTCATAGTGTAAAATTGGTGTATATCAAAGACTGAAATCGTGAGTAAACTGTAAACTTAAATCGTGTGTAAACTGTTAACTTAATACCTTCTACTACCCAAAATTTGTGAAAATAGGGTATTTTACTCTTTAAGAGAAAAAATCTATAAATATGTTATTGAGACAGTTTAGACATAAAGGAGTCGGAAAATGTAAGTTTTAGTTCATAAAATAACAAAACAAATTTTTAAATTCAATTCAAAGTTTTCAGTATTTTTAATCTGTTATAAAACAACGTGAAATAGTAGCGGCCATGTTATTACGCCGTACGGCTGTGTAAACAAAAAAATGTCAACTGTCAGTCAACCGATTGGCGTAATATAGGCTTTGTACTTTTATTATTTTCGTAACCAACATAATTTTTTCATTATTACACCTATTACAAAATATGCTTTTAATTATTTTTAAATGATATACAATTTTCATATTTAATATGAGCTCATTTGATACAAAACGAACTGACGTCATTTACGCTGAGCAATATGGCGTCCAGTAAGAGGCGTTTTCGTCAAACTACGCGCGAAATTTGAAAATTTAAAATTTAGATGCGTTTATGGCACTTATCGATTGAATAAAAATTTTGTGTTTTTTCTGGTGGCATATTAGCACTACAGAATTTCATTGAGACACTTTTCAAAAATGGGTGTAATACCCTATTGCGTCGAAATCCTCTTGAGTTAGTGAATATGCAGCAGGTAGCAGGCCGGGCGGGGAACAGCGTAAGAATTAGTTGATTTCTTCAAGATTTTATTGTTATGCTTATCTACACTATCCACATAGTATCTATTTGTGCTTGGGGCGTCATATTTCTCGTAATTATTAGGTATTTTTTATCGTGCACGTCTACCCGCTAACTATGTTCTTTTTCTAGCTCGTTACTAATGTTAGATTCTTTGATTTTATATTTTTATGTTTAACAATTTCGTTTTTTCTGCAGTTGTTTTACTTGTTTTGTTAATGTCAGTCATGACTGTCATGAGTCAATATGATGATTTGTAATGTCAATTGTCAGTTAAATTTATGTTAATGTCACTGTCATCTGTTAAACTATTGTCTATGTGACGTCCCATGTCCCCCTGTTCCACGTTTGTAACTTTGTGTAGTATGTCTTTCCTATATTATCTGTTTCACGTTTGTAATTATGATTTTTCTTACATGTTGATATGTTTTGTTATACTGGTGTTGCTGGTGGGTGGTGCACAGATAGTGGTGTAGCACCTAAGAGTTACAGTTTAGTAATAGTTCAGTCGCGTATTTGCGTGATATTTATATATTATATTATATTTATATTATTTTATTTATATTATTATTTTTATTGTATGTCATCTGATAATGACTCTTATCTTTCTGCCAATGCTTCTTTTAATTCTTCCGCTAATGCAAGTTTCACTTCATTGACTGACTCACTTGGTGAATTTGTGCGTCGGAGCTTCAGTCAACAGAAAGGCCCTTTGTTTCATGTCTGCCACATCAATGCTCAAAGTGTGCCAAGTCATTACACTGATCTGTTTGATACCTTTTCTGACGCTAACGTCCATGCCGTTCTGATTTCCGAGAGTTGGCTCAAACCTCATCTTCTCTCTACCACCTACCCTCTTCCCGGTTTCGTTCTTATCCGTAACGATAGAATTGGAAAGGGAGGAGGTGGTGTTGCTATTTATCTTCGTAGTGATTTTCCTTTCAAAATCATTGCCTCTTCTCCTTCACTATACAGTGCTTCCGCTGAGTACCTCTTTCTGGAGATACATATCAAAGGTGTCAAAGCCCTACTTGGTGTGGTCTATTGCCCGCCCACCGTTGATTACTTTTCCAACCTTGAGTTGGCGCTGGATTCTGTAGGGTCTGATTATGCACATTGCGTCATCATGGGCGATTTCAACACAGACCTTGCGCACCCAACCCCTCGTTCCCGTAAACTCCTTCACATCATCGAGTCTGTTAGTCTCCATGTCCTTCCTTTGCAACCCACCCATTTTAATATCTCAGGGGATGACACATGGCTTGACTTGGTCCTAACGACCTCTCCCTCTCTTGTGTCCACTCATGGTCAGTGCCCTGTACCTGGCTTTTCCCACCATGACCTCATTTTCGTCTCGTATATTCTCAGATCTCCTAAACCTGTTCCTAAAGTTCTGTACACACGTTGTTTTGCGCGTATGGATGTAGAAAAGCTACGTCAGGATGCGTCGAAACTTGATTGGGGTCACCTTGTAGCTGCAACAACCATCGACGACAAGCTGCGTATCTTCAATCGTTCGGTCCTTGCTCTTTACGACAGACACGCTCCTGTGAAGAGAGTTAAGCTTAGGCGTCCACCTGCTCCTTGGATGACGCCAGGGGTTCGTATGGCGATGAGGCGCAGGGATCGGGCCTTTCGGAAATTAAAAAAGGATCGCAGTGTAGAAAACAGGAGCCTCTATAAAGCTGCAAGAAACCGGTGTAATCAGATGATACGTAACGCCAAACGCCGCCATATTCTCGAAAACATTTCATCTTCTTCTCCTGCTGATATCTGGAAATTCCTCGGAACTCTGGGTATTGGTAGGCCACGTCATGTGGATTTCCCGAAAACAATTGGCCTGGATGATATCAACCGTCACTTTACAACCACTTGTCATTTGGATGCCAATATGATGTCTCAGACGGTTGATTTCATTTCTGGACTACCTGGTCCCATTATAGAGCCATTTCGCTTTTCTCCAGTCTCCTTGGATGAAGTTAAAAAGACCATTCTATCTATTAAATCTAAGGCGGTGGGCCATAACGGGATCAGTCGTCATATGGTCAGCTTGATCCTTGACTTTCTTCTTCCACCAATTACCCACATCATCAACTTTTCTCTTGATTCCGGACAATTCCCTTCCCAGTGGCGTATGGCTTATGTCCGTCCACTTCCTAAAGTTTCTAGTCCCTCACTTCCTAGCCATTTTCGACCTATTTCCATTCTCCCTTTCCTGTCTAAAGTGCTCGAGGCCCGCGTGCACAAACAGCTTTCAGAGTTTGTCCATCGGAACAGCCTCGTAAGCTCATTCCAGTCGGGGTTCAGGCCTGGACACAGCACAACCTCCGCTCTCCTTAAAGTGACTGGTGACATTAGAGAAGCAATGGGTGATACCAAGGTTACTGTGTTGGTTTTAATTGATTTCTCCAATGCCTTTAATGCCGTCAGTCACGATATTCTCTTATCCATCCTCTCACATCTGATGGTTTCCTGTGAGGCGCTGGAATGGTTCTCTTCTTATCTTCGGGGACGTCAGCAGTCGGTCCGCGTTGACGAGAGTTCATCGAGTTGGCATGGTCTGGATGCTGGGGTTCCACAAGGCGGTATTCTTTCTCCATTACTATTCTCTATCTTCATTAATTTTATTACTCACTGTCTTCGGTGTTCGTATCATCTTTATGCCGATGATCTTCAATTGTATTCAGCTACGCGGGTGGAAGGTTTATCGGACGCTATAGAGGATGTGAACCGAGACTTGGACGCTATCAAAGACTGGTCTGATAGATTTGGGGTGTCCGTAAACCCCTCAAAATGTCAGGCCATTATAATTGGAAGCTCGCGTATGATGGCTAGAGTGGCGGTTTGCTCTCTTCCTCCGATTATGTTCAATGGTACTGTCATTCATATTAGCCCTAGCGTGAAAGATCTCGGTTTGCATCTTGACTCGACACTTGGTTGGCAAAGTCAGGTTTCTAGTGTCAGTCAAAGAGCCAACGGAACTTTGCGATCCTTGTATCGTCTGAGGAACTTTTTGCCTGCTAAGACGAAGACTATGCTTGTGCAGACTTTAATTTTCCCTATTATTGACTATGGTGACGTGTGCTACTTTGACTTAAACGCAGTCTTGCTTGATAAGCTTGATAGGGTCCTTAATAACTGTATCAGGTTTATCTATAACTTGAGGAAATATGACCATGTATCAAACTACAGGTCTGAGTTGAAATGGTTGCCCATTCGCCAGAGAAGAAGTTTGCGTGCACTGACAACGCTTTTCTCCCTACTCAACTCTCTCTCCCCCCCTTCTTATCTAATGTCCCACTTTCAATATCTATGTTCTTCACACGCTAGAAATCTGCGATCTTCTAACAACCTTCTCTTACTTTGCCCTTCTCATACTTCTGATTTTGTTCATTCTTCCTTTCATATCCAGGTCATTCTTCTCTGGAATGCGCTTCCTCTCGATATCAGAACGGCCACCAGCCAGTATGCATTTAAGCGGAAATTGCGAACTTATTTTCAGCACAAATAAGCAGAGTCATCTCATAATACTTTGTTCCTTTATTTATATTTATATATATAATATATATATATATATATATATATATATATATATATTATATGTTTATATATATTTTATATAGGTATGTTTTATACCAAACATTAAATTATGTATGTATAGTTTATATATTCGTAAGTTTATATCTTTTTAACTTTTTTAATATATTTTTTTTTTCATATGCACCTGCCATGTTATCTCTTCACCACCCTTGGTTGACTGGTAGAGAATGCCTAAGGCATTAAGTCCGCCTTTGTACCTTTGTGCATGAAGTATAAATAAATAAATAAATAAATATCACACATTTTTTTTGTTCTTGCATTAATCTATATGATTGACGAGAAAAAATAGCACGGAAACTTAGTATAGGCTCTCTATCAGATACAAAACATTACCCTTAAATATGACCACTCATTTCTGATACACGTCGTTTAAGCGAGGCCTGCGAGGCTCTTGATATTGCGGCTGTCTAAAGGCGGTAGTGACCACATAACATTTTACCTGCTGTCATGTAATTTAGTTAGAAAACCGAGCAATTTCCAAATGAACATAATTTCTTCTCCCAAAGGAGTTGTTTCAAAATGTATGGAGCCTGGGCCCAGTCTTTGTACACTATACTTATTAGTAAGGAAACACATTTTAAATAGTTCTCAACTATCCAATTCCTTTAAAATGGCTTTGTGAGCAGGTAAAACATAAGAAATTGCACTTGGAGTTGCAACACACAACAAACAAACAGTCATGGCGGTAAGCTGTCATTTTAATTGATTAATGACGTTTGACATTTATAATTCTGATTTTCTGCGTCGATTTGTGGATACCCAGGTAAACAGATGGAAAAGAAACAGTGTAAAATTCAAAAAACCAAAGCGAGTTTATTAAAAAACACTCTAGAAACTAGAAACAAAACGAGACGAAAGTGACTGAAGTGGCACTGTTGTGACACTGACAGCTGACAGTTCCCTTTCTATGATCAATGGTCGATCTATGGTTTATAGAGTAGCTAAATCTGCGTGACGCCATGTTGATAATCCATACAAATAATTAACAAAAATATCAATTTACTACCACAACAGTATGCATTTAAATGAATTATCTGTATTTTTTCCGGATTCTACGGAATTTTCTCTTTTGTTTTGAAGTGGTGTACATAGACTGGGCCCATTATGAAACAAGTCCTTTATTAAAAACAATGGAAATCAAAACGTTTTCGTTTAAATCGTATTATAATATTAAAATCGTATCATAGAGACGAATATTTTTAGACGTTATTACGTCTAAAACTGTTTAAAAACATGTGCATATTGAATTAAAATAAATTCGTCATTGAATTTCTCGATACCAACTTGACTCATTCAACGCTGTGTAGTTATTGTAAACCTGTACTAGAATTAAAAATAGAATTTATTTCGATATAAAGTTACAGAACACTCAGACCAATAAAAAAGTAAAGACGGAGCCGTCGTAAACAATCGCGACAAAATAAGTGAGGACTAAAGTCGGCTATGTGTGCGTTACTCGGTGTACGATATCGTAGATTTGCGCTTGTGTGCTAGAGAATAATGTTCCAAGCGCAAGCGCGTCTCCCAAATGCGAGAGACATCTGGGAGTCTTTAAGTCAAGAGTGAATAGGTTATTTCTGGACAGGCGTGCTCCATCTTAGACCGCATCATCGCTTCCCATCAGGTGAGATAGTGGTCAAACGTATGCCTATCATTAGAAAAAAAAAAGACATACTTAGGTAAAAAGTTTTATTGTTAGTAAGTATTGTGTTTTATTTTTCTTGATTGTATGAAATGAAAAGTAATTTAGTTTAATGAGGCATTTATTTTCATATTATGAACATTATTAATGTAGCAAAACGCACAAAGGTTGCTTATTTTAGAATAACTATGTTAAATGTTAACTGTAATCTGATTAAAAATACAGTTTCAAACGGGTCCGAACAAAAATCATAACTTTGCTTATTTTGGGAAAAGACAATGTTCATAACTTGCAACACTGGCACAATATCGTCACAAATTCATGTTCCAAGAAATTACGTCAAACATTTTGCGGTTTTGTACTATGCAGAAAATCCGTTACCTACTTGTGAAAAGTAATCCCTTATTTTGAAAACGTGAATTGTTTTTGCTGCGGTTTATGTCACAGGACGGCATAATTTCGCAATTTTCATCGCGGCAGACTACCGAGCCGTTTTCATATCACCGAATCGTCTTCATATACCGTGCCACACTTTTAGGAGCGCAATGTTCCTTCTATACTTTTTTATTAGTCTGAGAATGAATATTGGCACTCAAAAGTGGCTTAGCATGGTTATATTAAAATTTTATAGCTCTAACTTAATTACTTTACACAAATGATCGCTTTCTACCTGAGAGCTGCCTATCCTGTCGACTTCAAAACGAATAATGAATCTATTTCTTAGGTGTCGGCGCTGAAATCTGTGCGCGCGTGATGGAGTCTCCGTCGTTCTTCGAGCTGGACGCGCCGGCGTGGCGCGTGACCGGCGTGGACGTGCCCATGCCCTACGCCAGCACGCTGGAGGCCGCCGCCACGCCACGTCCACGCGACGTCAGCGCGGCCGTCAGCGCTGTGCTCGGGAACAAGTGAGTCTAGTCAAAGAGAAAAATAAAAAATTTGTGCGTGGAGTCCCTCCGCGCGGAAGAAGTGAAACTTCGTAATGTGGAAATGAAAACGCACGCATGCGTTCGACTGCCACACGTTCATTCTCGCTCTGTCTCTTTCTATTCCACACATTCACTCTCGCTCTGTCTCTTTCTATTCCACACATTCACTCTCGCTCTGTCTCTTTCTATTCCACACATTCACTCTCGCTCTGTCTCTTTCTATTGCACACATTCACTCTCGCTCTGTCTCTTTCTATTCCACACATTCACTCTCGCTGTATCTTTTATTCCACACATTCACTCTCGCTCTGTCTCTCTCTTTCTATTGCACACATTCACTCTCGGTCTGTCTCTTTCTATTACACACATTCACTGTCGCTCTGTCTCTTTCTTATTCCACACATTCTCTGTCGCTCTGTCTCTTTCTATTCCCCCTCCCCAGGAGCGTTAAACGTTTAACGCAACCTTGTTGGAAGTTGCATAAGAAGTTTCACTTCAAAAAAAAATACTTGTGAAGCATAAGTATCAGCCAACGTCAAAGGACATAATTCAAAATGTATGGACCAAAAACCCAAAATCAAAACGTCATCGATACGGTCAATCAGTTGCCCGCGTTTATCTCCAAACCGCTATTTTACAAGTACTGCGTTTGGAATAAGCCCGAACACCCCACGGGCATGACAGTAGCATTTGCAGATAATATTTAGAAACAGGTACAAAAATTGGTGAGAATCGTCTCGTCGCATGACAACATTGTAAAGCGAAGAAACGATGCGATCGGAAGGGTATATAAAATGGTACCGGTAAAACCGGGTGAATAGGGATGCAGGGGTTAATCGGGACGAAACTTTAAAGATGATTTTAAGATTAAAATAATATAACTGGTTGCCTACAAGAACACTAGAAAAATAATATAATAGTGAGTCATTCATTAGTCATTTTTGTCATCGAACTATTATTTAAATTTTTAAATCCCCTTTAATGTTTCGACCCGATTCACCCCTTCATCCCTATTGACCCCGCGTTCTACGGTACACCATGTTTTGTCATAAGACTTGTTTTGACTTTCTGACTAACTGACCAACTCCTTGACATCAAAAGTGCCTGTAAATGGTTTAATTGACAAAATGTTTTGACTTTTAAACATGCAAAATAAATATGCTAAAAAAATACATATGTCAAAATATTAATTGCAGCATTAATAATTACCATTCATCGTTTAAAAACTCGGCAATTGTAAAGTAGCATTAATTGTTTAATTCAACATTTTACGTTACATAATGGATGTTTGTACTGAGCACGCAATTGAGTTTTCTTGACTGCTGATAGTTTAATCAATAAATGCGGGTTTCTTTTTTGACCGACTTTACAGACAACCAATTTTTACAAAAAGTGCACTTTCTAAATGTAGGTATAGTGCTGGTAATGTTAACAGTTACAATGACACACATGAGGACACACGACACGTGACATGCTGCATACAGCTCACTTTTTATTCACTGCGCAACTTTCAAGGGGTAGAAGGGCTTATGAACACAAAATTTATTTTTTACTTTGAAACCAAGTCTCCCCGATCCCAAGAGGAGCTCGTGGCTAAGCTAAAGCCCTACAGATCGATCGAGCAAAGGTTAAGCTACGCTAGTCGCGGTTATTCGGTGGATGGGTGACCATCCCTTTCATATCGAGTTTCCTTCGTGCCTTGGAAAGCACGTAACGCTGTTGGTCCCGGCTGTCATTTGTAGAAAGTCTGCAGCCAGTCTTACCAAGGGGTATCGTGTTACCCAGTAACTGGGTTGTGGAGGTCCGATAGGTAGTCGCTCCATGTAAAATCAGCTGCATTCGGTTACACTGGAAGCCGACCCCAATATAGTTGGGAAAAGGCTAGGATGATGACTTTGGAACCAAGTGTGAAATATAAAAATTTAAATCAGCTAGTCCACACGAAAATGCACTGTACAGCTAATTTTCTTCAGCTTTTTTTCTTATCATGATTGATGTTTCATGTTGAAAGGTGCAGAAAGTCAATTATAAGTCAGCCTGTATGTGCGGGATGCATCCTGTAAACAGCAATGTCACCTGAATGGAACGTACGATCCAATCCACGTCAATAGTAACACTTAGACAACCACCCTCACTGCTTCGCAGTCGTATAGATTTCGTAGTGTAGATGCTCCCACTCGCTGCAGTCTACTTTTTGTAAAGTCAATTTCATGACAAGTTTAATGGCAATACCTCCTCAGAAAGATGCGATCTTCGCTAAGATCAATTTAAACCTCCTGAACATTTCATGACGCTATCCTGCCGACTTGGAAAACTTTAAACCGATTCTGCACCCGGGTGGGCCACAGCACAGAGAATCTTCACAGGTGATGGTTCTCAGATGATGCCAATCTTCAGTGCCTATACGGTGTATCTCTGCAGACCATAGTCCACTTTCCATCTTGCGCCGCATGCCCCGTGCATGTGAGGACCTCATGACTGCGTCAGCGGATGGCGTTGCCGTGGCTGAATACTGGCCCAATCAAGGCAGGACATGTTTCATATTGGGCCTAGTCTATGTACACCACTTCAAAAAAAATAGAAATATCCGTAGAATCCGGGAAAAATACAGATAATTCATTTCAATATATACTGTTGTGGTAGTAAATTGATATTATTTTTTGGATTTTCAACATGGCGTCACTCAGATTTAGCTACTCTATAAACCATATATCGACAATTGATCATAGAAAGAGAACTGTCAGCTGTCAGTGTCACAACAGTGTCACTTTAGTTACTTTCGTCCGCATGTTCTGTGCTTTCGTCTCATTTTGTTTCTAGTTTTTGGAGTTCTTTTTAACAACCTCCTATTCGTTTTTTTAATTCAACACCGTTTCTTTCCCATCTGTTTACCTAGTTATCCACAAATCGACGCAGAAAATCTGAATTATAAATGTCAAACGTCATTAATCAACCAAAATGACAACTTACCGCCATGACTGTTTTCTTGTTGTGTGTTGCAATTTCAAGTGCACTTTTTTGTGTTTTACCTGCTCAAAAAGCCATTTTAAAGTGATTGAACACTTGAGAACTACTTAAAATGTGTTTCCCTATTTATAAGTATGGTGTACAAGGACTGGGCACAGGCTCCATACATTGTGAAACAACTCCTTTGACAAGATCAAACAGAATATACATGCCTACACATCCACACTCAGTCACACACATTATTCATATCTGTTACTCTGTGTTTCCTATCGACACGCTAAGAATAAGAAGTTTCTCATTCAAATAATTGAACAAAAATCCTCTCCTCTCTTCCAGGATCAGTGCAGCGAGCAACTAGTGAGTGGGAATCTCTAGAGGAAAGTGCCACCGATAGCGGAGATTGTCCGCTCAAGTGTAAATATTTTTATTCACTCCGATATTTATTTTGTATGTATTTTTTTATTTATTTTGAATGAAACGGAGAAGTTGGAAATAAATGATGTTATTTAATTTCTGTATTTTATTATATTTTACAATAAATTAGGGCAAGTCTAGAATTGTCAATCTATCTTGATTCTTGAACAAGCGTGATGATCAATAGTTGGGGAGGTACACATTCCCCATACTCCTTTTTCGTCAGAATAAATTATAGGCTGTTTTTTTCTCTGACTAAAACGGAGTTTTGGACTAATTTGGGCTTTCGTCAGAATATCAGAATAATAACAAAATTATAAAGAGTCGAAAACAAATAGTAAGAAGCTGCATTAAGAGCGCCCATCCCCATCAAACGAACTTCAACGCGAGCGTGATTGAAAATTTTTTTGTTTCAACCAACGCAAAGCTCGAAAACAAACGTGTGAGTGAGATCGCGATAACATCACAGGAAAATGGGCGCGCGGAAATTTCACAAAACTGGTTCCAGTACATACGTGTTTGTGCAAAAGCCTTACAAGTTTTTGATAAATATGTTTGTAATTAAGAATCTCCATTACATGTGCAAGGTTTCTATGAAGCCGGTTTTTTTTTTACTTTTTCAATGTATGAGTGCATTATAAACAGCCAAAGTTCAGATTAAATTGTGCAAAAAAGCTGATTTCCGGACGTGTTTACTGAATTTGTTTCTCAAAAAAGTTTATTTTTGGCTTCATACAAACCTAGACTTAAACCACAAGATACCTGTGTCGTGTGTTAAAAATATTTGGAAAATAATTTGTTGTAATGGCGTACGAGCGTTTGTTTCACGACTGTCTGCAACGGTTACGAAAATTAGCACAAAGACGGTCGACGTTAGGTCGACGGAGACCCGCTGCGCGGGACTCCTCTGTCTGTAGGGTTTAAAGGAACCTAACCAAACCGATCCTCGGGGTGCCCCTGACGTGGACCTAAATTAACTTCAGTTTTTTCTGTCCAAAGAGGAATTACTTTTTTGACAGAAAAATAACAGCCTATAATTTATGGAAAAAGGACTCTGACGAATGTGTACCTCACGCAATAGTTGACATTTTTCGAGAATACAAAACGGCACCTATGACAACTTGACAGTAAACAAGTTTCATAAGTAGTAGAATTAGAATCGTCGCACCGTGGGCACAAGCTTGCCCGACACATCGGACGGACTGTCTGCAAACGTTTTCTGTGTAGGTAATAGGTTATTTTCAACCGACTTCAAAAAGAAGGAGGTTCTTAATTCGCCCATGTTTATTTTAATTTTAATTTTGTATATTTGTTACGCGATTTCTCCGGCAAATGTAAAGCGATTTTGAAAATTCTTTTTTTGATGGATAGGGTATGTTTCAAGGATGGTCCCATATAAATTTTATCGAAATTGATTCAGCACTTTTTGAAAAAAATTACAGAAAGCAAAAAAATATACATGGATGATGTTGTAATGTTCTCACCTTATAGGTACTTTCAATCTCTGTTTTGACTGTGTTGCCATTTCTTAATGGATTTGGATGATAAGGAAGTACTAAAAAGCGAAAAATAAAAAAGCATTTTTACAAAAAAGACAACCGCCTTTTTGCCGCCGGTTGTCATTTTTGTAATAATGCTTTTTTTCTAAGCTGATAATTAACAACCAAATAAGTTAATAAAATTAATTTTTAATAAGACATCTACAATATGTTGAGAAAGTTGTAGAATTTTCTTTAAATTATATGCGTAGATGCCCATTTATTGCTATTTTAAGATAACTTGTATACCTGAGTGACCTACGGAAAATTTGAGCCCATCAAAAGGTGTTTCATAGAGAAGTGGGGAAGGGGCTAGAAGGGTCTGACCCTTACTACCTGTTATTTCGTAGCAGCTGTAAAAACTGTTAGCCAGTATTCGAGACAGAGCAGTGATCAACATCGTTAATAAAAATATGAATATAAATGCTTGCGAAACAGTAAGTTACCAACCCACAGACGCGTTTAGTACAATTGGGTACTTGATACCACCAATCAATAAATTGACATACTTTTTATGAGCTGATAAAACGAGATTCCTCCAAAGATTGTATGACAATAGCGGCCTGTGACGCCAGTTATTTACCAACTCAATTGACTAACTATTAATTGATTTCAAAGCAACCTAAAATTGAATTTTACAGTAAATTCAAAATAATGCGGGTTTTCGGAGCTAAAATAAAATATATTTTAACATAAGTTGTATTTTTGAATTATTGGTTAAAATGGTGTCAACTACCCAATCGACCCAGTATATTTTTAGTTAGAAGCTTCCATAGAGTTGCCACTTTATAAAATCAAGTTAGGACCAACAAGTCGGCTCAGCCACCGAAGTGGTTGGAAGAACGGTCATATGGAAATGATCCGCCGAGCCGCGATTATATTTCTACCTATTTTTAGTTAACAAAGTTACAAATAATCAATAAAAACTGCTCGAGTTACCTACCTATTGCCTGTCTGCACTGAACCTAAGTACTTTTAGAATCTATACTTAATATTATAAAGCTGAAGAGTTTGTTTGTTTGTTTGGTTGAAGGCGCTAATCTCAGGATCTACTGATTCGAATTGAAAAATTCTTTTTGTGTTGAATAGGTATTCCATTTATCGAGGAAAGCTATAGGCCCATGCGAAGCCGGGTCGGGTCGCTAGTATTTGATATAGAATAAATACAAAATCAATCTTTATTTGCTCAGAATGTAGGTCTTTACAGGTACACACGGCTACACATCAAGCTATACATTTCCAGTTAATGCTGATCTCGCATTGTATAGGATTTCCGTACAATGCCAGGTCAGCTTATACTGGAAATGTATAGCTTGATGTGTAGCCGTGTGTACAGAGTATTTTGTATTTGTTTTATTTTTCTATGGAACTTGTGTAGATGATACGGTGGTATCTACATAATATTATAATATAGTCTGTGTAATTAGAGTATTTAAATCATTATTATCTCAATGGTTGAATTCATGAGTTGAATGATTCGAAATTTGAATGGAATTGTTCATACTTCAAAAAAAAATTACTCTTTGTTCATAGCTATGCAGGACAGATTGACAGCAAAGAGTACAATTCATAGGTATATTATATTACTCTGTGGTACAATTTATACAGAGACATGACAGAGAGCTGAGTATGAAATTCAGTGATAAAATTCCTCGAGTCGCTTTTTACAAGCATATTACTATTTTAGGTTTCTAAAAGTTACGTGAACTGATATAAAAGTTTGAATTTAAATTTGAAAATGGGATTTAAATCTTCGCCAGTTGTTTTCGGGTGGGCCTGTCAATTGCCTCGTAATTTCTCCACTTGTAGGGTTTTAGCCGCGAAGACTATGTCTGTACGTGATCTCATCAGAGATACCATAGATGAGGAGATGGCCAAAGACGATAGGGTATTCTTAATGGGCGAGGAAGTGGCTTTATACGAAGGGGCCTATAAAGCTAGCAGGTATGTTAAAAATGGTACCTAGTAAACCTGTATTGTAGATACCTATAATAGAGGTACCTATTAAAAACCTATTTATCCTATAGCATCCCTAACATTTTGGATAAACTTAAAAATGTCTATCTGTACATTTTAATCTTTGAAAGAAAGGTAGAAACCCCTAAGACGACCCACTGACCAAAAACCATTTATTCACGCAAAAGCGACGCACATCTTCTTATATATAAAAATCTTCTGTGCGTGTGTATGAAAGTGAACTCCTCCTAAACGCCTGGACCGATTTTGATAAAATTATTTGTGTGTGTTCCAGTAGATTTGAGAATGGTTTAGATTCACAATTGGACCCGGTAGGTGGCGTTGCAGTCGATTTGTAGGACTTCTTAGAAGTATGTCACCCTGGTACTAGGAGCGCATAACTTAGTAGTCACCCAGTAGTAGTCATCTATGTCACCCTGGTACCTACCTCTCCACTGCGAAGAGCCAAATTGCTGTGTCGAGTGGACACAAGGTAGGTAGGATATGTAAGTAGGTAGGTAGGTGGGGTAGGGTAGGCTGGATCTGGATTTTTGATTTTCAGGGCAGGACAACGTCTGCGACAGCTACTATAAAAATAGGTTAAGTATAATAAATTCGGTGTCTATTGTAATTTTAACATATTTATTGTACTTTTGTTACAAAGTGTGCATCAAAAAGAACCTTTTTTAACTTCTGTCTAATGCTATTGTAAATGGTGTATAGTATATTACTATATTAGTATTTTTCCATGACTCGGACAGGTTAGGTTAGAAGGGGATGGGGACTGTCGACCGGGCAACGTTTTTTAGGAACTGTTAATATTTTATGCGTAAATAGATTTATGCTTTAGAATTATTATGATTAGATAAATTATGCGTAAGCTGTTAGGTATGCGTAACATTCTGTGCAGCATAAGCATTCACTGACGTGAAGGCAACCTTTTTGCGCTCGTCTATATCCCCGTTTTGGAATGAAGCGTGGTGTCCCATATTCTGTCCGTTCTTTTTACACCCAGAATACTACGCATCATTGCTCTTTGATGTCCCCAAAAATCCCGCCTTGAGAGTGTGCTCTGTCACACACGGTGAGGGACCCGGGCCTCAAGTCTGCTATTACAATAGTGTCAGAATGGTCTATCATTGATTTCATAATTGTTGATTTTGACAAGTTTGGTAATCTATATATATAAAAGGCAAAGGTGACTGACTGATGTATCAACGCACAGCCTAAACCGCTGATCGTAGAGACCTGAAACTTGAAGGGTGTGTTCTTTGTATGACGTAGGCATCCACTAAGAAAGGATTTTCCGAAAATCTACCCCTAAGGGTGTGAAAAACGGGGGCAAAGTTTGTATGGGACAACGTGATTCCTTGGTCCAATCTACTTCAAATTTCGTATAAACATTCTTTAACAGAATTGATGGAAGATGGGTTTCGTATTTTATTGAAATTCACCACATAACGGAGTTAAAAATGGGTAGAAAGTTATTTTGAGGGTGATTTGCATCGAAGTTGATATCAATACTCCTTATCCTTAGTGCAAAAGCAAATCTAAAGATTTAAATACATTTTATTTTGACACATGTCGATGTAGGCCTGTAACTGGCGATCATACAGTTCGGCTGCTCTGCCTACTTATTATATTTCTCTATGGTCTGCCAGAACAAGGAACAACAGAACATCGAATCGACTGACTTTTATCTTTTTCCTATTCGCGTCGTGTTGCAAATATAATTTGATTATTTTAAGTAATAAACCTAATTATTGTTAGAGCTGTGTTTGTTTGAAGAGTTTCTCAACAATTACCAAATACACAACAGACTCTACAGTGGTGACCCCGACGTGATGAACGTCGACGCAGCCTTCGTGCAGCTACTTCGTGAAGACGTCACTTCCTCAAGCTCTCGAGCAACGAGTCACACAGCCAGCCAGCATCCACGGCTTCAACGGGTATCCTGACCACCAGCATGCAGCGGACGCGCATACCTGGTCATCACCCTCAGCCTCATCAGCAGCCTTGGCACAGCACACTGCACCTCGGCCGGTCAGCATGCAGAGACGCACCTCTCTCCTGGTCGACGCAGCAGCCAGCCACTACGCAGCACTGCACCACTCCGACTCACTGGAGCAATATGTGCAGCAATCTTGAAATACAAAAAGCATTCGACGCATGCAAAAATAACTTATTAGAAGCCACACTCATATCACATCCGGACCCACAAGCGGAGTTAGCACTTTTCACCGACGCTTCAGATGTGGCAATCGGAGCTGTCTTACAACAACACAAAAATGACAGCTGGCAACCTCTGGGATTCTTTTCTCGTAAGTTATCTCCTGCTCAGACGAAACATAGTACATACGACCGCGAATTGCTTGCAATCCATGAAGGAATTAAATACTTTAGGTATATGGTCGAAGCGAGAACATTTAAAGTGTTCACCGATCATAAACCCATCACATTCGCCTTCACAACAAAAAGAGACAACTGTTCACCTCGTCAACACCGATATCTAGATTACATCTCTCAATTCACAACGGACATAGTCCATATCTCAGGAAATGACAACGTAGTCGCCGATGCATTTTCACGACTGGAAAGCATCGATACCACCATCAACTACAAAGAACTGGAAAACGAACAGAAAAACGATCAAGAGTTACAGAATTTGCTTCAAAACAACACGGCGTTACAGTTAGAGAGAGTGAAAACCATGAATGCCTACATATACAGTGACCTGTCTACTTCACGTCCTAGGCCATTCATCACACCAACTTTTCGAAAAGCAATCTTCAATAACCTACACAACCTCAGTCATCCAGGCCCCAATGCTACTGCTAAATTAGTGTCAGAACGATTTGTGTGGCCTAAGATTCGTCGTGACTGTAGAATATGGGCTCAACAATGCACTGATTGCCAACTCAACAAAGTTACCCGCCATACCCACTCTCCTCTTTCGTCGTTCCCTGTTCCTTCCAACCGTTTTTCTCACGTCCATCTTGACATAATAGGCCCTATGCTACCTTCTTCTGGTTTCAGATACTGCCTAACAGCTGTAGATAGGTATACTCGCTGGCCAGAAGCCTACCCTCTAGCAGACATCACAGCGGAGACCTGCGCTAGTACCTTCATTTCTGGTTGGGTCGCTCGTTTCGGATGTCCAGAGAAAATTACCACTGACCGAGGAAAACAATTTGACTCGCATCTGTTCCAGAGCATCTCGTCAATCATAGGCGCCTACCATTGCCCCACGACAGCTTATCACCCTCAGTGCAACGGCCTAGTGGAAAGAATGCACAGACAGCTGAAAGCCGCGATAATGTGCCACAATAACGTGCAATGGTCGGAGGTACTTCCTCTTGTTCTCCTCGGTATGAGGAGTGCCTGGAAGGAGGATCTTCAAGCCTCTTCAGCTGAATTAGTCTACGGTGAGCCACTCCGGTTACCTGGCGAGTTCATGAAACCAGTAACACACCACACCCTTGATGAAGCAGACTTCGCAGCACGGTTGAGAAAGCATATTGTGAGACTGGCACCTGCATCAACATCTGGCCATGGTGAGAAAATGTTTTACGTGCCTAAAAATCTCAATACAGCCAGTCACGTCTTCCTGCGGAAAGGTCCTCTAAAGAAGTCATTGGAATCACCTTATTCCGGTCCACACCAAGTCATAGAGAGAGGATCAAAAACCTTCACAATACTCGTCCAAGGGAAACAAATAACCGTAACAATCGATAGGTTAAAACCAGCCTATATGACTAACAACAATGATGGTTCGTCGCAAATAACACCAACTCTACCACAGCAACCATCACCAGCTCCACCAGCTTCTTCACCTGCATCGCCGCTACCGCAACCGGAAATCACCACAAGAAGCGGGAGAACCGTTAGATTCCCGCGACACCTTTCTCACTATCGACCGTGAACCGGTCTCAGCGGGGGAGTGATGTAGGCCTGTAACTGGCGATCATACAGTTCGGCTGCTCTGCCTACTTATTATATTTCTCTATGGTCTGCCAGAACAAGGAACAACAGAACATCGAATCGACTGACTTTTATCTTTTTCCTATTCGCGTCGTGTTGCAAATATAATTTGATTATTTTAAGTAATAAACCTAATTATTGTTAGAGCTGTGTTTGTTTGAAGAGTTTCTCAACAATTACCAAATACACAACAGACTCTACATCATGTTTGAAAACTCAACTCAACATAAATATTATTACCATATTATTATCTTAGAATAATAACGCACATATTATATTACTCTGTGATTATTACATGATACTGCAGAAGAATTACATATAATTTATTGTTAAAACATTAAATTAAACGATTATAAAAATAGTGTGTCGAAGAGAAACACTTTCAAAAATTTTCGAAAATTCCCAATCGTCAGAGACATTTGTTTGTTTTGTGGAATTGCAAACCCAGTACTTTTGTAGAAGAAATATCGGCATCATCTGTCCGAAGACTTCTTGCGAGTTTTGAGATCAACTACTAAAGGTGGCATTGAATACAATGAGAAACGTTTTCTTAACAATTCTTACTTCCCTTCAAAACGTCGTCGTTTACATCGGCGTCATTCCTGTGGTCAAGTTTGGGTTACCGGCCCCGCAATCATTGGCACATTAAAATCGTGGAATACACTGCCGAAACCAATTACGATCCAGGTGCAATGAGTACTATCGTAAATAACCACGTCAACGTGTTCAAACCAAGACATGATGGGTAGGGTCACAGTTCTGTTTAGTGGCGATTTCCGGCAGACGCTGCCTGTGGTGACGCGAGGAACTAGGGCTGACGAGGTAAATGCATCGTTGAAACGATCAACGGTCACGAGTTTATAAATCCCGCTTGACCATCAATATGCGTGCTCAGCTTGGAGGCAATTCACGTGTTCAAGAATTCTCCGATGTTCATTTAAAAGTTGGTGAAAGCTCTCTACCAGGGGAGAGAGGGCAGGTGGATCTAACAGAGACTCTTGGTATTGTAGTATCTACAATAGAACAACTGATTCATGTTTTGTACAGCGACATCAGTCAAATACCGCATCATCAGATTTTGGGTGTGTGAACAGGCTATTATAACACCCAAAATTGATCAAGCTGCAGCGATCAATAAAAGCATTTTGTTTCTCTCAAATTGAAGGGAGAGAAGTAGTATACATCTCAATGAACACTGTAGTCGAGCAAGATGACGCCACACGTTACGCCGTAGAATTTGGAATAGAATTCGCTTACGGCAAGTGGACTTCTAGCGCACATCATCCAGCTGAAGGTCGGTGTGCCTATTATTTTGTGTAACAGAAATGGGCTCGAAGTCGTCTGTCTGCAGAGAAATATCATTGAAGCTGAAATTGTAACAGGTTGTGGCGTTGGTGAGAGTGTTTATATCACGTATACCACTGATTCCCCACAATTACCCCTTCCAATTCAAGCGTGCGCAATTCCCTGTGACCGTATGCTTTGGCATGACTATAAACAAGTCTCAGGTCGGTCGGTGTTTGTCACACTGAAGGCTGCGGTTGTCGATCTCAGGACGAGCTGCTTTGCCTACGGCCAACTATACGTCGCTTGCTCTCGCGGAGTCTCGCGTCACCAGTCCTGACTTTCTGTACATTTTGACTAACGGCAAAACTACAAATATAGTTTACAGAGAGGTTTTATAAATATATAGCTAAGGTTCCTTAATGTGTTTTCTTCTTTTCAAATATATTTGGGTTCAACATTTGTTGTGTACGTATGTGCAATAAAATAAAAGTATATTTGCATACAGTATAATAATATTATACTGTATGCAAATATAAAATCTATATATATAAAAGCGAAAGGTCATTCAGTCACTCATCACGAAATATCGAAAACCGCTTGACATATTAAGATGAAATTTGGCAGAGAGGTAGTACATAGTTGGTAGACGTCCGCTAAGAAAGGATTTTGCTACAGGGCCGGATTAAGGAGGTCTAATGGGTCTCGCAAGTTTGTATGCAAGTCCTTCATTTTTTGCACTACAAACTTGATTATCGGCAGAGAGGTAGGTAATTAGTAGTAGACGTCCGCTTAGAACGAATTTTACGACAGGGCTGGATTAAGGAAGTCTAATGGTTCTCGCAACTTGAAATTTAGCAAGTCTAGAGTTTATGAGTAGGAGACATTTGCTAAGAAATAATTTTGTGACAGCCTGAACTTGCTCTCGCAAGATTATATATATAAATCCTTGGCTTTTTGCATCTGTAAATTGGTAAAGAGATAGAATATAGTTAAGTTATGTCACGTAGAAACCGATTTTACGACAGGGCCAGTTTATGGGAATATAACCTAACTCTATGTGTTCAACAAACATTTATTGATGACTTATAATACAACAAAATAGAAAATACAACTTAATGAAATTCAGACGAATCAAGGTCTTAATATTTTTTGTTATAACATTCGTAATAAATATTTCTTTGTTTTTCTCCTGGGTACTACTGTGACGCTTTTTTGTAGTTAAAAGTATCTTATAATACGTAGAACCTGGTATTCACATATTACCATATTATTTACCAAATTCCAGACAATATTTTATACATCTTTGTTTATCCCACATTGACCATCGTTTTCTGTAAAACTATAGATTTAATTTTAGAATGCTCACATTTAAACTCGGAAAAGTTTTCCCCGCAGCACACAGGCCATCCAGGACCGACCACGTACGGTCAGACGTAAGTTGTGGGAATATCACCCACCGCCACTGAACTTCTTTCAACCCAGGAACACTTGGCACTCGGAAGTGATTTGCAGTGGCCTAAATGGAAAGCAGTCAATAGAGTGTGCTCCCAAAAAGGCCGCTGTAAACACAAACTAACAAAATGGGGGATTATAGATCCCATTGATACCCAGTGTGAGTGCGGTGCTCCTGACCAGACAATGGCCCACTTACTACAGTGCCCAAAGTGACCCGTCACCTGCGCCTTAGAGGATATTAAAAACGCCACTATTGCTGCTATTAATGCAGCTCCTACTGGGTCCAAGCAGTCTAACCACGGATATGAGTCTATCACAAAAAAAAAGAACACAAACATCGATTCGAAACGAAGAAGACCACTGTATCATAATCACAAATGCCATCTCTTTAAATATTATAATGAATTGAAATAAACTGCAGCCTGAAAATTAAACCATAAATGTGGTGTATTGGTAGGTTGTAGGGTTTACGTAAATAACAACATCAATTTTTTTTTTTAATTGGTGCCTTAAAATAGGCATTTTCTGTTGACTGAAATATAAAAATAGTTTCCGTTCAATATCATTGAACTTCATATCTTTATAACCACGCGGACGAAGTCGCGGGCAACAGCTAGTCTACTAATATAATGGCGTCATTATGACTTTCCAATGGTCAACCAATGACACTACATTGAAAGAAATGATATAGAATGGTAATCTAGTACATAATGACAAATGAATGTCTGACTTAGTTTACGAACTTCTTACTACTTCAGACTGCTTATAACACTTATAAATAATATGTAAAAATATACATAAATTAAAGGAGATGTTCGGAAAATGTATGGAGCCTGGGCCAGCACTATGTACACCATGTGTAAATATGGCTACACAATATAGAAACCGTTTTATTATGGTAATTGTGTATAATTTTACTTCGTTTTAGTGTAAAAACAAATTAACTCGGCCAAGGACAGCAACACAACATATAAATATGGCGGATCAGTATTATGCCAAATGACATTTTGACTGACAATGACATTTGATTAATGTCTTTGTGTCTACTGTCTACTGCGAAAAACACATGAATAATTCCAAAAATACTTGGGTTTTGAGATATAATAATAAAATAGTACTAGGAACAGAATGTTCTACTTGATTACGGCAGCAAATCTTATATAACCTATTCGAGCAGCTAGAGATTGGTAACCGGTGTCAAAAGGAACAAACAAACAAGACTTGAACGCATTTGGTTTATCAAACTGTGTCCTTGCTGCTGATCACTATATTCTGGACTTCGAAGATTCATAGAATAGTGAGCTGTGCAGTACCAGAAAACGTAACAAGTTATTGTAAAAGTTGTATCTATACAGTAACAGCTGGGAAGACATCAATTGCTCTATTCCAACTAGACAGTAACTATTTTCAATCAAGTTCATGATATTTAGTTTCTAATATTAGCGACTTGTAAGGGGATGAGACATCAGTCATGTGAGGAATATAAATAAAACAACTTGTTAGGATTTGTGATTTTATTTTACGTATTCATTTTCTACATCACCCCATAATAATATTCCATTCAAGAATGACGCTAGTGCTTCTATGCTCTTTTGGTACCGCACCCAACCCAAATACCACACAATGGTCATTATATGAGCACAGCAACCCACAGTCCGTTTTCCCGAGATAAAACTACAATAATAACTAATTATTTTTATTAGAGACTTGATTCTTCAGATTTTAATATAATTTTTCTTAAATATTCCGGTACACTATTTCGTTCTAAATTGGTACAAGCTGGCACAAAACAATGAGAACTTGTCTGTTGTGTGTGAAAAACAATCAAGTGTTATTGATGCACTTGGTGGCTAGATATCAAGTTGCGCTTCTTCTTCCATTCTTATATTGTACTGTGCACGTCTCCAGCAGTAGGAACAAAGAAGCGCATGTTCTGGTAACTGAAACAATAAAATAATTTAGATAGAGTAGCAACAGAAAGGGTTGTTAAATATGTGTAAAAGCAAATAGGTAGGCACTGATATGTGAAGCTTATAGAATTTAGCTTTAAGAATTACAATTGACTAATAGTCACTGGTTAGTCTTTCAAGCACACATTATCGTAACCCGTGTACAGTGCTTTAATAAAAAAAAAATATTACCTACCTCATTCAGATACATTCTTGCTGCAACTTCATCTCTCCATGGACCACTAGCCAAGTGTGTTTGCCTACGGTGCAGAGATATTCCACACCATGCACACATAATGTTTTGATGAAGGTTAGATGGGCCCGAATTTTGCCGGTCATCCTCAGCCCTTGAAGCATGCTCAACATTTCTATGTGCTGCTACCCAGCAAGCATAACAAACCAGTCCTCCTGGTGGAATCTAGATAAAACAAAAGAATGCATTATGTATTATTTATTTATATATATTCAGGTCCTTGTTGTATAAAGTGTCTGCGAGTATGGGTAAGAGACCGTCGGCACCATACACATGAATTTGTGTTAACTACAGGAGTTGCTACGATTCCTCTTTCTTGAATTATACTCCGAGTATGTACCCAACAAGCAAAACATATCAAGCCTCCCTCGGGTATCTAATATAAAAAATATGAAATTGAGATATAGTAATATATGTATAGTAATAAAATAAGCATAGTTTAAAGATAGTTATTTGGATAACTTTAAATGACCGTTCTTTTTTTTTCTGCAACATTGTTGTTTTGGATTATAATCAAGAAATATCTGCATTTGTTTTATATTTATGCCTGCCGTTCATGAACAAAAAAGAAAAATAGAAGAGGTGCTTACCTCTCTTGGAGCAATGGTTTCAGGAATATATTGTCTTACGGCACCCTCAGGAATAGAGTGAGCATGTCTATTAAACAAAGACCTCCTACACCTAACACAAACATTAGGTACTATCATGGAGTTCATGATTATCACAAAACATTTCTTGCATTATAACGTCAAACATTGTGAGCACATTACCCCATTCATTACCCCAACCTAAAACAAAACAAATAAGAGGTTATACAGTTTTCATAGATATGTTACAGAATAGAAATAAATAAAATGTTTTTACCCGATGAAGATACCGTTTGATGAACGTAATTATTCCGGGACCCGTATCATCGGCAACATAATATTGTTCATTTTCATCTATTACAGAGTTGCATTATAGGCACGCCATTGTTAATAAACTGGAATTAATGAGTTAAAATCTGTTAGATTATGGAACAAGGGAAGAAAACATCTGATAGAAAAAGGATTTAGAAAAAAACAAGGCAATACATAGGTGAACCTGAAAGTGAACTTGTTTTGTTATTGTAGAATATACTTACCATAAACGACGTAATTCAAATCACAGGCGAATCAGAAACTATATAACAAAGCCGGGGTCAACAGAGAAGTATTCAATCAATATCCGTAGTAGTAAGCTACAAAACAAAAACAATCACTGACAAAGTGACAACTTCGAAACAAAAAAAGTCAAACTGTCAAAACTGTCAAACGCAACGTCATGGCTGTCCTAAAAATTGGGTTATCATATTAAAAATTCTTCCCAAATAATCATTTCTTACACCTAAACTCTTCTTCAAATTAATATGTTTGTATTTTTATGGAAATCCCCTTATTTTTCCCTATTCATCTATGTAGTGTACATAGTGGTGGCCCAAAATCGAACAACTCCTCTGGCATGAATAAATGTTCAAATTTGTTGACAATGTCATTATAACACAATTCTATTACGAGACCATTGACCGACCAATGATCGACCATTATGGATTTAGCAGATTACAAACTTTTAGCAAAATGACAATGGGATCGTGTTGGAATGACGAAATTATAAAAATAGCAGACTTGGCCCCCTGGCCTGAGCACCGTAGGTTAAGGCTACTGTTGTATGGAAACTTCGAAACCGTTAACTACAGATAAGCATGTCCGTAAGGATTGAGGAACCACCTTTCGTATCTTAATGTAATTAATAAACTTATTTAGTAGTAAGTTTAAAAATTTTGTAGGATCGATCCTAGATTTTGTAGTATAATACTTCAAAAGTTATATGAACATAAAGGTGGCTCCTCAATCTAAACATCTGAATTGAGGAGCCACGTCAAAACTAGGAACATTATGGATTAATATTTTATCATCATTTGGTATGGTTTTGTAGCATTTGAGAGTAATTAGTAGACAAAATCTGAGCTCGGTTGTATTCAAATTAAAAAAGTTACCATATATTATGTGTGGCTCCTCAGACCATACAAACACCATACAAACAAACAACTCATCATTTTTTCAAAGAACCAGTACTTCAATTAATGCGCAATTTATGCGTCATTTAGTACTAGGTATATTAGATTTGTAGGACAAGACAGTAATTTTTATCTATATATGTATGAAAATAAAGTTTATCTATATATGTATGTATTTACAAAAAAAAAATGTATTTGTGTATGTATATCAGCTGTCTGACACCCATAGTACAGTGTCTCCCTAGTTTGGGGTCAGATGGCCGTGTGTGAAAATGTTCAAGGCACGAGGGAACCGGTTTATTCTAGGCAAGCGTGCTCCACCTTAGGCCGCATCATCACTTAAGATCAGGTGAGTTGCGGTCAAACGCAAGCCTATAACAATATAAAAAATGTCCCCACATATTATATATTATTAAAAAAAAAAATTAAGTAAATTGGGAGATTTGGCACATTTTAACTGGCTCCTCTATTAAGATGCTCCGGTAGATAGTCTTGCCTCTAATTTACTTGTACTTTTGAGGACATTTGGAACGAATATCATCGTATTATGTATACATTTTATAGTAAGTGTAAAGTAGGCAGAATCGTCTGCCATAAAAAAGTAAATATCTACAAAGTTATACGCTATTCTTTACTTTCCGAACAAATTATTTTGAAGGGTGACCATGAATCAATTTTTATTTATTTTTGTTCCCGTTTCGTGCCTTTTAAAAGCACATCGATGTCCCCAAGCAATAAGTAGGCAATCGAAAAATCCTTTTACAGGAGAAAAGTTTTTGTCTAATATCGCGTCAGCTAGTAACTAGGAATATTAAAATGTTTGATGTATCAAATTAAAGCTATTTTATTGTGAAATGTAACCGTGTTATTAACATTAAATTATTTACATTCAAGACCTACCAATTTCAGAAAATAAATAATACCTGGAATTATGTAGTTAAAATTATAAATAATTATATTAGTATTTAATATATTTCGTATCGTTATATTATGGACTTCTACAGTGTTATTTTTTATAGTAGGGATGATGCATACTGTGTCATTACGACGTTATTGTGGTAAAATTTAGAATAACAGTGTTATTGTTATCACCCGGTACCAATTTTTTTGTCTTGAAGTTTTTAAATAACAACAATAACAATAATATGTGGGGACATTTCAAATGTGGGGACATTTTTAAATGTAATGTTTCAAAGTTTAAACAAAAAAGACATTGCTCGATTACTTTTTTTTTGTTAGCCTATTCTGTCCCACTCCTGGGCAAAGACCTCCCTCCATGCCTTCCATCTTTCCCGATCCTGGGATTCATCCCACCAGTTTTGGAGGAATCCATCCTGTTCGTCCCTCTATTTCCCTTGTGGTCTGCCGCGACCACGTCTTATTGTCTCAGGACTTCAGTTCTATATTACCTGAGCCCACAGTTTGTCCAGCATGCGGCAAACTTGTCCTGCCCAGTCCCATTTAAGGGCAGCCTTATGAGCCACGTCTGCAATCCCTGTTTTGGAGTGCAGCAGTATAGTGTTTTGAACTCGATCCGTTAACTTAACTCATACATAGTTAGTATTGTCGATTTGTTAAATAAAAAAACAAGTCATCCTGGTTTCATTCATAAACCATGGTCACCCTTATTAGCGAATTGTTAAAGAATAATTAAAAGTAATTTGTTTTTTAGATGCTGAATATATACAATGTTGATCTGTTATATGCATTTAGTAGACATTTATACTAAATGTTAGTGTCTCTGGTTTTTGATTCTGTTGTGATCTCAGATAGGTAAAGTAACGTTGTGATCTCAGGTAACGTCAGAATTGAGGAGCCAAATAAAATGCGTTTATTTACTAAATCCATTCAGTTTTACTACTTTTCGTTTTTGTGTGATGAGCACTTGTGTTTGCCTTGTGTCTGGGTGTTGTTTATCTATATATGTATGTATTTACAAAAAAAATATGTATTTGTGTATGTATATCAGCTGTCTGACACCCATAGTACAGGGTCTCCCTAGTTTGGGGTCAGATGGCCGTGTGTGAAAATGTCCCCACATATTATTATTATTATTATTATTATTATTATTATTACTTTGTCCATATGCTACAAATTCGAACACATTTACTACGAAATGATTTCGGAATGGAATTTAAATTGACCAATTACTTTCATTGATATTCACGCTCTTATGTATAGATTGAGGAGCCACACTCAAAGTGTTGTATATTCTTGAATATCAATAGTGCTGCACTCAGATTTTCAATAAGCAATTACTACTTAATGATACAAAATAAAAATAAAATATTCATTAGTTATTTTCCGTGTTCTAGGTGGCTCCTCAATTCAAATGTTTAGATTGAGGAGCCACCTTTATGTTTATATAACTGTTGAAGTATTATACTACAAAATTGAGGATCGATCCTACAATTTTTTTTAAACTTACTACTAAATAAGTATATTAATTTCATTAAGATACGAAAGGTGGCTCCTCAATGCTTACGGACATATTTAAGCTACATTGATTTTTTATATAACACTGATGAAAATTTTTCCAATTAAAACATGTTTAAGACGAGTACGATTAGTACGATTCCCCTTCGGAGTTGAATTTGTAAAATACTTTAGCATTTTTGCAAATTACTAATCAACTTGAAACTTGGCAAAAATGTCAACTCAGATAAAAAATATTTTTTTACTTAGGTACCCCTAAGGGGCCTTAGCGGGGTGTTGTGTTGGGAAATATGAAATCTACGCAGACGAAGTCGCAGGAAAAGTACTAGTCCTTATATCAACTGGCCCCCCCTTGGCCCACCGGCTGGCGACGCCCTTGACCACCCTTCTGGTCAATATCCCTCATATTGACCAGAAGGTGGGCTGTAGCGTCCTTCTGCTTCTGCATCGGCCAAGCATGGTCCAGAAGTGGGCGTCTAAAGGTTGTTATGATGATGATGATGAATGTAATTTCTCAATATTTTAGGGGTCTTTATAAGAAATACGGTGAAAAGAGAGTCATAGACACACCAATTACAGAAATGGGATTTACCGGGCTTGGTGTTGGTGCTGCGATGGCCGGTATCCGACCGATTATCGAGTTCATGTCCTTCAACTTCTCCATGCAGGCCATTGACCAAGTAAGTCAAACTTTTAAAAAGTAGTAAATATTATTACAATAAGTTTAAATTGAGGTATTTAATTAGTGAATTGCTTTTTTAGGGTTCCGTACCCAAAGGGTAAAAACGGGACCCTATTACTAAGACTTCGCTGTCTGTCCGTCCGTCTGTCTGTCACCAGGCTGTATCTCAAGAACCGCGACAGCTAGACAGTTGAAATTTTCACCTAATTATGTATTTCTGTTGCCGCTATAACAACAAATACTAAAAACAAAATAAAATAAATATTTAAGGGGGGCTCCCATACAACAAATGTGTTTTTTTTGCTGTTTTTTTGCTCGATGTCTGATGTTGTAGATAATGGTACGGAACCCTTCATGCGCGAGTCCGACTCGCACTTGGCCAGTTTTTTCATCATAAAGCCCGTCACATACGTAGCTATAATATATACACTTCTGGACACATCTATTGGCCCACCTTAGAGTTTAGGTTTCGATGGCCCCTACCGAAATATGATTGCTAGATTGAACAAAAACTGTTGATGCAGTTTTAAACCTGATACATTTTACCATCTTTTTCGATCGTATTGTTTTAAATTTGAATTCAGAATACCATACGACATGGAGCTACGCCTAACAAGTCGGATATGCGCCTTGTTAAAGGCAATTGATTTTTGAATAAAAAACATGTTTTATCAAATAAAGGTTTAATTTAATAACGCGTGTTGCCTCCATGGGCATCTACCACAGCTCTCATACGATTAGGAATAGAGTTTATCAACCGCTCTATGAAATTTTGAGGGATCATCTCCCATTCCTCTTCTATGGCAGTTTTCAACTCCTGCATCGTCTGGGCAACTGGCTGACGAGCCCTAACACGTCTTTTTAGCTCGTCCCACATGTGCTCAATGGGGTTCATGTCTGGGCTTCTGGCTGGCCAGTCCATAACTGTGATGTTCACATCCCGAAGATATTCCCTGACGATGCCGGCCGCATGGGCTCTTGCATTATCATGCATAAAAAGGAAATTTGGGCCCACATAGTCCGCGTATGGTATCACGTGAGGTTCTAAGCACTCACGAATGTACCTTTCAGCATTTAATGTTGGCAGCCGTGGCCCTGTAACAACCTCAAGTTGAGTTTTGCCGCTCGCGGATTTACCGCCCCAGACAGTCCATAAGCCACCGCCATAAGCAACCCTCTCTTCAAAGCAGCATTGTGCGAAACGCTCTCCCTTACGTCGGTAGACCTTCTTCCTTCCATCATTGCCATGTAACACAATTTTAGACTCATCAGAAAAAAGTACACGGCTCCAATCTTGCTGTGTCCAATTTAAAAAACTGCGTGCGAAATTAAGGCGCGCTGTTCGGTGGGCTCGCGTTAGTTTGGGCCCATTAGCTGGCTTGTGTGGTACCATATCGCGTTCTTTTAACCTTCTCCGAACAGTTCGAGCGCTCACAGATACTCCGTGGAAGTCGCGAAGTTGGTTTTGTATCTCAATGGAGGTAAGGTGACGATTTCTCAAGCTGGTCGTCACGATGAATCGATCCTGCCTTTCAGTTGTGACCCGAGATCGTGGCCTTCCTTGGCGACGAACAAAGCCGCCAGTCTCTAGGTACCTCCGATAAACATTTCGGACCGCAGATCGACTTAAATTAAGTTGAGCACTCACGTTTCTTTGGCTGTGTCCGGCCTGAATAAGTGCCACAGCTTGGGCGGCGACTTCAGGTGAAGTATCCATAGATTATTGATAGAACCTCACCTTAATGTTAAGAATAAGTAATGTTTATTGCAAAACCAAAGATATCAATCACTTTTTCAAGAATTAAATCCAAGTAAACCAATAAAACCAAGTTTTCTTAGTATTCGATTGTTTGATATCAACAAACAGGCTCCAAATTGTCTTTTGTTTCTTTAAATTCTGTGTTCGAAATTCAAAAAAAGAGTATTGAATGAAATTGTGAATGTGCCAGGTTCAAAACTGCATAAAAACTTTTTGCTCGACCTAATATAAAATTTTAGCTAGGACCAAACGAAACTGAAAATACAAGGTGGGCCCATAGATGTGTCCAGAAGTGTATTATAGCTAGCCACCACACCACACACGGTAGCTATAAGTAATCTAATAATATATTTTCGCCCTTATTACGTCTGCGATCGTTGTTTGTTTCACATTTTTGAAATTTATATTAATATGCCATGCTATAACTGTCCACATATTTTGGTGACGTAGTAAAATATATATTATAGCTGATCGTAATATGCCTTGATTATAGCTACGTCTGACGTATATTAATATATATTATGGGTACATCTGACGTATATTAATATATATTATAGCTACGTCTGACGTATATTATTATATTTATAGCTACGTCTGTGACGGGCTTAACTTCTTGATGCCTAAGCTGAAATAGACGTATGGCAATCGATGTAAACCTTACGTCACCGCGGGATACCTACATGGGATAGGTTGCTCATGCTGCCACGGACTAGAAAAAAAAGAAGGACTCCACGGCACGCATGTCAAAAGTGAAGCACCTAAAGTACGCCGGACCGAGACGCACACATAGATCGGTACGGTCGGTAGTCGGTACTTTCGGCGCGGAATCCCTTTTTTAACCAACTTAAAAAAAGGATGTATGTATGTATGTTTGTCCGCGATTATCTCACGTTTGGCTGAACCGATTTTGATGCGGTTTTCAGAAATGTGTTTGTTACATTCTGGAGAAGGTTTTAGTTAAGCCCGTCACAGACGTAGCTATAAATATATTAATATTTATAGCTACGTCTGTGACGGGCTTAACTTCTTGATGCCTAAGCTGAAATAGACGTATGGCAATCGATGTAAACCTTACGTCACCGCGGGATACCTACATAGGATAGGTTGCTCATGCTGCCACGGACTAGAAAAAAAAGAAGGACTCCACGGCACGCATGTCAAAAGTGAAGCACCTAAAGTACGCCGGACCGAGACGCACACATAGATCGGTACGGTCGGTAGTCGGTACTTTCGGCGCGGAATCCCTTTTTTAACCAACTTAAAAAAAGGATGTATGTATGTATGTTTGTCCGCGATTATCTCACGTCTGGCTGAACCGATTTTGATGCGGTTTTCAGAAATGTGTTTGTTACATTCTGGAGAAGGTTTTAGTATAGGACAACATACAGAAATTTATTCAGCGCTTTTTGCAAAAAAAACAACAAAAACGGAGAAAACGTTTTCGTTTCTTTCATCTTTCCACCTTTGGAGGACTTTCAATCTTTGTTTTAACTGTGTTGCCGTTATTTTTTAGTTCACTTTTTAGTTATTTTTTTTGAAGGCGGTTCTCTTTTTTCGAAAAAGATTTTTTCTAGTCCGTGATTATGATGTAGGAAATGTGCTACTACTTAGAGTGCTTCACTTTCGATATGCGTGGCGCGGAGTCCTTCTTTTTTTTCTAGTCCGTGGTTGCTGTTTTATAAAAAATAAACTAGCTTTTGCTAAAAAGCGTTATTGTGTGTGTCCCATCCCAGGTTAGTCTAAACAACCTTAGACGCTGTGTTATTGCAAAATTAATACTTTAAAACGGCTTAATGTGTAATCATTTGTAGAGACTATTATAGTTGTTTCGATGCAAGGTACCTACATACATCGTAGTCACGTATAATCTCAAATTATAAAATCTGAGTATTCCCGATTACACAAAATATTTTAACATTTTTAAAAGAGTAAGTATAGAGTTTCTTGCCCATTCTTCTCCTTTGAAAACGGCATCATTTTTTTCAAAGGTGCCATTGAAATAAATGATTTGATTTTGTCTCTTACATTCTATGCACCTACCTGCTATTTTCAGATAATAAATGAAGCTGCGAAGACCTTTTACATGTCAGGGGGCACGGTCCCTGTTCCGATCACGTTCCGCGGATCCAACGGGTGCGGCAGTGGCGTGGCTGCGCAGCACTCGCAGTGCTACGGCGCCTGGTATAGCCACATTCCTGGCCTAAAGGTCTTTATGCCAAGCATGGGTGAAGATTTTAAAGGTACTTTGTTAAACAGTATAAAGTTTTGCCGGTAACTTGTACTGAGCTCGTTTGATATATTACGGCGGTCTCCCTAACACAAAGGATATATAAGAAATGGGTAAGGGCACATACGTGCCGATTTCGTTCAACAAATCTTGAGGGTTCATACACGGTTGATGAGCATTTGACATGGAATTCATCTTTATACAAATTCAACAGTTTGAGATTCAACATTTTGCAAATTCAACATTTTGCAAATTCAGCATTCCACTTTTTGCAAATTCAACATTTTGGGATTCAGCATTTTGCAATTTGAACATTGTAGTCCTGAAGGAAATCTTCAACTGCGGCAGATTATTTCTTTAGCTCATTTTAAATTAAATAATATTTTTAAATTGGTAAATGTTTAGCACATTGGATTATTGCAATATTGACTATGCTGCACAAAGTTATTAAGCACGAAACTATTTTTGCAATTATGTATACCCTGTTCACAATAAGATTAGACATTTACAAAAACCTTTTTTACAGTCCGTTCAACCGATTTTGACTTATATTGCGTTGGTAGCATGACAAATGGCAACTGCAGTAAACAGTTGTTATTGTAACCACTTTTTTGCCTCTAATGTCATCCTTAAGCACACGAAATAGAAGTCAAAATCGGTTGAAGGGACTGTAAAAAAGGTTTGTGTTTATGTCTAATCTTATTGTGAACAGGGTATACCCTGTATACAGATTGCATAATTTAACAGCAATTTTCTCGTGAAATAACTATTTCGACTTGTAGATAAAACCTATTTTATAGCAGTTTAGGATCAAAAATACGATATTCGTAACACTATACCATTTCAATCAACTGTTTAGGAGAAAATTAGTTTAGAAGGAGACCAACTGTGTACCTATTTGACTTTAATTAGGTACGTTGTTCAAAGCTGCAATAACGAGAAGTAAAAGGTCCTTCGTACTTAAAAAGATATCACTATTTCGTTTCAGGTCTCCTTAGGACCGCTATCAGAGACCCAGATCCGTGCATAGTATTAGAAGATGAAATTCTCTATGGGGCGTCATTCGAGATGACAGATGAGACACTTTCTCCAGACTTTCTGATTCCTTATGGTATGTACTGTAAGGTTTCAGACCGTGCTGAGTCGTACGGTACAAGATCGTGATGTGATGTGTGTGTTATGACTTATGGTATAGGTACTGGGAGGCGGAGGTTCCTATAAATCAAAGAGTGAAACCGACATAATAACTAGGCCTCAAGTCTGCTATTACAATAGTGTCAGATAGGTCTATCATTGATTTCATAATTGTTCATTTTGACAAGTTTGGTAATCTACTAAGATATGGCGTCATTATGACTTTCCAATGGTCAACCACTGACACGCCATTGAAAGAAATGATATAGAATGGTAATCTCGTACAAAATGACAACTGAATGACTGACTTAGGCGGTAATCTGCTAAAATTTTGACAGTTCCTTTGATCAGTGACCTACCATTAGAACGTCATTGTGCAGTCATTGCTTTTAATTCGACCGACCAATGATCGATCATTATGAATTTAGCAGATTTCGAACTTTTAGCAAAATGGCAATGGGATCGTTTTGGAATGACGAATTTATAAACATAGCAGACTTGGCCCCCTGTATTGAAGAAATATCACGTCGGCCTCTGACAACGCCCGGCCAAACAATGCCTTGTTATAAAAATAAGAATAAAGATTTTCCCCCACAGGCGCGTTATTAGTTATCGGTCGATAATATCGGATGCATTATTGTGATATCTGTTTCAGTAGGTACATTTTGTATTAGAACGGCCACGAAGTTTCACACTGCTGCGATAATAATGACGCAAATGAAAAAGGCCGCTTGCGTTCTTCGTCCTGCGATATTCTTATATGAGTTCTTAGAACATTTGTATTGGGACGCATGCGATCCCATATACAGCTGCGAGATCGTTAGTACGTCAAGGACGAAATTTGGTTTTGCCGACGGTGACGAGTGTTCTAAAAATCAAAAAAATGGATATTGATTTATCATCAGACGAATAATTTTTATCACTAACAGTGGCTACTGTACCTACAGTGTGACCATCAGTTTTACCAACGGTTACGAGTGTTCTAAAAATATAAAAAATGGATATTGATTTATCATCAGACGAATAATTTTTATCACTAACAGTGGCTACTGTACCTACAGTGTGACCATCAGTTTTACCAACGGTTACGAGTGTTCTAAAAATATAAAAAATGGATATTGATTTATCATCAGACGAATAATTTTTATCACTAACAGTGGCTACTGTACCTACAGTGTGACCATCAGTTTTACCAACGGTTACGAGTGTTCTAAAAATATAAAAAATGGATATTGATTTATCATCAGACGAATAATTTTTATCACTAACAGTGGCTACTGTACCTACAGTGTGACCATCAGTTTTACCAACGGTTACGAGTGTTCTAAAAATATAAAAAATGGATATTGATTTATCATCAGACGAATAATTTTTATCACTAACAGTGGCTACTGTACCTACAGTGTGACCATCAGTTTTACCAACGGTTACGAGTGTTCTAAAAATATAAAAAATGGATATTGATTTATCATCAGACGAATAATTTTTATCACTAACAGTGGCTACTGTACCTACAGTGTGACCATCAGTTTTACCAACGGTTACGAGTGTTCTAAAAATCTAAAAAATGGATATTGATTTATCATCAGACGAATAATTTTTATCACTAACAGTGGCTACTGTACCTACAGTGTGACCATCAGTTTTACCAACGGTTACGAGTGTTCTAAAAATATAAAAAATATGGATATTGATTTATCATCAGACGAATAATTTTTATCACTAACAGTGGCTACTGTACCTACAGTGTGACCATCAGTTTTACCAACGGTTACGAGTGTTCTAAAAATCTAAAAAATGGATATTGATTTATCATCAGACGAATAATTTTTATCACTAACAGTGGCTACTGTACCTACAGTGTGACCATCAGTTTTACCAACGGTTACGAGTGTTCTAAAAATATAAAAAATATGGATATTGATTTATCATCAGACGAATAATTTTTATCACTAACAGTGGCTACTGTACCTACAGTGTGACCATCAGTTTTACCAACGGTTACGAGTGTTCTAAAAATCTAAAAAATGGATATTGATTTATCATCAGACGAATAATTTTTATCACTAACAGTGGCTACTGTACCTACAGTGTGACCATCAGTTTTACCAACGGTTACGAGTGTTCTAAAAATATAAAAAATGGATATTGATTTATCATCAGACGAATAATTTTTATCACTAACAGTGGCTACTGTACCTACAGTGTGACCATCAGTTTTACCAACGGTTACGAGTGTTCTAAAAATATTAAAAATGGATATTGATTTATCATCAGACGAATAATTTTTATCACTAACAGTGGCTACTGTACCTACAGTGTGACCATCAGTTTTACCAACGGTTACGAGTGTTCTAAAAATCTAAAAAATGGATATTGATTTATCATCAGACGAATAATTTTTATCACTAACAGTGGCTACTGTACCTACAGTGTGACCATCAGTTTTACCAACGGTTACGAGTGTTCTAAAAATATAAAAAATGGATATTGATTTATCATCAGACGAATAATTTTTATCACTAACAGTGGCTACTGTACCTACAGTGTGACCATCAGTTTTACCAACGGTTACGAGTGTTCTAAAAATATAAAAAATGGATATTGATTTATCATCAGACGAATAATTTTTATCACTAACAGTAGCTACTGTACCTACAGTGTGACCATCACAAAAATAGAAAATCTGCCCGACATTAGGGAAACACCTGCCGAAAACACGAAAACGGAACAGAATTATCGGACACAACTGCGTTTTTATAAACGCAGTTGTGTGCAAGGAATCGGGCCGCATTATCGCAATAACGCATCATTATCGACCGATAATAAACGCGCCTATGTGGAAGAGCATAAACATTTCTTGATACACAATTGGGTACTTTCTAGAACTAATCCAGAGTGATTAGACGACCGGTACATCCTAGGCAAGCGTGTTCCAACTTAGGCCGCATTATCACTTAAATTCAGGTGAATTGCGGTCAAACGCAAGCCTATTTGACAGTAAAAAAAAAACGAAACATTTAGGGCGGGTTGTTTCAAACAGTCGGTTTAGGTACGTTACATACATACGGACGGTTAAAAGTTACTATGACGTGAGATGTTTAACGTACCTACGTTAAATGTAACGGGTTGTTTCATGACATAAAAATTCGTCAGTTAAAGTTATTCAAAAAGAGATTTTTGATGTTTGAAGTAGCTGTTTGATAACACAAAATTACGATGACTGGTCGGTTATGGTAATAGTAACTTTTTGACGTACGATTTTGTGAAACAACCCATTTTTTTATTTGACGATAGTTAGCGCCATTTTTGACTATTACCGGTCAGTAATGTATGGTTGAAGCAACCCGCCCTTAGTCAAATGCTTTCGACCAGCTTACCATAATGCATTCGTTACTTCAACGATTTGCTTCTAATAATTAGCTACTATTTGAAACAAATCGCTGAAGTTACAGTCTTTCTGCCAAAAGACCTTTAGACTGTAACTGTCTTCTTAAATTCCCAGGGCATGCTAAGATTATGCAGGAAGGCAAACACGTCACGTTGGCATGCGCCGGCCGAGCACTACACACGGCGATGACCGCTGCTAAAGAACTAGCTGGCAAGGGTAAAAGGCTGCACAATCTGAAATCATTTGTAGAATATAAATTTTAGAAAGATATTTCTTTATAAACCAACCAATATTCGCATTGTTCAGTCAGGTTTCTCCGTACGTTGTTGCTGACGTGTTTTCTTGTCGTCTACACTTAGAATTATTATACTTACAGAAGTAAAGTTGGTAAATTTAGATAGAGATAATCTCCGAAAATACTCACCCGATAAAAAAAAACATGTCATTGATTTAAAACTGTATGTACAGTCAACAGCAAAAGTGAAGATGATCAAAATCAGAAATTCAATACTAATGAACGGAGTTCGCGTCAGAACTGCGTGGCGTCTAAGTGATTCAAAAGTATGTGTGTGACAATCACATACTTTTAATAAATTAACTTGTAATAAATTGTATAAATTAGTGTTGTAAATTAGTATTGAATTTCTGATTTTGATCATCTACTTTTGCTGTTGACTGTACCTAAGTAGGTAGGTACTCAAGTTCCACGCGGATAAAGTCGAAGCTAGTTGACCTAGATAAACTAAGTGAATAAAAAACAATGGGACAGACAACTATACGATGAAAAACTTTGATGTATTGATGTCAAATAATGATTTTAGATGTGTTAAATCTTACTTTGAGGAAATCTTTGCGCGATGTAGCTGCGACAAATTTTGCCGATTCTATTAGGCTTGTTTCACACGTACAGACAGCGTCATAAATTGCTAACCCCCCACGCATACAAATTACTTCGGATAGGGGGTAAGCAGTTGATGACGCTGTCTGTACCACAACTACACCGCTCGCAGCGTCAAAAGGTGGTCGAGCAGTGGTTATGTGGGAATAGTAGTACGGCAGCTTTTTGTAGCTGCGTTGTCGTACCGATAAAGTATTCAGTGTGAATGAAACTACAGTAGAACCTCGATTATCCGAACTAATTGGGACCGAGGCTAGTTTGTATAATCGAAATGTGTTTTTTTGGGACAAGATCAAATAAAAAGAACACCTTTTTATATAAAAAACAATACCGCGGAACAATATTGCGCTGCGCGTGGAATCTCCGTAAGCCGACTAACAACGTTTGTTAAGACAAAACGCGTTTCAACACGCTCGATACCTACCTATACGTTCGGAAAATTGAGCATTCGGATAAACTACTTAGTCAGCGTTGGGAATTGAGAGTTCGGATGTTTGAGGTTCTACTGTATTCATTTTCAACCGACTTCAAAAAAGGAGGAGGTTATCAATTCGTCTGTATTATTTTTTTTTTTATTTTTTTTTATGTTTGTTACTTGATTTCTCGGGACTGGGTGAACCGATTTTGATGATTCTTTTTTTATTTGGAAGCCAGTGCTTCCCGTGTGGTCCCATTTTAATTTGGTTCTGACCATGGCATCCATGAGAAAACCGTATAATTCTTAAATTTGCATTAAGTATGTGCGCGATTTGTTACGCGATTTCTCAGGCAAACGTAAACCGATTTTGAAAATACGGTTTATAGATACGGTACGCTTCAGGGGTGGTCCCATATAAATTTTATCGAAATTGATTCAGCACTTTTTGAAAAATCAACAAATACCCAAAAATTTTACTTAGACGACGTTTTAATTTCATCAATCTTTGTAGTAGTTAACTTTCAATCTCTTCTTAATAGATTTGAATGAGAAGAAGGTACTAAAAAGCGGAAAATAAAAAGCTTTTTACAAAAAAGACAACCGCCTTCAAAAAGTGAAAAATAACTTTAGCACAGAACACACATTGACTTTAGTTTCGGAAGTCGGTGGCAATACAAAACAACAAACAGAACAAAGCCACTGAATTTCGAAACTAAAGTCAATGTGTGATCTGTGCTAAAGTTATTTTTCACTTTTTGAAGGCGGTTGTCTTTTTTGTAAAAAGCTTATTTTATAAAAATTGTGCCCGACTACGTGTTTTTGTTGTAGTTGTGGTTGGTCTGAATATACCCTTAGATACAACAAAAATGTTCGAACTGATTTTCTATTTCAGGTATCGAGTGCGAGGTGATCAACCTACGGTCGCTTAGACCTTTGGACTTCTACACCATCGCGAAGTCTGTCGCCAAGACGCACCACCTCCTCACCGTGGAGCAGGGCTGGCCACAGTGCGGTATGAACAGAGGCCAGCACATCAAGCTTCAACAATCTGACTTTCTTTGATAGATTTTCACCTTATCACAAAAGAATAAGGTTCATATTCAATTGTGATACAGTTTTGTATGGCTTGAATTGCTGGTTCATTACATGATTGCACTAGAACCGTCCTACAGACGACTGAAACTAAATTAGTAGCAGAAATGTAAAGAAAGTCTAACGCCATGTTGATGCTGATGTACTTTAAATTAACCTTCATTTTGCCGTGTGGTGCCGGCCGCGAATAGCACCACCCCATTTCTACCCGTGGGTGTCGTAGGAGGCGACAGAGGGATATTGACCAGAGGATGGGCAGCAGCGTCCTTCTGAGTACCATAACACCTACTGCGATCGTCAACACGCATCGGCCAAGCATGGCGATTACGGCTGAGCCCCCCTTGTCATAGGTCTGGGCATAGGTCTCCCACCTATGCCCAGCAGTGGGCGTCTAAAGGTTGACATAATGATGAACATTCTTTTGTAGGATGGTTAATGATGGCGGCGGGCGGGCAAATATTCGAAACTTTTCCTGTATTTTTTTGTCAACCACATTTTCCACATCTGTCTTGGACTTTGATTTTTATCTTATGTTTCCGGTTTATTAGCGATCACGATCTTTAATTTTATTTAGACCAGAGGGCCTAGTAAGAGTTTTTATTCGAACTCGATGACGTTAACGTAAACTCCAATTTGTATTGAAACTGGAACAGCGCAGTCTAGCGGCAACAATTGGAACCGCGATGATTCCATACAAATTAACATTAGCGATAGTTTATTTTTAACCGACTTCAAAATCGAGGAGGTTCTCAATTCGATTGGTATTTATTTTTATGTATGTACACCGATTACGCTGAGATTTATGATCCGATTTACATGATTCTTGTATAGTTTGATGCAAGTCGTTGGGCCAAGTAGTTTTCATTTTATGATCATTTTTTTTTTTATGTTTGGCCACGCATAACTTGTTTTAGTATAGTCCGATTTCGATGATTCTTTTTTTATAATTGATAGTGTATACCTCAAATTTGGTTCCTTATAAATTTCAAGAAAATATCCCTCCCCTAAGGGTACAAAATTAAGGGATGACTGAATTTAGCGATAAACAACATTTCGTAACAATAAAGACAACCGCCTTCAAAAAGTAAAAAATAACTTTCAATTCGCAAGTCGGTGGCAATACAAAACAACAAGCAAAACCAAAGCCGCCGACTTGCGAATTGAAAGTTATTTTTTACTTTTTGAAGGCGGTTGTCTTTTATGTTAAAAAAAAGCTTATTTCAAAGTTTCGCGATCGAGTTCGAATAAAAACGCACACTAGGCCCTCTGATACTGTTTTTCTTTTATACTCCGCGTTCACAATAAGATTAGACATATACACAAACCTTTTTTTCAGTCCGTTCAACCGATTTTGACATAAATTGCGTTGGTGGCATGACAAATGGCAGCTGCAAAAAACAGTTGTTATTGTAACCACCTTTTTGCCTCTATGTCATCCTTAAGCCTACGGAATAGAAGTCAAGAGTATAGCAGGCAAACAAATCAGCATGTTTACCTAAATGTTAGGTTTCTAATCTTTTTCTACGAACTCCCTCTCTTGTCGATTTAAGACCTCCAAAACAGAGAATAAATCCGTTTCTCAGGTATCGGCTCCGAAATCTGTGCGCGTGTGATGGAATCTACGGCGTTCTTCGAGCTCGACGCGCCCGTTTGGAGAATATGTGGAGCGGACATTCCCATGCCGTATGCGGCGCCACTGGAAGCCGCCGCAATACCACAACCGGCAGATGTTGTTGGGGCCGTCACCGCCGTGCTCGGCAACAAGTGAGTACACAGACACAGGGACACAGACACAGTGGCACACGACACGTGCCTGCGCCCGCGCAGTATACAGGGGGTGAAAGTACTCATGGATGGACACAACAACTTTTATTATGGAAAACCAAATCTCTAAAAATAAAAATTAAACAGTTGGTGTTACATGAGGTATAAATATATTAATACAAGAACTGAGTAATCATACTTTTGTATCACTGTTTAGTTCATCGTTTGTTAATAAATTATTTTGTTATTATCCAAGTTTTCGAGCAATTGGTTAGTTAGAAATTGGTGCCAATAATCTGTTGTGCACCAGTTAAACTTTTTTTAATCTATTTATATCTCAATCTCTACAATAAAACAAGAAAGAGACAGATATTAATAAAAGCTCCCAATTTAAGTTAATTTAAAATGTTCATACAATTGACAACATTTCATATTTTTAACCTACTTGTATTATTACGTTGTATAAAAGTAAATACAAATATAGGGCACCCGTATTTTTACGTTTTTCAAAATTATGTACTTTTCATTCATAATTTTAACTTTGAAATTAGGTGTATTCTAAAAAGACGTAAGCGCCAAATGAGGTCACACTTACGGTGGAATAGCGTTTTATCCTTTGTTTTACTGTGACCCGTCAAAAAACTAGTATAATTATTATTAGACTTCATATATGTGACATTGACGTGTGTCTTATTTGACGTTAATGTTTTCATATGAACCATTGAAATGCTTATGCAAAGGTAAACTACCTCATTCCACCGTATATGTGACGTCATCACATGCTTTTTGGTTTTACTTATTTTTCTCAGAAATGAAGAAATAAAAAAATATAAAAAATATATATTTGGACTCAGGATACGAAAATAAAGAAATGGTATTTTTGTTTTAAGGTCGTGTCAGTTTTGTAATGTTGTCAAACGTTTGATTAAAAACACGGTTAAACTTAAGAAAAATACAAATTTGACAGCTCTAACTTAGTTCTTATCTGTCGCCGTCTTTTTTTTTCAGCTATCTGAAAGTAAGAAATACCAATTGTCTAATTTAAGTTTAGATTGTGAACAAGGGAATCGGCGCCATTATCTAACTAACCAGATGCAGATGTAACTGACAAATTGGTGTATCATTTTTAAAATTCGACTTTTGCAGCACGTCATACAAGATAGGAATGACGATACGCCAAAAAATGAAAATACTGGTAATACTAGTTTCTCAGATTATGAAACAAAAGGCAGATAGACCGCGCGGGACACTGAGAGAAAAGCCAAAAAAAAAAATTCTAATTCAAAAGCGAATAGCTACAACGCGCTTCGCGCTGTATTAACACGTGTCAGTATAGCACGAAACGCCGCATCGTTAAAAAAAACAAAGAAAAATACTAATACAAATTCAAAAGCGAATACAATCACGTGATTGTAGGTATTCGGTTTTGAATTTGTATTTGCTTTTTTGGCTTCACTCTCAGTGTTTAGCACGGTCTATCTGCCTTTTGTTTCATAATCTGAGACTAGTTCATAAGAATATTTTGAAACTATCAAATAAATCCTATCACCAAAATTAAAAAAAAATCAAACATAATAAAGAGCATATAAATGTAAAAAAAAAATAGAACATCATTTGAAATATTAGTTTACTGGCCAGTGAGAAGAGCGGCAACTTTTGGCGCCATGATTTAATATTATTAATGTTCAAATTATAACAATTACACCAAATCTTGCCATGATCCTTTATTGTGCTATTTTCATTGCCACCTTGTATAATAATAATTTGATAAGCATTAAAAATAGTTGATGATAATAGCTATCAATAGTTCTGTTTAACGCATAAAATATAGGCTTTTGTTTAACTAACCTCCAGATCTAGTAAGTGATCACCAAAATTAGTACCTAAATAAAATAAAACCAAAAATAGTAAATGATCACCAAAATTTTGTTTCCTAAAGTATTGTAGAAATGTATGAGTTTGACTGTAAAAAGCGATTTGGTTCTGGCGTAGGGGGTCACAGTTCTAACCTAACCTAACCATGTCGGATCCGCCCCAGGGGGACAAAAAGGTCAAAAAGATTATGGTTATTTTGCACACTAAGATTTGGTGATCATTTACTACATTTGGTATTTAGTATATTTTTTGGTAAGGGAGCTTAAGATCCTAAAGTATTTTATGGTGGTATATTTATTCCCTAAAATATATACTGTTATTGATTTCTCTTGGAGTGCATATTTTGATAAGCAAAATGAATTAGTATTTTAGATGGAAACTGAAACAAAAACAAACAAAAACATTTTACCTAATAATATTTACTACGTAAACAAAATTAGTTTGTATTCGTAAGTACTTTCACCCATTAAAAGGTGCGCAGTGAAAGTCAGCCTGCATTTTCGGGATGAGATGCAAACTGCAATGTCAGCTGAGGGACGGACGGTTCGCACGTCAGTAGTAACACTTGTACCTTCATGACAACCCCCAACCCACATTGTTTCGCAGTCGTCTAGGTTTCGTATTGTAGATGCTCCCCTTAAGGGCGCGTATTCGATTTAGCGCAACTCAAAATCTAAATGATTGCTAGAATGGCGTAGCAGCATAGACACACACTAGTACAACACAATGGTCGGTTTGTGTTCATCAGAAAAAGAAATACGCACGAAATAAGCACGAATCATTGAAATTGATCGGCAAACGAAAGCGCGCGATGTTTTACAGGGCTTTTTAAAATAATTATCTAAAATAAATGAGCTAGTATAACGGACTGAAAAATATTCTGTATATTAAGCATAACATTTACTTTCATAAAATAAATATATCAGTTACGTTTTTATTCAAATACTGGTGAAAAAAAATTGACAAAGTGAACCGATTTTCTACTTTTTCAACATTGTTTTTCAATACATAATAGCAATATTTTTGTAATTTTTGCTCTGTAGCTGTCTTTATGACTGTATATACTGTTGATAAAACGCATAAAACAAAATATTTTGGCATATTGTAATGGTTGTATTCGTCCTGAAAGTTAACTCTGACGTCTATTTTCGTAAAACGATATGAAAGTATTGTCTTCGCTTTAAAAAACCATAATTAAAAATTATACTTTTACTCTGTAGCTGTCTAAATCAAGAATTAATCTTTCTAAATCGAATACGCGCTCTTAAGTTAATTTCAGTTTCCTAATCCCAAGCACGTAATCGAACAATGGTCTTGATCAAGTCGAATATAGTGAAACCTTATGTTAATTTTACCATTATGCAATGTACAGTCCGCAAAAATGCAGGTCATCGGAAATGGTTGAAGTTTACTTAGAAACTGATGGATGTTTTCGAATGAAATTAAATTCAATTATTGAAATGTTTATTCTCTATTACATTTATTTTATTTTATTAAAAAACTGCCATCGGTTTCTAAGTAAACTTTAACTATATCTGACGACCCTGCATACCTATCTGTTTTGCTGACTGTACTTCTGGCCCAGAATCTGAATCTCTCTTCCAGAATCGGTGGAGTAGTCAAAGAGCAGAGTGGGTAACCCAATGAAAATGTCACTGACAGAGCGCAGTTTTGGTATCCGCTCTAGTGTAATTTTTGTGCACGTGCGATAATTTTTGATTGTGTCCTTTTTTATTTATTTTGAATGGAATTTGGAAATTATTGATGTTATTTAATACCTGTGTTTTATTTTATTATAACACCATAAACAAATAAGAAGCTATATTTTTTTCTAAACTAGCAGTTAGGCACACCATTAACTAGTCACAAACGCCGTAGTTGAGTAGAAACTGTGTTTTAAAGGTCCTTAAAAAAAATACAAAGTCAAAGCATTTATTTCAATTACACCATTTACATGCACTTTTGAATTGTCAAAGAGTCAGTTAGTCAGAAAAATGAAGCTAGTTGCTCGTTCCAAAACGTAGGTAGGTCTCTATGGAGAAGAACGAGCAAGAAACTCCACGGACACTCTTATAAATCAAGTTTTTACAAAATACTGATTACATTATTCACGTTGCTTCTATATGTGAAAACAATGCAGGTAAAGACCAATACAATGCATTAAAAAAAAGAATCAAGATTTAAAGGTGAAAAAAAGCCATGGCAGTTAAGAGTTGACCAATCTTTACTGACTGCGCGCGGCGCCCGTTCACGATTATGACGCGTGGATCAGCACCATTCAGCTCAACCATTTTGAAGGGGGCCATTTACATACATTTTAAACTTTAGAGTAGTATGCTCAGACAGTAAAACTTTGTTTAGACAGAGACCACCACGTCGCAAAAACCCTACCCTTCATCACTCTCACCTCCCCTTTGATTACATTTTTTACAATTTGCAGATTACAGGTGTGTAAACTTAGTTAAAATAATAGAAACGACTGTAACGAGTCTTTTATGAATATACCCAAACTTCCTCTCTTGGCTTTAAACCCAAACTTAGTACTTGACCTATGAAGCTGGAATTTGGCAGGTATGTAGTTTATTATAGGTAGGAGACGTTTGCGAAGAACGCATTTTGCGACAGGGTCGGAGTATGAGACAAGGCGCAATGCAAAAGCTAGTATACTTGATCAACTCATCTGAACGCGCGGCGCCATTCAACTTACTTTTAATTTCGCATTTTCAAGGAGCGAATTCAGAAATAAAATAAGTGACAATTGACGACCTAAAAAAAATGAATTTGCAACATTCAACAGATGTCGTTATAAAAGAAACATCTGAATTAAAATAACAAACATAATCAATATAGTAGATGATCAGTCACGAATCCTGAGCGATAAATCCACACAATAGCGGATTCGTGCGATTTTAGCGAAATGTTGCTTTTGTACGACAGACGTCCGCGCCGGGGGACGTCCGATGACAGAATGATGGATCGGTGAGACGCTCCTACAATGTTGGTATATGCTCGCCTCGCACATACTGACTATATTATGTGAACTTGAATTGGAGTAGGATCGTACGTATTGCTGAGAGAAAAAATTGTGGCGTTATGCCAAGACCTGGGTGGATTTATTTATAAAGATAGTAGTACTTGAGTACCTTGTTCAAGACGCAAGTTTTTCTTAGGACCTAGCCAGACAGAAAATACGTAAGACGAGAACGCGTCGCGAACATTTTTCTATATGTTTTGACGGGGGGCGGACACTACGCTTTCTCGTTTGTTTGATAAACCATACAGAAAAGACATACCTACGCCATGACGAGCTGCAGATAACATGTTGGCAACCGTACCACGAACCCCCTGAAGATGATGACGAATAACATTTATCGGTTTCTATGTAAACTTTAAATATTTCCGATGACCTGGATACTTCTCGGCATTAGGTTAGACTGGAATTGCTGGAAACCGACCCCACATAGGTATTTGAGAAAAAGCTAGACAAATGACAATTAGGTACGTTTCATGCAGCTGCAATATTGACAGGTACCATTCAAATCTTCGACTGCTCGTAAAGTAAAAAGGCATCCTGTAGGTAGGCAGACACTAGCACATCAAGCTATAGAAAAGTGTCAAAATTTCCCAATTGAACATAAACCTTAATCTTTTGTAATAAAGTTGAACATATACACACGTGAAGACCGTCATGCCATGACTGTCTTTATTGTTTCCTCGGGACAGGGATTTGTCAGCTTACACCTTAAGGCGGCACCACACTTCGTTATGCGTTATTTGCTATGCGGCTACACTGTATTCGCCAAATATTTGTTATGTGAGCGTACAACAAACACGCCATCCACACTTCGTGTCGGTGTGCCAAACATATGTGGTGTGTTTGGCTTTCGAAAAAACAAAATGGACGTGTTGACTGTGGCTGCGCTTATTCGTGTCCTTTGAAGTGTGTCAAAAAACCGACAGGTGGACGGATAGGCGTATTTGCTATTCGCGCTTATGCGTTATGCGGGCGAATAAAGCAAATATAGACGAATAAACCCTCCACACTTCGTCGTATGCGGGCGAATAAGGCGCATAACGCATAGCGACTAGCAAAGTGTGGTGCCGCCATAACACTCACAATCCATTTAAGAGCGCCCTTCCCCATCGAACGAACTACAACGCGAGCGTGATTGAATTTTTTTTTGTTTCAACCAACGCAAAGCTCGAAAACAAACGAGTGAGTGAGAACGCGATAACATCACAGAAAAATTGGCGCGCGGAAATTTCACAAAACTTGTTGCAAGACATACCTACGTGTTTTTGAAAAAGCTTTACAGGTTTTTGGTAACAATGTTTGTAGTTTAGAATCACCATTACATGTGCAAGGTTTGTATGAAGCTGTTTTTTTACTTTTTTAATGTATGAGAGTGCATTATGAACGGTCAAAGTTCAGATAAAATTGAGCAAAAAAGTTGATTTTCGGACGTGTTTACTGAATTAGTTTCTCAAAGAAGTTTATTTTTGGCTTCATACGAACCTAGATTTTAACCACATGATACCAAGGGGCCAAGTCTGCTATTTTTATAATTTCGTCATTCCAACACGATCCCATTGTCATTTTGCTAAAAGTTCGTAATCTGCTCAATTCATAATCGATCATTGGTCGGTCGAATTAAAAGCAATGACTGCACAATGACGTTCTAATGGTAGGTCACTAATCAAAAGAACTGTCAAAATTTTAGCAGTTTACCACTTAAGTCAGTCATTCAGTTATCATTTTGTACGAGATTACCATTCTACAATATCACTTCTTTCAATGGCGTGTCAGTGGTTGACCTATGGAAAGTGATAATGACATCATTATGTTAGTAGATTACCACACTTGTCAAAATAACAATTATGAAATCAATGATAGACCATTCTGACACTATTGTAATAGTAGACTTGAGGCCCTGGGTGTTGACAAAATTTAGGAAATAATTTGTTATAACGCCGTAATCGCGTACGAGCGTTTGTATGGGAAATATGACGGGATGGGCGCTCTTAAGTACCTTAGGATCACCATTTCATTATCGAAGCAAAAAGTGGTAACGACAATACAATTCTCGCATAAAAATACGGTACCTACTAAAAATAGGTACCTACCTACCACGTACCACCTACCTATACCTTTGTGCATTTTATCACGTGCTTATAAAAGTATAATTTCTGCGCATAATGTGTGCTGGTAATCCATCATGTGGGACGGCTAGCGAGCGACAGATTTTTGTGAATGAATCAAGAGTGTGCGGAATTCTACATTTTAAATCTTTACAATTTCTATATGGGTGTAAAAGCTGCTAAGTACGAGTCGTACTCGCATATGAAGGGTTCCGTCTGCCGTACCACCGTATAATCTAGAAGATCGACAAAAAAAACTCCGAATTAAACATGTTTCTTGTATGGAGAACCCCTTTATGGGGGGCCAAAGTAACATCCACTCTACAGAGCAATTTGTTTTATTATTATAAATAGGCTTGCGTTTGACCGCAATTCACCTGATTGAGTGATTATGCGGCCTAAGTTTGAACACGCTTGCCTAGGATGAGCCGGTTCACTCATGCCTTGAAGATACCCAGATTATACTTATCAGGGAATAGAGAGGCGGGCAGCGAATTTCACAGTCTGGCAGTTCGCACAATAAATGTGGAATCAAAGCGCTTGATTCGAGACCGTGGAACTTCAACCATGTAGCGGTGACGCTTCGCCGTATCTCTGCTCGTCTGATGATGTAATGGGGATGGGGGAATTAAATTGTGCAATTCCAAAGCACACTCCGAAATGTACCCGATAAAAGACCGATAGGCTGGCAACAGTGCGGCGATGTTCAAGGCTCTGGAGCTTAGAGCTTAGCCCTAACCAGGGAGTCGTTGTTAATGAGCCTCTTGGCACTTGCGGTTCAGAAGATACAGCCTGCAGACAGACAGACGGAAGGAAGGACAGCGGAGGCTTTGTAATAGGGTCCAGCTGAGCACCCTTTAGTAAAAAAGATGTGAGTGCTACGTAGGTCGGTAGATAGGTAGGTACTTACCTACTTTTAATTTGCTTTTGTGCAGCTTACTTATCCTAACAATCGACTGAACAGACCTAGCATAATATACCTACTGTCCGTCTGTCTGATCTCTTAGTACTTTGGTATAGGTAAAGTTAAAACTTCTATGAAAAAGTGCGCAGCCGCGTAAGAGGTAGGGTGAAAACGAGGACGTGCAGGGTTGCCACCCGTACTCTATAAATAATAAAGTATTGTGAGAGTAGTAAAGTACGTGAAAATACTTAATTTTACCTATTCCGACTCTTAAACGTTTTCTTTTGTTGTTTACTAAAGGTAACAAATCAGAAGTGAATAAATGATTATGATTATGATTATTATGATTATGAAGTTATTTTGCATGAACAGATGGCATCGATAAAGCATATACCTACCATAAATCACACTTGTATTTCAGATGTTGTCCGTTATTTTTCAGCAAATATACTCTATCAGCTTACAACAAAAGGAGGCACCTGAGCACGTCCAAGTGTGTAGCACAAGAATACTTACTTATTGTTATACTACATTGATTTAGGTCGTTAAATAAATGTAAACAATCTTGAGATGTCTTTTACGACTTACTTACGACATAGAAATGGCGCGCACCGTGATTTCAGTAAGCTAGGTACTTACCTAGCTAGCGCAGAGGAAGAGATGTATAAAATAAAGAGTAAGTGCCTATAATAAAAAAAAAAACTTGCTGTCGTATCACAGGAACGCCCTAAGCCGAGGATTGTACACCCTTAACGTAGGTACTATAATAAGTTTTGTGCCTTGACTGGAGGCCTCAATGTATTATGGCATCTCAAGAAAATCCAACAAGGCCTAGATAACACTTACAGAGTGACTCCAAAAATGGAAAATCAAAGCCAGCACAACAAAGTCGTTGCAGGTCCATTGCAGGTCATTTTCACACTTCGGAGAGAAAATGCCCTCCTGTATGCCTCGAAACTCTACGTTACCACACAAAGACAGTGTAAGATATCTGGGCTTACACCTGGATCGCCGCCTGACGTGGGACCAGCATATCAAAAGCAATAGGTAGAGAAAAACTCAATATTCGGCACAGAAAACCATACTGGATGCTAGATCCAAATCCTTTGACGTGTATGCCTAGACTTAATAAAGGCTCCTAATCTAAAAGTCCATTTTAAAACCGATTTGGACAAAATGGCATTCAGCTATGGGGCTGTGCAAGTAAGTCAAACATCGCAATATTGAAAAGAAAGCAGAACGTAATATTAAGAACAATAGCGTCAGTTCCGTGGTTTATTACTAACTCCGAAATCCACGCGCACCTAAATATGACCTCTATAAAAGAGGAAATTAAGGCTTTCATCAAAAAAATACCAAAAACGACTAGAAAATCATCCGAATGTACTTGCGGCGAGTCTGTTCACGCGCAGCTACCAAAAACGTCTCAATAGAAAAGACATACCTACTCGAGTGGAAATTACGGTTTGTCACCATGTAAATACAAGGTAGGTAGGTAGCTAATTTAAGATCAACAGACGAAGTCCCGGGTTAAAAAATACCCTATGTGCTTTCCCGGGGTTCAAGCTATTTTTAATTAACCGACTTCAAAAAGGAGGAGATTCTCAATTCGGTTGTTTTTTTTTTATTTATGTATGTACATCGATTATGTATGTACTCCGAGATTTATGATCCGTTTTAGGTGATTCTTCTTTAGTTTGATGCGGAATTGTTGCCATTTGGTCCCATAAAAATTTAACATTATTTAGCCCAGTAGTTTTCATTTTATGAACATTTTTAAATTTTTTATATATTTATTTTTATGTTTGACCATGCATAACTTTTTTCAGTGTAGTCCGATTTCGATGTTTCTTTTTTTAATTGATAGTATATACCTCAAATTTGGTCCCATAACAATTTCAAAAAAATATTCCACCCCTAAGGGTTGAAAATTAAAGGATGACAGATTTTTATTAGTGTCGCCGTTTCGTAATTAATTTATATGATGAGAAGTAGGCACTAAAAAGCGAAATATAATTTTTTTAACAAAAAAGACAACCGCCTTCAAAAAGTATAAAATAACTTTCAATTCGCAAGTCGGTGGCAATACTAAACAACAAGCAAAACCAAAGCCGCCGACTTGCGAATTGAAAGTTATTTTGTACTTTTTGAAGGCGGTTGTCTTTTTTGTTAAACATTTTTTCATACCTTGTTTCATCAAAATCTGTTCAGCCGTTTCATCGTGAAAGCGTAACAGACAGAGTTACTTTCACATTTATAATGTTAGTAAGTATTAGATATGGATAAAGTGTGGAAGTATGGATAGTAGGTAAGTACTTACCTACCTATGGATTATCGCCATATCGGCAAATAGCATAACAAGAGCCATTAGCATGCTAAAACTCATACGCATGCTCATGAAATGAATGCTAAATCACATTAATTACCATGACGTAAACAGTAGGTAAACACAACATTATTCATAGTAAGTACTGCTATATATAATGCCTATATATAAGGTAGGTAGGTAAATACAAGTGCGACCGGCTCATACCGAATCGGATGGAGATATTCGTGTTTACGCGTATATTTGTGAGGAATATCGTGCGTGCATGGTTGCAAGAAAGTGGCACAAGATTTTATGTTTTTATTATGAAGGTAATTAGCGTAGCGATACCAACTTACACAAATATTCATTTAGATGACCATATAGTTTGTTTTTTATAAGAAACTTTCACAAACTGCCGCAACAAACAAAACTATTGGGTCTACCCACGGAATAATAAAAACAAGGGTCTACCCTAGGTCTATCGACGGAAAAAATGAGCAGAATATAACTATATTAAAAAAAAAAAAAAACATCTATTAAAAACCAAATAATATGAAATGAGAGGCATCTATTTAGTCGGTACTTCATCATCTACCTAGCCTTTTCCCAGTTTCCAGTTCTAACTACTGCCTATCTGGCGTCTACAATCCAGTTACTGGATAACACGATACCCCATTATAAGGCTGCTTGTCACAATTTTCTGGTTTCTGACTAGTGACTACCCATAACGACCAAAGATGACAGAATGACAGGCGGGACCAACGGCTTTACGTGCTTTCCAAGGCATAGAGAGATCTCGGTATGTTATGAATCACCAAAGTCACCATCCACGAACTGACCGCGACAAGTGTATCTTAGCCATGACCGATCAACAGCTATTACTTAGCCACGAGGGTACGTAACTGATAATAAAAAAGTGTGAAAATAAACTTAGTAGATAAATAGGAACCTGTATTTAGGCATACTAACTTAGCAATTGAAATATCGAAATCAGAATGCAAGTTGCTTAAATAAGTATGCAAATCATAGAGCATTTAGTATTACATTTAAGTATAATTAAATTGCGCAAATAGGTAAATACCTGAGTTGTCAGACAACTGTTATGAATGTAGTTTCTCTTTAGAAATAACTAGTCAAATACTTAAAGTTGTCTTGCAGCTTGGACAGTAAAACATACTAATAAAAAAAAAAAACTAGTACTACGGTGTTAGAAATACTACTAAACAATAAAGTTTTATGGGACTGTCATATGCTACGAGAAAAAGTCCTTTAAAATTAAAGAATTTTTTTTTATTCTTTCACAGACTGATTTTTGAGACAAGCCAGCCGCCAGCCACATTGTTCCCGAGCACTGTTACTACCAAAAGTCAGAGTCAACAGGGGCTACCAACAAACAAACGCTGTGAAAATAAGCACGCCATGACCCAGATAAATGATTTTTAACAGCTATCTTAAAAGTGGCAAAATGGCACATTACTCCTGGGCCTCAAGTCTGCTATTACAATAGTGTCAGAATGGTCTGTCATTGATTTCATAATTGTTGATTTTGACAAGTTTGGTAATCTACTAATATAATGGCGTCATTATGACTTTCCAATGGTCAACCAATGACAGTCCATTGAAAGAAATGATATACAATGGTAATCTCGTACATAATGACAAATTAATGACTGACTTAGTTTACGAACTTCTTACTACTTCAGGTTTCTTAGAACACTTTTAAATAATATGTAAAAATATATATAAATGAAATCTGGCATGAATAAATGTTCAAATTGGTGACAATGTCATTATAACACAATTCTATTATGAGACCATTGACCGACCAATGATCGACCATTATGGATGTAGCAGATTACGAACTTTTAGCAAAATGACAATGGAATCGTGTTGGAATGACGAAATTATGAAAATAGCAGACTTGGCCCCCAGGAGACAGAAAAGAGCTAGGCCCAAGTTACGAAATGTTTTTACTAGAAACGGTTTACCATGGGGGTATCGTGTTACCCAGCAACTGGGTTGTGGAGATCAATAGGCAGTCGCTCCATGTAAAACATTGGTATTCAGTTGCATCCGGGTAGACTGGAAGCCGACCCAACACTGTTGGAAAAAGGCTAGGCAGATGATGAAACGTCTTCCAAAAACGCCTGTTAAATATTCCAAACACTCTAACGTTCGTACTTTCCTTTAGCCGTGCTCTATAGGCCTGGCTAATGGCATGTGACAGCGGCTGTGATGGATCGGACGCCCCCCTCTCCCCTCTGCACGTCTACCGATAAAATTAGACGATTTTTCCCCAAAATGAGACATTCTTGTGCGAGATATTTTAGTTATTTTTATTTTGCTCCTTTGCAAACAATGCGATTAAACGAATGGTTTGTTATAAGCGGTAACGGGTTCATATGGTCGTTCTATAATACCAGAAGCATTGCACTGCCATCTGAGAGGGCAAAGCTCGAATGCCTCATTTGACGAGACGGTTGGCGCAGTGGCTGAGCGATCGACTGCTGCGCAGCGTGTTGCGGGTTCGACTCCCGCCCAGGATAAACATTTGTGTGATGAGCTTTAGTGTTTGCCTTGTGTCTGGGTGTTGTTTATCTATATATGTATGTACATATTTACAAAAAAAAAATGTATTTGTGTATGTATATCAGCTGTCTGACACCCATAGTACAGGGTCTCCCTAGTTTGGGGTCAGATGGCCGTGTGTGAAAATGTCCCCACATATTATTATTATTATTCTCATTTATTTATTTTATTTACATATTGTATTATATTTTTAAATATTAGTAAAAAAAAAAACATAAAAACATTTAAAAATATAAAAAATAGTAGCCCACCGGTATCGGGAATAGGGTCCAAGCTACCGGTGGTCAGGGCTCCTGAGAGAGGAATCTCCTAACAATACGCGCCGTGTCCAGGAGTACCGCTTTCTGTATCAAGCCCTTGATCCAGCTGCCCAACGAGAGCCTCCTTAGGTGTTGGTCGAGGCTCTTGGAAATGAGTCCATTGGCCGTAACGACTATCGGCGCAATGACTGCTGTATTCACATCCCACATGTCGACAACCTCGCGAGCCAAGTCAAGATACTTAATTTGTTTATCTTTCTCGGTTTTCACGAGGTTCTCGTCATGCGGAACCGCTATATCAACAATCATTGCGCGACGCTCTAATCGATCTATCACCACTATGTCAGGCTTATTGGCAACAATAGTCCTGTCAGTGATGATAGATCGATCCCAATACAATGTGATGTTGCCATTTTCGAGAACTGGGTCGGGCACATACCTGTAGTACGGTACTTCCGATTCCACAAGCCTGTATTTTAGAGCAAGTTGCTGGTGGATAATCCTAGCTACAAGGTTGTGTCTATGCAAGTAGTCTCCGTTAGCTAGACGAGAGCACCCAGAGATAATGTGTCGGATTGATTCTCCCGGTCGGTGGCATGCCCGACAAATGTCAACCGTGCCGTCCTTCACAATATACTTCCGGTAGTTGTTCGTCATCATAACTTCGTCCATAATCGCACAGACAAAACCTTCGGTTTCCCCAAAGAGGTCACCGAATCGCAGCCAGGATACGGACGCCAAGAAGTCTACATCAGGCCCATATAGAGCCCGGTAGAAGCGCCCGTGAAGCTCCTTGCTCTGCCATACCTTCTTACGGTCATTAGTATCTAGTACTACAGGTTTGCGCCAGTTCTCGTTCGCTAAGGAGAGCGGGGTGAGGCCCTTGTCCACTGAGACCACATCTCGATGCATCCCCACGTCGGCTTTAAAGAAGTACTCCCTGAGACTGCATACCTCACGGTTGTGCAGGGACTTAGCATTAAGAAAGCCTCGACCTCCGCACTTCCGTGAGATATACAGTCTCATTACCGATGACCGTGGGTGATGCATCCGATTTGCGGTCAGCAATGTACGGACCCTCCTATCCAGGGCGTCAAGTTCCGTCTGAGTCCACTTGAGTATGCCGAAAGAGTACATCAAAACCGGCATGACCCATCCGTTGAAGGCGCGCACCTTGTTTCCGCCTGATAAAAGACTATTCAACACTTTATTCAGGCGGCCAAAGAAGCGCTCCTTCAGCGATTGTTTCATGTCGGTAGCATTGATGCCTAACGCTTCCGACATACCCAAGTATTTGTAGGTTTCGGCTGAAGAGAGGGATCTAAGGTGCATGGAATCCGAGAGTTGTGTGCCCACGGATTCCACAATCTCCCCTCGTTTCACATGCATGACTGCACATTTGTCCACACCAAATTCCATCCTGATGGCGCTACTGAACGTTTCTGTTACTTTCAGTAGCTCCATCAGTCGCAAATTGTTGGGGGCAAAGAGTTTCAGATCATCCATGTAAAGGAGGTGAGATATAACCTGACCTCCTCTTCTCAGCCGATAGCCCAGACCTGAACCCTCCAGCAACGCGCTTAGAGGGTTCAAAGCTAAACAAAACCACAGTGGACTCAGACTATCGCCCTGAAATATACCTCGCTCGATCCTTATCGGTTCGCTATTCTCCCGGATCTGCCGACATCCTGGATAGCGAAGGACCGTCTTCCATTGCCCCATACATGACATCAAGAAGGTGCGCAGAGTTGTATCAATTTTATACAACTCTAACACCCTCATGAGCCATGTATGTGGCACAGAATCATAGGCCTTCTTATAGTCTATCCAGCATGTCGACAGATCCCTTCGGGAACGACGAACCTGCTGGTTAATGGCCATATCAATGAGGAGGAGCTCCTTAGTACCACGAGACCCGTTCCTACATCCATTTTGAGAGGCAGACATGATAGAATTTTTGTCAATATGTTCGTTAATTTTCACTCTCAAAATGGATGTAAGAACTTTATAGACCGTTGGTAGACACGTAATCGGTCTATAATTTTTGGGTTCCGTAGTACCACCGGATTTATGGAGCAGGTGGGTTATTCCAGTTGTTAAGAATTGGGGCAACGATCCTGACTCTAAGGCTGACTGGAACTGAGACGCCAAGCGAGTGTGCGATCTTTTAAACCATTTTATCCAAAAGTTGTGCAGCCCGTCCGGCCCTGGAGATTTCCAGTTAGGTAACGGACGGACTGCACGAGCTACATCGTGGGGGCTGATGGTAATTGCCCCCATTTCTTGTATTGGATCACACGCTCGCTCAACCTCGCGAGTCCAATCGCCCTCAGTGTGACTGACAGGCACTGACCAGATGCTGCGCCAAAATGAACACATGGCATCATCATCCGGCAGGCGCGCATCAGCCACACCTTGGTCCGGTCGTTCCCAAGTCCTGTACACCCACCTCTCATCACTCTGGAATATGCGATTCTGAGTGTACCGCTCCACCCGCCGCTTGTACCGTCGAATACGGTTTGCCCATGCACAGATCTTCTGCTTCAGGAAGTCGATACGCTCTGTGATGCAGGATAAATAATCTCGAGGACTAATATCAGTCCCCGAGAATGCCCGCCTCACAAAGCGCATCACTCTAGGGCGAGTATTGCCCTCCCTGAAGCAGATTAGTTTGCCGATGAGTGCTCTAGCCTCACCAATACGACGCTCAATCCTGCACTGCCATGCTGGTACAGCTGGCTTTGGTCGTGCAGCTCTGTCACAGTTGGGAAATTTATTATTATTATTATTATTTATTTCATTTATTATTATTATTATTATTATATGTACGTCTTATTAATTTTATGGATTCTGAGTAGTCCTACAACCGTATAGAAATAGATCGATAGGTACTCATCTTACTTCAACTTTCTGTTTGACTGACTGACTCCTTGACAATTCGACAGTCAAATACTTGAACCATGTACACCTACCTGGGTGTACATGGTTTAAGTATTTGAGATAAGTATTGTTAGTTTGAGAACATTTTTCCAAGTAGTGATACCGTAGAATTCGTGTGTATGGGAATAATAATAATAACTTTATTCATAACATATATTAGCTCCGTAGCCTAGGTGGTAGTGTATCTTACTCCGACGCACAGGGTCGCGGTTCGAATCCCGCCCAGGGCAAACAATTATGTGATGAGCACTCGTGTTTGCCTTGTCTGGTTGTTGTTTAGCAAAGTCAGAAATCAAAGTCAAAGTCGTGTGTGCAGTGTGTGGTGTCCTCATATATATTATTATTATACACAGTATTCCACAGTCCGTAGTTTGTGTGGTGTCGGACGTAAAAAAAAGACACCATCCCATATCTTCCCGTGGGTGTCGTAAGAGGCGACTAAGGGACTCACCAGAGAATGGGCAGCAGCGTTCTCTGCGCCTTTGTAACAATCATACTGCGATCGCCAATCCGCCTGCCAAGCGTGGCGATTATGGCGCCCCCCCCCCTCTTGGGGAGGCCTATGTCCAGCAGTGGACGTCTTTAGGCTGAAATGATGATGATACACAGTACTTGCACGTTCCCTGGCTCCCAAGCTACGCTTTAGTACCTGTGGGTTGGGGGTCAGTGTTCCGCCAGTAATACATATTCACATACTTAGTATGTTTAAAAATTGATTACATTGATGGCGGAAATGAGCCAATATTTCGACACCTATACAATTCAAATAGTAATACAGCAACACTGCTTGACGGTTAGCAAAGGCAACGTTGGGATCAGCCGGGGATTGAAGTAACCGCGTCCCGCTACCGAGGTCCCCGGTGCAGGTGTGGGATGAGGTGGTTTCTAGTCAGTAAGAACCTGACAACATGACGGTATTACACCATGAAACACGGCAGCATCATCCTCTTGCCAGCTGATTACAGACTGCGAGTCTGCAATGTCAAATTACAATATGGTGAGAATGACGATACAGTTGGCGCAGTGAATGGGCGATTGACTGCTGCGCAGTGTGTTGCGGGTTCGGATTAGTGTGATGAGCTCTTGTGTTCACGCAGCTCCGCAGCCAATTGCTGGATCACTGCGCCAACGGTGTCATCAATAGTTTGCTTTGGAGTAACAACCTACACAAACATTACTTACGAATGTAAGGAAAATTTATTATGCTAATTGCTGTAAAGGAAAACGACTCGTACTCGTAGAGGTAGAAATCTTTCCGCTAGTATTTGATTACGAGGTTGATTGCTTAGATAAGTACTCTCAGCTAGCTAGTATTGCTGGTAGCCAGATAAAGCTCAGAGTAACAACTAGGCTCAGATCAAGTAAAAAAATATAGATAACGCATTTAAAACAGAAAACTGTCGCCACTTTTTTATATATGTGTGTCCCTGAAGTGATGCCACTTTTTCAAAAAAGTCCCTAGTAAATACGATATTAATACGTAATAATAAAAAAATAGGTAAAATGCGAATATAAAATGAAATCTGTCTGTTTGTTTATTTTAATTAAATTACTGGAAACAATATTCTTCAGCGTCAACAATTCAAAGAGATGATGAACTTAGGAGCCTTGTAGGATTACTTTATAAATAGTCCAGTAGGTGTGAGCAGAGAGAAAACATACAACAAAGGGTATGGTTATGTGGAGCACGATTATTTTCATGGAATTCTAAAATAGAAGGTATATGAACTCGAGAATTTGAACAAAAACATAAACGAATTCATTAATAAATATTTACCGAGGCTTTAATTTGTACGACATAAAATCACATCATCATCATCATCATTTCAGCCGAAAGACGTCCTCTGCTGGACATAGGCCTCTCCCAAGGGGGGTTCTGACATAATCGCCACGCTTGGCAGGTGGGTTGGCGATCGCAGTATGGTTGTTACAAATGCACAGAGAACGCTGCTGCCCATTCTCTGGTACGTCCCTTAGTCGCCTCTTACGACACCCACGAGAAGATATGGGATGGTGCTATTCTTTACGTCCGACACCATACGGACAATCAAAATCACATAGATCTTCGCAAATTGTAGTCGTAGATAAATAATTAAGTATAGTGTACTTAATTATTTTTCTACGACTACAATTTACTTGCCCACATTTTGGGCTATTAGAAAAAAAATACTAGTGGCAACACCCTCCCGGTACGTCACTTGACTGACGTACGTGACTTGACGTGACAATGACATTACCTGTTTTGAATATCCTTAAAATAATTTTGCATATAAGTATGTTGTAAAAATATGTTGGTATAGGTATAATCAAAGTTATTTAGGTACTAAAACCGCCTCTTGTATATCAAAAATGTATACCATTTGACCGGACAAACATACAAGGTTTCAGTTCACATCAAGTATCACGTATATTTTCGTTATATTCGCCCAATTGTTTCATTTGATTAATTATACAAGCATTGTGCAAGTTAAGATGAAGCTCAGAGTTTCCTTGGATTTGTCTTATTATAATGAACGCATAACAACGACCATTCAACACGCATTGTGTACTAAAAACTTCCCACGAATCAAACCAAAAAACCAGACACGGAAAGAGAACACGGATATGGAAATCAATCACCCAATAATCCAAGGTTATGGTCAAGCGAAATACTAAAGTTCTTGACATTCATAATACCACTCAATGTTCTTAACAATAGAGTACACAATCGATGCATACCTTGATAAAGACAATAGATTACTCCATAAGATTGATTTGCTTTCGTAAATAGTGGTCTGTTTTGAGTTGCGGGATTTTGATGATGTTGTAGAGTTGGCGAAGTGACTGAGCGATTGGCTGCTGTGCTCTGTTGTGGGTTCGATTCCCGCACGTCACAAATATTTGTATGGCCTACACCTACTTGTTTCGGGTCTAGATGTGAGTCAAAGACATAATTATGTTTTCATCCCACCATCTCGGAAAGAGTATTTTCATCCCACCATCTCGGAAAGAGTATTTTTAATCTTCAATATCTGAGTGGAAAAGCCGTTTTTATTCTCTAGAGGATAAAGTAAATTTATCTTCAATATCTGAGTGGAAAAGCCGTTTTTATTCTCTAGAGGATAAAGTAAATTGAATTTAGAACATCGTGTGCACTAAGTTTGTGAATTAAAAAAAAACATTAAACCTATTTACTGCTACCTCTATGGTGCCGAATATATCATACAACTTTTTTTTAATTTGTTAAAAACTCAGACTTTGTAAACGTTTTTTTTTTGCATTTAGTCATTTCCTCGCTGAGGTGGAATGAAAAGTTACGTGTTGCACTCGAGTGCAAAGATTTTTCACCTCGTGCTCTTTTGATTCCCTCGCTAACGCTCAGGATTCTAATTTTGAATCACTCGCTGCGCTCGTGATTCAATTTTAGAATCCTTCGCTTGCTCGGTCATCAAAATTGAACACGCGGTTAAAAAGCAACTTTGCACTCTTGTATAACAAATAACTATTTTAATCTTCAATATCTGAGTGGAAAAGCCGTTTTTATTTTCTAGAGGATAAAGTAAATTTATCTTCAATATCTGAGTGGAAAAGCCGTTTTTATTCTCTAGAGGATAAAGTAAATTGAATTTAGAACATCGTGTGCACTAAGTTTGTGAATTAAAAAAAAACATTAAACCTATTTACTGCTACCTCTATGGTGCCGAATATATCATACAACTTTTTTTAATTTGTTAAAAACTCAGACTTTCTAAACGTTTTTTTTTTGCATTTAGTCATTTCCTCGCTGAGGTGGAATGAAAAGTTACGTGTTGCACTCGAGTGCAAAGATTTTTCACCTCGTGCTCTTTTGATTCCCTCGCTAACGCTCAGGATTCTAATTTTGAATCACTCGCTGCGCTCGTGATTCAATTTTAGAGTCCTTCGCTTGCTCGGTCATCAAAATTGAACACGCGGTTAAAAAGCAACTTTACACTCTTGTATAACAAATAACTATTTCATCCCACCATCTCGGAAAGAGTATTTTTAATCTTCAATATCTGAGTGGAAAAGCCGTTTTTATTCTCTAGAGGATAAAGTAAATTTATCTTCAATATTTGAGTGGAAAAGCCGTTTTTATTCTCTAGAGGATAAAGTAAATTGAATTTAGAACATCGTGTGCACTAAGTTCGTGAATTAAAAAAATACATTAAACCTATTTACTGCTACCTCTATGGTGCCGAATATATCATACAACTTTTTTTTAATTTGTTAAAAACTCAGACTTTGTAAACGTTTTTTTTTGCATTTAGTCATTTCCTCGATGAGGTGGAATGAAAAGTTACGTGTTGCACTCGAGTGCAAAGATTTTTCACCTCGTGCTCTTTTGATTCCCTCGCTAACGCTCAGGATTCTAATTTTGAATCACTCGCTGCGCTCGTGATTCAATTTTAGAATCCTTCGCTTGCTCGGTCATCAAAATTGAACACGCGGTTAAAAAGCAACTTTGCACTCTTGTATAACAAATAACTATTGTAAACGCCCCCACAATTCAGGAGAAAATACCTGGCGCGGGTCAATGATAAATAAAAATCTAGCTGGTAAGTATTTCATCAAGCATCTTGTGGGGGTCAATTAAAAAAAAAAACAAGCTGGTAAGTATTTCATCAAGCATCTTAGCCAATAATACATAGGTAGGTGCCACTTTTGCAATAAATTCTTATACTTATGGAACGGTATATCGGACTGGTGTTCGCAACTCTACTGTCGTCTTCCGTACAGGTGGGAAGTAGATCATTTGATCCACCCCAGCTCCTCAAGAAACGCCAGCAGCGCCTTGACGTTACTGGTGATCTCCCGTAAGTTACCTGGGTTGTCGAAGTACTTTGCCCTGTATGAAGTGACCTCAGGACAATTCAGGGCACATGGGCTGTTGTCGCGTCTGCCCCCATACAGGCTCTGCACAGTGGGCTGTCTGAAACTGAATGCTCATACATTAACGTTGACGAATTTAACTTAGTATCATATAGGTACAGCAATCTTATATTTTCTTCTTTAAGATAGTTGGGTAGTTTTCTTCTTCTCAAAAGCAATTTTTATCAAATCTAATCACCTATATCACATCATTGACCTTAATATTTTGGTACCAAAAGTACAAATAAGAGGCTCATTGCCGGATAAGGCTTTATGGGGCGAAAGAGATAAAGAGCAGCTTAATAAATATTTGCACATTTGCTCAACTAAGCTTCGCGATATCAACTTTCCTTGTGATTTACATAAATGTGCAGATGTAATGTGTAATAATACAGACCACAGGCAAATAATTGATAATAATTGATAATGTGGTAAATGTGCTTAAGAATGGTGCGGTGGCGTGTTCTAAAAGTAGAGTTGTTAAAAATAAAAAGAATAGGTATGTGACAGGCTGGAACGAGCATTGCAAACAGGCATATGAGGAGGCTAGGCTTCGGTTTCATGAGTGGGTCGCCCAGGGCAAAAATAAGTCCGGTCAGACTTATGATGAGATGCGAAACTCACGAAGTTGGTTTAAACATCAGCTCAAGTGGTGTAGGGACAATAAAACTCAGATAAAGATGGACTCTCTTGCATCACAGCATGCCACTAAAAATTTTAGTAAATTTTGGAAAGAGACCAACAAATTGAATCCGAAGCCAAGTGTTCCAGTGAGTGTAGAGGGGGTTAGTGACACCGACCAAATTGCTAATTTATTCAAGGAGCATTTTAGGGTACTGTCTACACTGGTACCCGCTACGACCACTACAGAGGCGGGGGGTACTAGTCTTGCGGAACCGCCTGTTCGGATCACTGCGAAACAAGTTGCCAAGGTGATCAGAGACATGAAGCGAGGAAAATCCCCGGGCCATGAGTCCATGACTCGCTCAGCATAGAGCACTTACAGCATGCGGGTGTTCATTTGCCGAGGGTGCTCGCTATGTTGTTTACATTTTGCATAATGCATTCATACCTCCCTGAGGCGATGATAAAAACTATAGTTGTCCCAATAATGAAGAGCAAGACTGGAGACGCCTCTAAATTAAGTAACTACAGGCCTATATCACTCGCAACAGTCATTGCTAAAGTGTTGGACGGTATTATTGATATTCAGTTAAGACAACACCTACAGCTTCATAATGCACAGTTTGGCTTTCGCCCTGGTTTGTCAACAAAAATGGCTATACTGAATCTCAAGCATACCGTCCGATACTACACTGACAGAAGCACACCTGTCTATGCCTGCTTCTTAGATTTATCTAAAGCATTTGATCTTGTTGCATACGACAGGTTGTGGCAAAAGTTGTCGAATGATACGGATCTACCTTCTGAGTACGAGAGATGGCAATCAGAGCAATTTTGTGCGGTGGTCGGGGTCACTATCGGTTAAGTACGGGTTGGAATGTGGTGTAAGGCAAGGCGGGCTAACCTCGCCGACTCTCTTCAACTTGTATATTGACCGTCTGATCCGTGAACTCAGTAGCACCGGTGTGGGATGTTCGATTGATGGTGTTCTTGTTAACAACATCAGTTACGCGGACGACATGGTGCTGCTGAGTCCATCGATCAGTGCCCTTCGAAAACTGATTTCGATCTGCGAGCGGTATGCGGGGACCCATGGGCTCAGATATAACACCATTAAAAGCGAATTCTTCATGGTGTTTAAAGCGGGTTCTAAAACTTATGACACTGTACCGCAGGTCATGCTGAATGGCAGTGTCCTTAAAAGAGTCTCGCAGCTCAAGTATCTGGGCCACTGGGTTACCGAGTCGCTTGTAGATGATGTTGATATAGATAGGGAGCGCAGGGCTTTGTCCGTTAGAGATAATATGCTGGCTCGTAGGTTTGCACGCTGTACAACAAAAGTAAAAGCTACGTTGTTTAGGGCATTTTGCCAATCATTTTACACGTGCAGCCTATGGGTCAAGCATACGAAAAAATCGTACAATGCCCTGCGTGTTCTATACAACAATGCCTTCAGGGTGCTGATGAAGCTGCCTCGCTAATGTAGTGCGTCAGGTATGTTTGCGAACGCAAATATAGATGGTTTTGCGGCAATTATTCGTAAGAGAGTTGTGTCCCTGATGCGCCGTAAACGAGGCAGCTCCAACAGCTACCTTCAGCTGTTCGCATGGAGGATGGATCTGGATCTGGATTGCCCAATAATGCGGTACTGGACCAGGCTGCATATTGAGCACTCCGGATCCAAACCTAAATTTAGATTAAGATAAGTTTTTTATTTAGTGTATTCAATCTCTTTATTTTAATGTTATTTTGTAATATATAATGTTTTATTTAATGATTGTTGTGTTATTGTTATTATTATTATTATTGTAATAGTTTAATTAATTCTCAATTTTAATACTTTTGAACTTAACATGACATGTATGGATATGGACTGGTTCCGAAATAAATGAATTTATTATTATTATTATATCAAGAGACCACATTAATGTGTCAGTAAGGTCGTCTTTAGTAGTAAACAGTACCATTATCAATATTTTCATACCTATTACAACGCAACACTTTAAATATTCTTTTGTGTGGTCCTGTAAGCGTTCTAAGAGCAAAATAATAAAACTTAAATGCTCTTTAATCTTATAGAACCAAAACGATATGTTAAAAACCTTTATAGTACAAAAAGTCACAATGGTTACCATTATAGGCCTACTATATCACTGTTTGGTGATAAAACGCCTTGGTTATAGAAGTTTTTGTTACTTGGGTGACCGAATTTTATGTTTTTTTTTGTGTATATTTGGTAGGTAGTAGGTTTGGTCGTAGTAGGTTATTTTTTTATTTACATGTCAAAACAACATTCGCCCGGTCAGCTACTAAATTAATAGACACCATTACCCACAACTATTATAAAGAGGTAAAATTTGTAGGTATGGATGTAGGAGATAATGTTCGAAACTGCTCATCCGATTTCAAAAATTCTTTCACTGGTAGCTAAGCTATTGCTGAGTGTTATACTTAGGATGTGTTTTATGGTATAATAATTTGACTTCACACAAACGAAGTCGTAGGCCGAAGCTAGTCTCGTTTACATGCTGGGGCTTCATTAGCGGGCTACGGCGAATATTCGTGTAAACACGATGAGTGTGGCCGGCTACATCGTTGCAATGCGTAGTCACAGTCTAAATATTAGTACTACCGTACAGTAGCGACACGCTCCGCCTCCCTCTGAAACCGTTCCTCATCTCTCCCCGCGTCGAACGACTGCTCTGAGAACTGCGTTTTCGTGCGAGCGGCGCGTGACACGCACACACACGCACGTATCTGTACAGTCTGTTATTTTAGTAGTAGTGTAGGCAATTATATCGTTTCATTACTATGGAGTGCCGTTACCGTCCGCATGGGTCGGACGTAAAGAATAGCACCATCCCATATCTTCCCGTGGGTGTCGTAAGAGGCGACTAAGGGACTCACCAGAGAATGGGCAGCAGCGTTCTCTGTGCCTTTCTAACAACCATACTGCGATCGCCAATCCGCATGCCAAGCGTGACGATTATGGCAAACCCCTCCCCCCAATATTGGGGGAGGTCTATGTCCAGCAGTGGACGCCTTTCGGCTGAATTGATGATGTTGAAGACTATGGAGTGTCGCGGGTGTGGCGTAGTATTCGGGCGAAGACGATCAGGTCAATAAGCTGACGCGCAGAACAACACAATCTGGCACGATGGATCTTCGACTGCCTAATGTAGACAAGATCATCGCGTACACGATACTTTAGCGCACCAACGCTACACGAATCTTCGCCCGCTACTGTAGCCCCAGCATTACAAAGATATGCATCGCGTTGAGGAAAAGGCAGTTTAAATTTAAATTTTGCAAATCATGATCACGTTTTTTTTTTGCGTTTCTATTAATAAGCCTTGAAAGTAAACTGAATTGACTAACATTATTTGAATGTCTTAAATATCAACTACTTTCCTGACTTGACTCTAACAAAAAAATGTAAGTGATTACTTAAGCAATACGTGGCTAATCAGAACATGTAATTATATAATTACCGAATGTCATTTAAATCTAGCTTAATTTGATAGGCCAATGACTTTCAGCTCTATAATCGAGGAACCTTGATATTTTGAAATGTTCAGCCAGTCAAAGTTGCACATTGCAAGTCCTGTGATAAATTCACCATAATTCATACGAATTTTCGCCTCATTATTTGTATGCTAATAGTGGAAAAGTCGTTGGTGTACCTATTTACTTTTAAGTACATAAATAAATACAAATTGACGCCGAAAGACGTCGACTGCTGGACATAGGCCTCCCCCAAGTGTCACCACATTGACCAGTCTCGTGCGACTCGTATCCAGCGGATCGCCGCATCGGTCCACCTAGTGGGAGCCCTTCCAACGCAACGTATTCCGGTTCGCGGTCGCCACTCCAGAACTTTTCGGCCTCGGATTGACGTCTTAATTTTTATCAAAATGCCTTGTAATATTTACCCTAAATCCATACTAATATTAATATATGTAAATGCGAAAGTGAGTTTGTCTGTTACGGTTTCGTAAATAACGAGACTGATTTTGATGAATTTTTTTGTAGACTAAACCTGAACCACAGGAAAGGATATATTTATTTATTTTCAACCTGTAATGTCCCACTAAAGGGCAAAGGCCTCCCTTTCTCCTTCCCAACGTCTCTGTCTAGAGCTAGTGTGAACCAATTCCTCCTGTAAGTATCAAGGTCATTTTGTCATCTTCGCCTGGGTCTACTACGATGTCGCTGGACGTTTTCCGGGATCCACAGCTTCTTTAATAATCCGCAACGATGTCTGCAACCGCGATAATCGGACAAAAGGCCTATAAAACTCTAACCAGTAGTGTTATTCTGTAAGATCTCCATTATTGAATTTAGGATCAATGAGTTTGAGGTAACAAGCCCGCTATACTATTCAAAGTCAAAGTCAAATCATTTATTTCAATAAGACCAATTTGGCACTTTTGAACGTCAATTGGGAAAAAATTGATTCTAGTTGCCATGCCATTCCCAAACTACTGCAACTTTTGAAAGCTAGAATCAAAAGTGGCGAAGTGGCGATCATCAGAAAAGCGTCAAGGCAATGAAGCTCGATGAGTCCAGGCGAAACGTCACAACTGTAGTGGATCCTGCAGCGAAATGAATCAGAAAAGATCAACGGAGGAGTAAGTAAAAATTTTTTTTTACTTCCTTCATTATCAAGCAGGAGACAGAAAAGAACTAGGCCAATAGGCACAAAGGGACGTTTACAACTGGGAGAAGCCTAGTTGTCAAGCACCACTGATTATAATTAACATAATTAATTAGTCCATAATCTTTCTCCGAACGTTACTTTCGCATTTATAATATTAAAGTATGTATGTATGTATGGATTTATAACCATAAAGTACAGTTCCAAGGCTCGTGGTTAAGTAAAAGCCTTGCTGCGATCGATTCGTAGATAGGGGACCATCCATTGCATACTGACACCCTTCCGTGCCTCGAAAAGCCGTTTGTCCCAGCTGTCATTCGTAGATATTTGGCAGTAGTTAGGGGTATCGGTTAGGGGTCCGTGTGGTGTCAGACGTAAAAAAAAGACACCATCTCATATCTTCCCGTGGGTGTCGTAAGAGGCGACTAAAGGACTCACCAGAGAATGGGCAGCAGCGTTCTCTGTGCCTTTGTAACAACCATACTGCGATTGCCAACCCGCCTGCCGAGCGTGACGATTACGGCAAAACCCACCCTTGGGGAGGCCTATGTCCAGCAGTGGACGTCTTTCGGCTGAAATGATGATGATGAGGGGTATCGGCCCAGTGACTGGGTTGTGGGGGTCAGATAGGCAGTCGCTCCATGTAAAACACTGGTATTCAGCTGCATCCGGTTAGACTGGAAGCCGACCTCGATATTGTTGGAAAAAGCTGCGCTAGGCAGATCGTACAAAAGGACGTTTACAACAGGGAGAAGCTTAGATGCCAAACACCACAGATTATAATTAACATAATTAATAGGTTCATAATGTTTCCCCGATCGTGTTGGATTGCCGCCCATTGGATTATGAGAGTGACGGAAAAGAGAGTTCATCTGTGTTGAGCATCACACGGGTGAAGTAAGCTGTTACTTTGAATTACAATAACGAGAGGTTGTTATCGCCCAATTTGAGAAAGACTGCGCTAAAGCATGCGACTGGCACAGTAGCGTGAATGTCACCACATGCAACGTGAGGCCTAAGTCCAGCAGTGGGTTCAAGTTCTGGGCTGATGCAATATAAATTGCCATCGACACGGTAAGGAGTAGTGGGTTTGAATCTCAGATTATGAAACAAAAGGCAGATAGACCGCGCAGAACACTAACTTTTTAACGATGCGGCGTTTCGTGCTATACTGACTCGTGTCAGTACAGTACGAAGCGCGTTGTAGGTATTCGCGTAGGAGTTTGTATTTGCTTTTTTGGCTTCACTTTTAGAGTTCCACGCGATCTATCTGCCTTTTGTTTCATAATCTGAAACCATTTTGATTCCAAATTCCCTTTAACGCCTCAGTCAAGAAGTTAGAAAAATACATTGCTTTAATTTTGAAAATGTCACAAAACCTCGATCCACTTCCTCATGTCTGCCGAACTGAAACGACTTTACAGGCAAACGATGCATTACTATGCTATGATAACTCTAATAATATTTATATGACCAGTTTTATAACACCTGCAGTGAAAATCATTAGCATGATATGCGCGTGAGTGCTCGATCGTTGTCATTCCGCAAGCCGCGTCTGAGCAACGCACTCGCGTATTCAAACATTTAATTTTAGAACAATCGATCGTGTTTTATTTCGATAATTTGGAAATGTGGACAAGTTTATAACTTTTTTGTGATTGTGAATTAGTTACTTTGGAGGAAATATGTTACGATACATGGTAAGACTTTGTTATCATTTATTTTATACATATATTCTTAGTTAATTAATTACTTATCCAGTCTATTCACGAAAAATTAAAAAAATATCATGTTTAAAATAATAACTTAAGAGTTAGGTTTTTTATCCAAACCTTCATAATATTATACGAGGTGGAATGGAGCATGGCGTTCAATCTAGAATGGGTTCAGTCGTCAATTGTAAACTCTCGGAAGTAGAAACTTTTTGTCGCTTTAATCTATACTAATACTTATTATAAAGCTGAAGAGTTTGTTTGTTTGGTTGAACGCGCTAAACTCAGGATCTACTGGTTCGAATTGGAAAATTCTTTTTGTGTTGTATACTTAGTCCATTTACCGAGGAAGGCTATAGGCCCATGCGAAGCCGGGTCGGGTAGCTAGTGACATATAAAAGTGCGGCCCTTAAAGGTCAAAATGAGCAGCTGATTTTTTTTTAATACACTAGTGTTAATTTTTGCTACGTCTGTGTTTAATTATGTACTGCACCCATTATATTTTAGTCATTAACCACCACATGTAATAAAGCGATGTTTGTATTGTATGTATTATACATATAGGTATGTATATTATTTGAATATAATATAGATTTAAGTACCCCTACTACTTAAATCTTACGTGAAAAAATGTATTTTCAGTAGAGCTATAAAAAAATGATTTAAATTTTATTACGTTAGTTTTTTAGTATGGTTACTGTGACATAGAGGAGTTCGTGGCTAAGTAGAAGCCGTATGGATCGATTGGGCATAGTTAAGCTACGCTTACCGCGGTCAGTTCGAGGATGGGTGACCATCCTCGAGAAGCACAAAAATCCTTTGGTTCCGGGTATTATTCGTAGATCTTTGACAGTCGTTACCTAGTAACTAGGTTATAGAAGTCCGATAGGCAGTCTCTCCATGTAAAACACTGGTATTCAGCTGCATCCAGTTAGACTGGAAGCCGACCCCGATATAGTAGGAAAAAACTAGCGAGATGATGATGAATGAGGAACAAGTTTACTTAGTACAAGTAGGTATAGAATTTTGATATTTTTCGTGGTTTAATTTTGAGTAAAATGTTTCAATGCGAAATTAATAATTTCGTAATCAACATCATGATAAAAGTTACGTTATGTAGACACTGTTAGCATTGTCTTAATAAGAATAAGTAATATATGTATATGTCACAGTCAAAACTCTTAACCAGTCAAAACTACTTTTGACTGCAAAAATCAGTCAAAACTACCTACTTTCGAACGGTTCCAGTTTATTTATTTTATATATTTATAGTATTTTTTTTAATATATCCTTGTAGTTTAGCTTAGTCTTAATTTAATTATTTTTTCTGTTACACCTACCACTGCTTGTCTCTGCATCACCCAAAGGTTGACTGGTAGGAACTGCCTATGGCATTAAGTCCGCCTCTGTACATTGTGCTTGAAGTATTAATAAATAAATAAATAAATAAATAAACCCATTAGGTTGGTACGATTTTTTTTGTGACCCTTTTTTTTGTGATCTTAATAAGGGTTTTGACTAAAGTCAGTCAAAAGTAGTTTTGACTAGTTAAGAGTTTTGACTGTAACATATATATTCTTCGAATTTAGAGACGACTCTATCACACATTAAATTAATAAAATTAATAGGTATTATGTTCTTTACAAATGGTCGTTCATAACGTAACCAACTTCAGAAATTGTGTGGAACTAGAATTAATAATGTCCATATTTTTAAGTTATATAATATAAAGCATTCTGCCCGCGACTTTGTTCGCGTGATTTTTCTCAAGGATCCCTAATCTTTCGATAATGCAATAAAGCCTATAGCATTTATGGATAATGTAGCTTCCTATTGATGAAAGAATTTTTAAAATCGGATGAGTAGTTTCGAACATAACCACCTACATACAGACTTACAAAAAAACAAACTAATTTTACCTTTTTACAATATCAGTATAGATATAGATATGTAGACCATACCTGAGTTCAATTTTTTTTAGAACCGTACATCTTTTGCGAATAAGCTCTAGTTCTTTCGTCTGTTTATCTGACTGTTTTTGTATGTAAGTTTACATGTTTGTAAACGCACCCACGATTCATGAGGAATTCCTAGTGTAGAGCAAAGTTCTCAAAAAGAAAGAAACTGGTGTCATATTGTGACAACACTTTATTGAAAGCAGACCGCATCTCAAAAGTTGACGTGTGTTTTCGTAACTTGACATCGAACATGTATTACTTAATTACATAAACTAACTAGTAAGAGAACTGAGCCATTTCAAATCAAAATCAAATCAAATCAGTTTATTGCAAACATGTTGTACAGGGGTTGGAAAAATGGTCTTGTATCAAACATGCACCCCGTAAGGGCACTGCAAAACCAATTAAATTAACAAATTAATTGATTACTTTATGTATTCATACGTTAACACAATACATAATAGGTTTAAAATATTAAGAGGAACTCATATCTTTTTTTTCATATAAGTATTTTATTTTTTTATTGAAGTTTTATGTACGGTCACCAAAAGAGATAAGTATCCATGTCGCCGGGAATAGTTGAAGTTTACTGTAAACTGATCGGGAATAGTTGGTGTTTATGAACAAAATAAAGTACAAATAATAGAGAATAAACAGTTCAATGATTTCATTAAATTTTATTTGAAAACCTCCATTGGTTTCTAAGTAAACTTCAACTATTCCCAGCGACATGGATACTTATCTCTTTTGGTGACTGTACATAATATAAACACACTGTAACATTTTCTACCAGTCTACCTAAATATTCGCCTTATTTGAAAAATACAAAATCGACTTTAATACAATTACAATAGAGTAGATTTTGATAGATTTGGTATACAAGCGAACAAATGTGTCGATCCTTTTACAGCTCAAGATAAAAACCCGTCTGTCCACGATATGCCACCAACGAATTCTTTCGTATTTTGGCCACATAATGCGATGGGGTAATGAGAGCCTGGAGAAATTGATCGTAGTTGGGAACACAAATGGCAAGCGAGCTCGAGGCTGATCTCCTACCAGATGGACCGACCAAATAAAAGACTCCAGGTCCCCGAGGTTTAGCTCCGTCGTCAGGGCCGCGATGGACAGAAGCCGATGGAAACAAATAGTTCACTCCAAGTGTGGACCACTTGTTGATGACCACGATCCTCAGTCATGAGGGAACGACTAGAGAGAGTGAGATTTTGTATTATCCAAATAATTCGAATACTTGTACAAATACGCCATGTGAAGTAGAGACAATAACATGGTAGGTCCGAAGATGCCGAAAATTTACAAGAATTAATCGTTGGTTTTGGTATGGGCATATGAACAGTCCTCTACTTCCTTGTCTTCTTCGCTTCATCCCAATGAAACGTATGTGACCAAAAGAGTCATGAATATAAATGGGTGGAGAGGAAGAGGAAGGCTGAAGAAAAGATGTATGGATTGTATGAAGAATGACATGAAAGAGAAGAGAGTGTGATCTAATGAGTGACAGGACGGGATGGAAAAAGAAGGAGACGTGTTAAGCCGACCCCGAGTAACATGGGTAAGGGTAGGAGAACACGGATATCTATGGGTTAGAACAATCTGTTCTGTGGGTAGGAAGAATAATAAAATGATGATGATCATATAATATTTTGCACCTGTTATCTCTTTACCACCTTCAGTTGACTGATAGAAAATGCCTAAAGCGTTAAGTCTACGTTGTCCTATCGGTCATCATCATCATTTCAACCTTTAGATACCCACTACTGGGCATAGATCTCCCCCAGAGTGGGGGGAGGTTATGCCGTAATCGCCATGCTTGGCGGCTGATGCTTGTTGGCGATACTCAGAATGACGCTGCTGCCAATCCTCTGGTCAATATCCCTCTGTTGCTTTCTACGACACCCACGGGTAGAAATGGGGTGGTGCTATTCGCGGTCGGCTCCACACGGCACCTTTCGTTGCATGAAGGTTAATAAATAAATAAGAAATATTAACATTAAACGAAACGTGAGTATTGTTACACATTATAGATTGAGAACAACGGATTAACTCACTGTATTGTCGGGTTCGTCCGACTAGTTTCGATGGCATACGGCCACCTTTTTCAAGGAGTTCCACAGGATGACACACCGCCCGTCGCGTTCCTGCGGACACTCGAAACTAGTCGGACGAACCCGACAACACAGTGAGTTAATCCGTTGTTCTCAATCTATAATAAGAAATATTAAATTAGCGTAGGTAAATTATTTATTCTCATTCTCGTTAAGTAACAAAATTCGGTACATAATTTTTAAGCCAAACAACCAATAGTACCAACACAATAATTGTCGGTAAAAGTTTCTTCAATGGTACATTTTAGTGGTATTCGGAAGTAGGGCAATCCCAAGGCATCTTACGCCTTGATCCACATTTACCTTCAATTTGCATTCTTGACCGTTACGCGTTCACGTGGTTACGTTACGATAAAAAACAGCTGCGCACGCGGCGCGGTACGCAAGTGAAAGTTTATCATTTTTAAACGACTTCAAAAAAAAAAGCAGGTTCTCAGTTCGACCCGTATGTTTGTATGTATGTATGTTTGGCCGCGATTATCTCCCGTTTGGCTGAACCGATTTTGATGCGGTTTTCAGAAAAGTGTTTGTTACATTCTGGAGAAGGTTTTAGTATACAACAAACCGAAATTTATTCAGCGCTGTTTGAATAAAACAACAAAAACCGAGAAGACGTTTTCGTTTCTTCATCTTTCCATCTTTGGAGAACTTTCAATCTCTGTTTTAACTGTGTTGCCGTTCCTTAATGGATTTGGGTGATAATGAGGCACTGAAAAGTGGAAAATAAAAACTTTTTTGACAAAAGAAAACCGAGAGAAAGAGAAAAAAAACAGGCATCCCTTAATTTTCTACCCTTTGGGGTTGAATATTTTCTTGAAAATTATTTGGGACCAAATTTGAGGTATACACTATCAATTAAAAAAACAATCATTGAAATCGGAATACACTGAAAAAAAATTGTGCGTGCATGTGAAACATAAGAAAGATAAATAAAAAAAAAGCGACTGCCTATTAGACCTCCACAACCCAGTTACCGGGTAACACGATACCCCTTGGTAAGACTGGTTGTTAGACTTTCTGGCTTCTGAGTCCCCATAACGACTGCTAAAGATCTACGAATGACAGCCGGGAATTGAGACACCGCTTTAATTTTTACCTTTACTTTAATGTTTCTATTTTTTGCTATAGCAGCTATAATAATACGCACTCTGTGAATATTTAAATGGTCTACATATTTATGTACATACAACACACACATACATATTATTCATATCATTCATTCAGTCATTAATTTCTCAAACTTTTTCACGGTTTAAAAGATATAACCCTCTAAGAGACAGACGATCGACCAGCGAAGGCTTAATAAATAGTAATAGGGCCATTGGACACAAAGCCCTAAAAATGATAAAGTATTGTTACTTTTACGCAAAATTGAATATATTTATTTAAAATGTCCTATGTGGGCCAATAATAAGTTATTACCAACTTGATGCTGGCACTTCACACGGCGTATTTGTCCAAATATTCGCCTTATTTGCATATTACAAAATAGACTTTATTTCAAAAAGGGTAGGGTAAATTTTGAGTTATCCATATAAGGCGAATATTTGTACAAATACGCCAGCATGAGGTAGTTAGCATCTTCCACCTTGATCCACATTCATGCGAATCACAACGAGGACGTCGTCCTCCGTAACGTAATAAATATATATATTTATAACTATCTTATTATAAATACCTTCGCTGCTGAAGGTGCGTAAAGGTAAACCAGTTAATTTGGCATGTTATTATGTCGATTACAGTTGTAAACATGAACCAACTATTTGTAGCTAGCACTTAGCGCCCACGTCTTCGGCCACATATATTTCGTTTTATTTTATTTGGAACAACTAACAATTACATAATAATGGTAGACAAACAATGAAACTTAAAACTAATAATTATTTATAATCCACTGCGTTCATCATCATCATCATCATCAACCGGAAGATGTCCACTGTTGGACAAAGACCTCCCCCAAGAAAGGGGCGATTACCATATTCCCCACGCTTGGCACACGTCTTGGAGATCGCGGTAAGGTTGTTAAGTACACGGAAGCCGCTACTGCCCGACTTCCGAATTTTCCCTTAGCCGCCTTCTACGACACTGCGTTATTTACGATTTGATAATAAGATTTGATTATACATTTTACACTAGAAAATAAAGATAAGTAAGTTTAAAATGTATAACGTTAAAGTGCTTCAAAAATATAAGTTTTAGACTTAGCATTAGAAAATTTAAAGTGTTAACAAAATTCACCGCTAACCCGTATTTCCCCTATTAAACTAATACTCGCAAGCCCTCGAACTTCAAAGAGTTGTTTCGGAAAATGAATAATTTGCTACAATTATTACTATGTAGTTACGTGCTTGGATAAGTAGGTGTTTGTGCCAAGTTTCAAGTTCAAAAGAAGAGATAATTAAGTTCTTTCATATCACGTATGTTTCATATAAACTACATCCTCTTTTTCAGCCCTACAGGGGAAGATTTTTCAGAAATCATTACCTATTTTTCGCCTCCTGTCTCTCTGTTGTGTATTTATTTTTATTCTGTTGTCCCATTGCAGGCCAAAGGATTTCCTTCCTCCTTTCCAATCCTCTCTGTCATGAGCCATTGTAAAGCAATCCTTCCTGAAAGCGTCAAGCATCCCGATATCTTCCACGATCCACCTTCCACGGGTCTGCCACGATGTCTTTGAACTTTTTCCTGGACCCACATTATAGTTGTTTTACCCCCTTATCCGTTCTACATGCGGCACATATTATGGTCCGGCCCAGTTCCACTAAAGCTTAGCTGCTTTTCGGCGAATTTCGCGATTTGTGTATGATGCGCTCGATCGCTCGCTGCCAAACCTCAAAGCAAAACTTCTGTTGAACAGTCACAGAGACCAGACCAGTATCGCGATCGAAATCGCAGGCAAATCTAGTTTACCATATTTTTTTAATTTCATGTTTTGTACTAAATCCTACCATAGTTGTATACGCATCACATCCACACACGTGTACCAGCACGTATTTATATACAAAATAAATAATGTTCATTGGTTATTCTAATTTCGAAAGTTTCAGCTCAGCGATGATGAGTGAATCAGACACAACCTCACCTGATTGTAGGCGGGGGACTGAATTCAAATATACACAGGTGCACCATTCTTTGTATACAAGAGATAAAAAAAGAACAGATATAAACTACCTTGAGAAGAGATAAACTACCTCGTAACGAATTATATCCAAATCAGTTCAGAAGTTTATTGACTGAATATCAAACGTTTATATGTTACTGTAAATTCTGGAAGGATGCGTGACGTCATTACATAAACGTACGAATGCATTATTAAAATGCAATCATGCGCATTCCAATATTGGGCCGAGGACAGGCATAATATGAGCAGCATGCAGATATGTAAACATTAGAAAATCACAATTGCAAATACCTCAATGCCAATTAACGATCGATTACTAAAAAAACTTAATGATATTAATTACTCATTACTTCATTAGTCAACCATACAAACAAGTGAAATACAAGTCTAGCCTTTCCTCATACGAATATGTTATTTATATTGGCCCTAAGGACTTTATTTAGCTCGTGAAACATGAACCAGTTATTATAATTGTATCAAATACAAACTCAAAACCACTCAAAACCAATTATTAAAAAACACTATTTACCCTTTTGAATTGACAAGAAGTCAGTCGTTCAGAAAGTTGAAGCTAGTTGCTTCTTCAAACAGTAGGTTTCTATGGAGAAGATTGAGCAAGAAAGACCATGAACACTTTTTTTTAAATCAATATAATATTCACATCATTCATGTTGAATATGCGGGTATAATGTGAGAACAACTTAACAAGTCGTGCACGTTAAAAAAGATCTAACGTGAAATTTAATCATAATAAACAATTCAAAATCTATTATCAAGTGCTATAAAATTAAAAACCAGGCATAATGCAACAGTAATAAAAACAGTATTATTTAACGGTTTTTTCACCGTTTCTCATACTTAGATAATCGAGGTAATAAAGAAATAACAAAAATCGTAACAACTCTAGGTCAAAGAGTCTGGGAAAATTTGATTAGTGCACTTAGCATCATGCTATTATATTCACGTTCAGTTATACTCGACACGTGCCATGTGAATAACATCTAGACAGTTGGGTCTCATATCCGAAAGACAACAAGACAGCCAAAACAATAAATAGATGCAACGGTCTTTGCACTTTAACGGACATATATGCGTAGAACAATTGTAACAATAAAACAAAAGGTGACCCCATGATTGCATTACCTTCTTTTATACGACAAAGATACGGCGAAGCGTCATCGCTATATGGTTGAAGTTTCACGGTCTCGAACCAAACGCTTCGCTTCCACATTTATTATGCTTACTGCACGGTTCTTGAATTCAGTACCCGCCTCTCTGTTTCCCGGTAAATATAATCTGAGTATCTTCAATGCACGAGTGAACTGGTCATCCTAGGCAAGCATGCTCCACTTTAGGTCGCATCATCACATAAGATCAGGACCTCAAGTCTGCTATTACAATAGTGTCAGAATGGTCTATCATTGATTTCATAATTGTTGATTTTGACAAGTTTGGTAATCTACTAATATAATGGCGTCATTATGACTTTTCAATGGTCAACCACTGACACGCCATTGAAAGAAATGCTAAAATGGTAATCTCGTACAAAATGACAACTGAATGACTGACTTAGGCGGTAATCTGCTAAAATTTTTACAGTTCCTTTGATCAGTGACCTACTTACCATTAGAACGTCATTGTGCAGTCATTGCTATTACTTCGACCGACCAATGATCGACCATTATGAATTTAGCAGATTACGAACTTTTAGCAAAATGACAATGGGATCGTGTTGGAATGACGAAGTTATAAAAATAGTAGACTTGGCCCCCAGGTGAGTTGCGGCCAAACGCAACCCTACCTATCTATCTTCAAATATAAAATTTAAGTATATGTTTGTAATGTTAAAAAAGCAGCTGTTTACTGAATGCATTTGAATGTTTACACGGTATTAATAACGTAAAAACTATTCCGGATTCTGTCCTGTCTTTTACGCACGGAATACTGCGCTCTATTGCTCGTTGCCAAACTCCAAGGCGGAACCTTCGCGACTCGGGGGTTAGGACTGTAAATAAATTAATTATTCCTTGGATAGATAACTGTTCACTCAATAGAAAATATATTGTTAGTGCCATGAGGCTTCAATCTGGTCACATCCTATCGAGGAAATTTACTTTCCTCATGGGTACACACCTTCACCTAATATGGAATAATCTAGGACGTACATCATATTATCTTGATAGAATGTGAGTGGGGCGAACGCCTCAGGAGAAATCGGTTTGATTCCCAAAACATGTTAGGATTTGATAATTTAAATAGTGTTTTAGCTGAGCCTATGTCAGACGAGGCTAGAATTTTGTATGAAATATATTACAATCATTAAAAATAAGTCTAAATTCAAAAGTTTGGCTATGATGTAGCGAGATAGTCCGTATTGTGACAAAGTTCCTTAACAAAGATTTAAAAAAAAGTTTATTACCTAACGAAGATGATTACGCTAGATCGACCTTCCTATTTCGGAGCAAATAATTTCAAAGGCTTACTGATTTTGCAAAGTAAATGTTCATAGGCGTGCTTTTTATTAATGTGCGACCTTGTTGGACTATTGCAAACTAATTAAAAATGTAACCTATATCCCTTGTTACGGCTAGATGGCTCCTTCAATAAAGTTTGCAGAGAAACCTCAAGAATTGCTCAACAATGCGCTATTCAGTTTAGAACAATGTATCATTATTCGTTAATGCCAGAAGAGAAGGCTGCAATTTCTTACAAACACCTCTAAGTACCTATGGATTAATAATGAGATTGGATTTCAACATTGACTAGATGCATTAACTCAGTGCAAAACTTTATTACCTTATTCAGATACATTATCGTCAGAATCGGTAACTTAACGCTTATGCTGGGAATACACGACAGATTTTCTGATTGTATGATCAGACTGTCGCATGTCTTAACCGTATTCATTTGATTTTGTATTCTTTGTAAACTTAGTCCTTTCAGAGCTATCGGAGTGAACGTTTGATCTAATAGGAAGGAGACAGAATAGATGGTCGACGAATTACTATTGTTCATTGCATATTTGCTACAATTGACGCGAAAGAAAAAAATACGTATGAAATTAAATGAAATCGTAAACGGTACGGTAATGTTTTCGACTTGGATACAATGTACAATCTTACTATCGGATTGGACGTGTACTGAGTATTCAAACAGATTATGGCGAAAACGCCTTCCAATACACAGATCAGACTATCGTTTGAAAAAAACAGACGTGTAGTCCCGGCCTTAGGATTCTACACTTCCTACTTAACGAAAATATCAAAAACTAACCGACAAACTACATTTAGTCAGTCGGGATTTGTATGTTTTCTTGATCTTATCTTGTATACTGATTCCGTTGTGATGATTGTATAATTATTGCTATTGTTATTACTACTATCACTACTCATTGCTGTGTTCTTGTATTTATCCTTCAAGTATTCATGATCGGATTATTTATCACAACACGGTCCAACGCATCGGAAAATAATTTTACACAATATGCTTGTGAGATACAACAGTTGGCTAAGCGGATTCCGGAACGACGGAATATACTAAGTTCCGCACAACCCACTACTGTTCACTGCAGGAAACTATTCACTATTCATTTCAATATTTAAGTAATGCAACAAACACTCTTCACTAATTGACGTTTATTTTTCTTTTATTTTGATTTTAACTTTACTTTTACTTTATTAACAGCTCCTGTCTTATGTTAATAATTTTTCATATCTATAGGTGTGTATGTTAGCTGTTAAAGCCCAAGTAATTATTAAGGTTCATTGAAAAATCTTTGGATTATCCGTAGTTTGGGCTGTTACATAAACATTAGAAATTACTTTAAGTACTAGTATATGCCAATGTTAGATGACATATTATGCTTTTGCTGGACTTTATCTATACTAATATTATAAAGAGCTATTAGTTTGTAAGTTTATATGTAGGACGTAATCTCCGAAACTACTCGTTCAATTTAAAAAATCTTTCACAAATAGGAAGCTACGTTATCCTTGAATGCTATAAACTATATTGCGTTATTAAAAAAATAGAGATCCTTGAGAAAATTCACGCTGACAAACTCGCGGGCAAAGTGGTAGTTAATCATATAAATTACAATGTCGCGATTTGTAACAATCGAATGTGATACAACTCTAACATTTTATAGAAAAAAAAGGCAAGTTTTAGATCAAAAAGACTATGATTATACGTATTATTGTATTAGGTATTGCAGCGTGCTTAGTCAGAGTAAAGTATTTTTCTTTTAAAAGTTAGCGTAGCATTGACCAAGAGCATTGCTAGCCCAATGTTATATCGTTTATTTGTAGTCAAAAAGATCGAGGACTCGGATTAGGAAAATAAAATACATTTTACATCTTAACAGACACTGACACCATTTCCGAAGTAAGCCAACAAATGAATAGCAAACAAATAATTTGATAATTGGTCGTGAACACTAATTCATTCACTGGTTACCTAACAGCAACCACGCAATGTTAACCGCTCCATATAGCAAAGAATAAAGATACCGGTTTCGAAAATAACAACTCAGTTACGCGTTCTTTCGTTCAATAAGCGGAAACTGGTGGAATAAAGTCGGTCAACGCATGACTACGTGAACCGAAAAGAAGATCAGAATAAAATCTACCTAATTAACTAGTGTATACTAATTTGAAAGAAATCTCGGAAGGCAAACATTGACTATTATAAATTAATGGTGTGAACGAATCTTATAAAACTGAGGTGTTTGTTTCGTAATTCTAAATTCGTTGTGTGAGAAAACACTGATTTAATTTGGCTAGATTGCAAAAAATGATACAAAACACTTCACCTTGTAAAATGCACAGCCGGATGTAGTCATTTTTTTTTGTAAGAGACAAATTGGATCGTGGAAAAAGCAATTTTGTATCGAACCCCAATAACTGACCATGACCTATTTTTTGTTCGCAGATACCTCTCATATTCCTGCTCTCATCAGCAAACTCATGGCAGAACTGGACACCAAAATATGAATCACCACACAATAAAGTTCAGGTGGCATCAGAGTCACAAGTCAAATTCGCCCTAGAGAACAGGTACGACGATACAGGACCGGGAGCTAAACAGTATGAATATGCTTACAACACGTACAAGACCCTGGAAGATGCACTAATAGCATACCTTGATGACCCAGACACGAAGCTGCCGGAACACGAGAGAGAAAAAGCAATTCATAAGCTAACACAATTAGGTTACGACACCACACAACATACCGGTAGACAGGTCCCCAAATTTGAGCACTTCAAACTACCAGAGACACCCTTTTTTAAACCTCAAAACATCCATAACTTTCCCGGTCCAAAATTCTACTCCGAAGACACCCGACTTAGTTCAGGATCTAGAGACCAGAATGGAAACGATGTGTTGGAAAAGTATAAAACTGGCAAGTTGGAAACTTTCAAGTTCCAGAAGATTCAAGCAGTGAAGGGTAATCCGGTGAGCTTGTCGCACTTCACGAGGGACCCTGATCTAAAGAGGGCATTTGATCAGTTCGATACACACCCTAAGTACAAGTTTTCGTATGGAGTTCATGTAAGTAGCTAATCATAATAGTATTCTATAACATTATAAGCAATTTCCTGTTGTAATTAAATTTTAGTGATGCCTATGCAAATGTCAATAACAAGAAACCTTTATCGGGAGTTAATTTGATTTGCTCATTTAAAGAATTTGAAGGTCTTTACAGATCATCAAGTGAGGGAGATACTTTGCGTCTTGAATGCGCATGATTGCCAGTTAATGATCGTGCGTGCGCATTACTTTAGCGTGGCACTGTCTCGTGCAATATGTGTGGTATTTCGTTGGGCCCAGGATCGGACAGGATTAGGCTGTTCTCCAAGTAATCTCTACCTTTTCTTTAAAAACTTTACCAGCAACCAAGAATCCCTCACTTATGTATGCCTACAATAAGACACAAAAGTGAAAACTGTCACAGATTAAAATACAAGTTTGCATTACGTATATAGTGTAATTTCTCAACATTGACAAAAAGGTGCAAGTCTTCATTGAGAATAAGAAAGTTGTTGTAACTGGTTCCTCACGTGGGTTGCGACAGTGGCCTTATTACATCAAAAACCTGACAACGATCTTTAGAAAATAAAGAATATGTTTGTAAAAACTACACATACAATGTCACAGTTCATACATTTAAACGTGTTTGGAGACTCTTTTTAAGCAAATTATGAATGAACTAGCCTATGCCCGCGGCTTCGTTCGCGTGGAAGTCGTAAACAATTACTACTTGAGGGTACTCAATAGCAATTATTATAACACTGACAGACAGTGCACAGCGTGGTCTAGAAGCAAGAAATTTTGTTAAGGAAAAATAAAAATGTTAGAAAGTTTCGAGGTTAAGTAGGAGACGAAAGTTCGTCTTTTATGCCAATAGAAAACCCTGCGGTGCACACGGTTTACCTATGTATTTAAAAATGCTGGAATGGAGATATCATGAAAAAAAAGTGATCATAAAATTGAAATTAAAACCTTATGAGCACAACTGTCAATTAGGAAACACAATAGTTAAACAATGACATGCGATCAAAATATGGGTTTTGAACAGACGAAAGTCCCTTGAAGCTGTGAAACAATCAAACTTCTATGATAACGTGAAAAAAAGATACGGCCGTTTGTGCCGCAAAAGACGTATATTTCGACACTCTCAAACGAATACATATTTATAGGGTACTTCCCGTTGACCAAGAATTATGAAATTTGGCAAGTAATATCGTCATATACTATAAGTACAGGAAAAAGTCTAAAAACTATACATTTGTAATTAAATCATAAAAAATATAGTCTTTATTTAAAGTACGTAATCAATCGTCGAGGTATGCACGGTCATAATCGTATGGGTGACCAAATCACGGAATTTGAATGGAACCCTCGGTGGGCGACTCCGACTGGCACTTGTCCAGTTTTTTGAATAAAATCGGATTGAGTTTTCAAACATGTGTCAAAATTAAAAGTAATTTAAATCAAAAGCACTAAAGACTTTCGATGCAAATAACTCCCAAAATAACTTTCTACCCCTTTTTAACCCCGTTAGGCGATGAGTTTCAATAAAATAAAAAAATACATCTTCCATCAATTCTGTTAAAGAATGTCTATGCAAAATTTGAAGTAGATTGGACCCAGGAATCACGTTGTCCCATACAAACTTTGCCCCCGTTTTTCACCCCTTTAGGGGTAGAATTTCGAAAAATCCTTCCTTATCGGATGCCTACGTCATACAAAGAACACACCCTTCAAATTTAAGATCTCTACGATCAGTGGTTTAGGCTGTGCGTTGATCTGTCAGTCAGTCATTCAGGACAAAAAAAAATCTATAGAATAGATTAGGAGACTCCGCTCTTCCTTAAATCGATGATATTCGCAGGGGGCTGCGGTATTGGCTGGACATAAGTAACCAATAATTGGGGAGGTGGTTGAATGGTCTTATATCCAGTAGTGGACTAAAGTTGAAGTATTTAGGGTTCCGTACCCAAAAGGTAAAAACCGGACCCTATTACTAAGACTCTACTGTCTGTCTGGCTGTCTGTCATCAGGCTGTATCTCATGAACCGTGATAGCTAGACAGTCGAAATTTTCACAGATGATGTATTTTTGTTGCTAAATACTAAAAACAGGATAAAATAAATACTTAAGCGGGGCTTCCATAGTAGTAGTAGTATAACGGGCTGGTGTCCGCAACTCCACGTCTCAGCGCATATTTTGCGTACAGGTGGGAAGTAAATCATTCGATCCACCCGAGCTCCCCAAGAAGGGCCAGCATCGCCTTGACGTCGCTGGCGATCTCCCGTGGGTTACCTGGGTCACCGAAGTACTTTGCCCTGTATGAAGCGACCTCAGGGTAGTTCAGAAGCACATGGGCTACTGTCTCGTCCGCCCCCATGCAGGCTCTGCACAGTGGGCTGTCTGTTACTCCTATGACAAAAAGATGTTTATTGAAATACCCATGGCCAGTTATGGCGGCTGTGGCCACACGCAGCTGTTGTTTAGATAGTCGGAGGGCTTGCCTCGTAAAGCGGCCCTCAATCGCAAGAATTGCCTCCTTGGCCTGCCTGCACTCGCCAAGTTCGGTCCACAGTCTTTGGTGTGTGAGGCTCACATACAACAAACGTGATTTTCTGCCGTTTTTGTTTGCTCGATGTGTAATGTTTTATAGATAATGGTACGGAACCCATCGTGCGCAAGTCCGACTCGCACTTGGCGAATTATTTCGCCAAGCCTACTTAACAATTCGAACTGCAATTTGCCAACACAAACTGACATTATGCAAGAACTAGCAGGTACCAAGAAATGCGTGATAATCGTAGTAGTATTTATTAACAAAGCAAGCGGGTACTGGGGCGTAACGATAGCTTTCCAATGGTCGGCCAGTTCAAACCTTGGTGTCAGGAGTTTGGACACATTTCCTGGAAGTACGGCTCATTTACAAGTTTGTTTGTTGGGAAATTGTTGAAAGTTATAGAACAGTTCATTTTAAAACTTCAGCTGGTTGAAAGGACCTCTGAGGTGTATTTTATAACTGTCCTCGCTTCTGACTTTTATCAGGTTAGTGAACTAACAGGATGTTCATCTTGGATGCGTGTATGTGATGGGTTTAATTCTTTACAATCGGAATAGAAAGAGGACTTTGGCCGAATTCAGTTTCCTGTTTCGCTGCTGACCAAGATACAGTTTTCGCCGCGGAATCGGAATGAATTTTTACACAGTAGCATTGCTAAATTTATGTCATTCCACAATGATTGAAGGTATATTTACTAATACTTATAAGTACAGTAATATTTCTATGGACGGCGTCGCCGAGGACGGCCAAGAAAGAGATGGCGAGATGACCTAGACGCATACCACGAGGGCTGGTTCGAGGTGGCGCTGAATAAAAGCTCCTGGAAGGACTTGGGGGAGGCCTTTGCCCAGCAGTGGGACAGCACAGGCTAAATAAAAAAAATAAAAAAATATATATATTTCTATACAATTTTCAATTCAATTTCAATTTAATTTATTCAATAACAATTTACATTGTGTCTGAAATCTTTCATAATAAATAAAAAATAAACATAACAATTTCCATTTGAACATAGGTACAACAATAATATTAATTCAATGTCAATTCAATAAATAGTACAAATAATAATAACAGATTCACAGTAATACAATAAATTAAATGTCAACTCAGGCAATGTCTTATAGCTAAAATACCTACGATAATGTCAAGAATATGTCAAAACGGTCTAATTACAAAATTGAATTATGAAAAACGCATGGTAATATCACATATCGTCAATTGGGTAGAGACATTTATCCAATAAGAATGCTTGAAGCTTTGCTTTAAACGAGGATGTGTGAATCAAGCTTTTTAAGTCTACAGGTAACTTGTTAAATATCTGCACTGCTTGATATTGTGAACTGTGTTTTACAATATAAAATTGAGGGCTTCTTAAATCTTTCCTACGTGTGTTCTCCTTGACCAGTCTTTCTTCATATGTCTCATATTCATGTATATACTTTTTTAGATTCATTAGGAGTACTAAAAAAAATGGTTTAAAGCTATGCACAATCGTGGACCCTGTAGAGCTGAGAAACATTTTTATCAAATTATACAAAAAGTAAAATATGGAATTCTACAATAACACTGCAAATTATTATTTTACCGAACTATTTGACATTTACTTTTTACTAGCCAGGTCCCAGTCGCCATGATTTTTATCGCCACCTTCAACAATCATCGTTATATTTTAGTCAATTCTTCTTCGTCATGAAAATCCGTTCAGTATTTTTTGAGTTTATCGCGATTTCGCGAACAGACAGACTTTGTTTTATAATATGTAGAGACTGTTTCAAGTACGGAAAAAATGTTGTAAATTAAAGCACAGGTTTCAAGTTTGTTTGCTTTGTAAATGCAGTTTGCTTTATTAATTCAAGCGATGTTGAAGATTATAAGCCAAATCAGTTGAAATAACTAGTGTCAAGTTCAAGTACTCGTATCTCACGTGATGAAACAGAATTAAATAGCAAGCATTGTTAAAATAACAGTCATATATCTGTTAGACTATTACTTATAATATTATGACACGTATTATAGTTACCAGCTCATGTCGTGATCACGAGTAGTTCAAGGTTGCCATTTCAAAAAATTGTATTGAAATGTCCTACAAAAGAAAAACAGATCTAAATGTAATGTTTTAAATAGCCTATTGTTTTTATAAAGTAGAGTAAACTTGGCAGACGAATACTGGAGTTTTTAAGACCTAGAAAAGACCATTAAAACTCCTCCATACTCTTCATTAAAATAAACTTAACTATTGCATCTTAGTGGGAAGTGTTTCTCCTTACTTTACTGCAGTACAGTTCTGTTAAAATCACCCACGAATTTGTATTCTATCTCATTTCCGATTTCACTGCGTTGTGAAAAGTATTTGGTATTCGCTAAAATAATTACGTAAAAATTGTTTCTTTAATCTATGTTCTTACTTAGTGGGACTAGCGAAGTTTTCATCGAGCTACAGAATATGGGTGGTATTAGTTAACTCCTAAAGACGTACGGCGATGCGCCACCGGTACATATGGTGGACATCCCACCCACACGCACAAAACGTTTTGGGAACACATTCATTGTGCGTACTGCTAAGGAGTGGAATTCCCTGCCCGAGTCTGTGTTTCCTGATAGCTACAACCTGGGAGTCTTTAAGTCAAGAATGAATAGGTTACTTCTAGGCAAGCGTGCTCCATCTTAGACCGCATCATAGCAAAAAAAACTCGGTGTACCGATTTTTCGTGAAAGTTTATTGCAAGTACAGCAAACCTATTCTGTAAGAACTTCTAAGAACTCACTACAGTGCTCACTTCTGATTCCGCGGTGAATACTGTATTAGGTATTCTGTCAGACAGGCAGTCGCTCCATGTAAAACACTGGTATTCAGCTGCATCCGGCTAGACTGGAAGCCGACCCCAACATAGTTGAGAAAAGGCTAGGCAGATGATGATTCGCACATAATCATTGCTTGTGTAATTCATATTTAGGCATTCCTCTTGGGCACGCAATTGCTCTGTAGTCAGCATGCACAATAGGGTATTTTACTCTATACGAGAAAAAATCTATAAATATGTTATTGAGACAGCTTAGGCATAAAGCAGTCGGAAAATGCAAGTTTTAGTTAATAAAATAACAAAACAATTTTTTAAATTCAATTCAAAGTTTTCAGTATTTTTAATCTGTTATAAAACACCGTGAAATAGTAGCGGCCATGTTATTACGCCATACGGCTGTGTAAACAAAAAATTGTCAACTGTCAGTCAACCGATTGGCGTAATATAGGCTTTGTACTCTTATTATTTTCGTAACCAACGTAATTTTTTCATTATTACACCTATTACAAAATATGTTTTTAATTATTTTTAAATGATATACAATTATCATATTTAATATGAGCTCATTTGATACTAAACGAACTGACGTCATTTACGCTGAGCAATATGGCGTTCAGTAAGAGGCGTTTTCGTCAAACTACGCGCGAAATTTGAAAATTTAAAATTTTGATGCATTTTTATGGCACTTATCGATTGAATAAAATTTTTGTGGTTTTTTTGGTGGCATATTAGCACTACAGAATTTCATTGAGACACTTTTCAAAAATGGGTGTAATACCCTATTGTAGCGTACAAATTAATATACACGATGACATATCAAGCTTTACATTTCCATTACAAGCTGATCTCACATTGCATAGGATTTCCGTTTAATGAAAGGTCAACTTGGTATTTGCCGTCGTTGAGCGTAGTTACGCATGTACCAACTTGATTTAGAGTTGTCTTGCCTTTATTTGGTCTTGGTTACGTGCGTTTGGACTCGGAGACCTCTAAAAGATTAGACAAAAGATAATCTCTAACTATTCAATACAGCAATAACTAACACACGTCAAATTGGCGTGTTGTGGACAGGTCGAGGTTAGTCGTGTAGTATTCGGCAATGGCAACGTAGCCCGAACTACAGTACCAAATTAGTCTGTCGTGATGGCCCGGGAGTAAAGTGTGACCTTTACTATAGCATTGTTTTGTAGTTCAAGTAAATAAAGTATCCCCAAAACTGGAAATATTTCACTTCGCCGGAGGCCATCATGGGCATGAAGTCTGAACTCCTTGAGCAAGCGTGATGATTAATGGTCGAACCTTTTTTGTATGAAAATAGGTCATTGTCTTGCAGTGGAAGAATCATGGTCTAGGTTAAGCAACGCTTGCCTTGGTCGTTCCGTGAATGGATAACCATCCATTTCATATTGAGACCCCGCGTGCCTCGTAAACCCGTTGGTCCCGGCTGTCCTTCGTAGATCTTTGACAGTCGTTGCGGGTAGTCAGAAGCCAGATAGTTTGATAACCAGTCTTACCAAGGGGTATCGTTTTACTAAATAATTGGGCTGTTGAGGTCAGACAGCCATTCCCTCCATGTAAAACACCAGTATTCAGCTGCATCCCGTTAGACTGGAAACAGACCCGAACATAGCAAGGCAGATGATGATTAACATTTATGTATACGACGGTTATGTAATACAGTAATTCATAGTACGGAAACCTAAATTATCATCATCATCATCAGCCGAAAGACCTCCACTGTTGCACTTAGGCCTCCCCCATAGAACGCCACAACAAGCGGCAACCTGCCGCTTGTATCCACCGGTTACCCGCGACCTGCGTGTTCCAACTTAGGCCGCATTATCACTTACGATCTGGTGAATTGCGGTCAAACGCAAGCCTATTTAAAAGTATAAAAAAAAAAAAACCTTGACAATGTCATCGGTCCATCTGGTGGGAGGCCTACCAACGCTGCGTCTTCTGGTTTCTGGTCGCCACTCAAGAACCTTTCTTCCCCATCGGTTATCAGTTCTTCGAGCTATGTGACCTGCCCATTGCCACCTTAAGTTCTTCAGCGAATTTCCTCGTTCCGGATTCTATCGCGCAGAGAAACTCCGAGCGTAGGTCTTTAGCAGTTAAGAACCACGGAGGACTACAGGGAACCTAAATATCGACAGAAAATTATACAAATCTCCAAAATCACCAATGAATGGTCTTCGCTTCTCTGAAAGACGCTCTCTCTGTAAGCCTTTACCCTACAAATGGACTATTACAAGCTATTATTATATTTTGCAAGTTGCTTTACACTAAGGCTCTCAACAATCATGTTCCGATCCACGTCGAATTCAATATAATTTGTTCACATTCTAATGGCCTAATAATCATGCCAGGATTGTTGTTATAAATCATGTTTTATTCTTGTCTAGCCCCGGGCTATGTTGTTGTCCGTGAAACTAATAGCCGTTTGTTCAATTACAAGCTACATTATGTAATTGAAGGAAAAATGTTTTGTCTATGATAATTTAAGTGTTAATTGTTATTTAGATACCCTGTTATTATGATATCAGAATCTCAAGGTGAGATAAGCATGAATTATACATTTACTTAATCCATAATAGTGAGTAACTAGTGGGTTTAATAATAATAGACTATCTTCATTCTTCTAGTAATTGCATAGAACTGCCCAGTTGGTCTCGTGGTCGTAAGTGCGACTGTTGAGCTTGGGGTCTTGGATTTGTTTTCGAGGTCGGGCAATAGTGGTATTGGGTTTTTCCATTAGAATTTTCTCAGTAGCTGCCAGAGATTTGAAATTGGTGGTGTAACATCCCCGTGCCTTGAAAAGCACGTAAAACCGTTGGTCCTGCGTCTGATCTCTCTCCGGTCATGTCGGATTGCCGTTCTTAAGTGATGATGCTGCCTAAGGTGGTAGGTAATCATTAACTTCATCATCTGCCTAGCCTTTTCCCAACTATATTGGGGTCGGCTTCTAGTATAACTGGATGCAGCTGAATACCAGTGTTTTACATGGAGCGACTGCCTGCGTGACCTCCACAACCTATTTACTGGGTAACGCGAAATCCCTTGGTAAGACTGGTTGTCAGACTTTCTGACTTCTGACTACCCGTAACGACTGTCAATGATCTACAAATCACAGCCAAGACCCAACGGCTTTACATGCTTTCAGAGGACGGTGGGTCTCAGCAAGAAATGGATATTCACCCATCCACGTTCTGGCCGCTGCAAGCGTAGCTTAATCTTAACGTATCGATCTGCATGGCTTTTACTTAGCCACTAGAAATAATAACAAATTTTGTTATCATTGGACGCAGGAACTGGAGCATAATTTTTACATAACAACCGATCGGCACTAACTTGTTCATTCAAGTTTTTGTCTGACAGTGATAAAAGGAAATAATTAGCTTTGATAGCTTATAATATGCCGCATAACATCCGCGTACGTACATTTAAGTAGACAAATTACTGCGTGAAAGCTCATACGTCATTTTGTTTTTATAGGTTGGTATCTAATGTCTGTGAAATAAAATGAGCTAATTAAATTACAAGGCTAAAAAAATAACCGGACCCAAGTTTTAAAGATCGCCGTATGTTTAGGAATGACGTACAAAAGTGCCTTTTAATGGTGTAATTGAAATAAATATTCTGACTTTGAATGAATGTTTGTTGAATGAATATTTTTATTGTTTTTATTAAGTACCTATCTATTGCTCAAGAATAAGTACCTATGCGATAGGTTTCCTGTGAAAATATCTCCAAGAAAATACTTGCTATGTAAACATATTATTATGTAAATGACACTTGGACAACTAAGTAAGTTAAATATACAAAGTGGTATTTAATCAAGTAGTTTTAGATCGATAGCGCATTGCGATTTTATTCCGAACATTATTTAATCGCAGAAATGCAACAGAAACATTAAATCTTTTGTTTTTTTTTTAAACTTTATCACACTCTAGTTATTACTCCGGTATCCTGTAAACTATGCAAATATTTTGTTCCGTGCGGGAATCGAAACCGCGGCACGCAGCGCAGCGAGCCAATCACTCAGTCACTGTGCTAACCTTGCTAAATTCCAAATAGCGATATTAAAAATCGTGCTGTAAAAATTCGCCTCGCTATGCGCTATCGCTGTTAGTTTGTCATGTTGTTTTAGTTGTAACTCGTAACACTGACATTGCTATTACACTTTCACGCGACGGGCGACGCATTCTAGATAGAACACTTTCTCTGATGGTTGCTGTGAATATTATCTAAGTAGACTTACTTCTATGGCATATACACTCTATTTATCTGTTCTGTGGCATCTACGTACCTACTAGGTGTCCTTATTTGTAGACTATACTTACATAATTAAAACTATTATGCTTTTCATTGAAACAGGAAAAATGTTTTTGGATGTCTCTATATGTGATTGTAACAAAAATATGAAAATTCAGATACATTATAGTTTTATTTATGTGCCAATGTCACATAAATAAAACTTTTATCTTCATTTTACTTAATTTTGACAAAATCAGCCAAGTTACACTTACTTACGTCCAAGTAATTCGATACGCCAATGTGATAATAACTTACTATAAGTACAGCAAATGACTTAAAACACATGCACTTAATGGGTATGTAGTTTGAGAGTCAGAGGTAATTCAAACCTACTACCAGTCAGTCTTAGTTTAAGCCCTTATTACACTTGGCTCAATTAAGGCTTGTATACATGCCAACTTTAAGCATTTGGCCCGTACTGATGTTGTGGACGGATGCGGGGGTGATGTAGACGCAGTCTTTAATCGGACGCATTTTTAATTTATTGTAATAAAAATAATACATAGGTATTTGTAAATAGTAACAAAACCAAATCATTTTCCTTTGTATTGCAAAGCAGTAGATATTTTTTTTATACTCTTTTGATAAGAAATTAAGGAGTAAAATGGTTTCATCTCAATGATTTGGAGGTGATTTGACATTTTTTTTTCTTATTATGTGATACCGATAGAAAAATGGTGGCTAAACCAAATTACGTATCAATATCCTAACAATAACAATAAATACTAATTTTTTCAGATGTAATTTTTTTGTAAATGCCGACGAAAAGTTGCTTCATCTGCATGCTTCTTTCAAGCTTTTTTCGAGAGAGCAGCCTTAAGTCGACCAAATTCAGTCGCGACCTAATTTAGCCAAGTGTAATAAGGGCTTTAGTAAGTTAGCTTATAAGATTTTTCTTTGTATTTGATTGAATAAAAAATCATTTCATTTCATTCTAAAAATGGCAGAAATTTTGACGTGGATCGTTTAATTAGCTCGCAGAGCTAAAACCATTTATAAGGTACCAAATTACTGATTTTAAAAGGTTCAAAATAAAAGCAAATTTCTAACTAATCTTAATTTCATCCAAACCTACTTCAAATTTATTTATATAAACTTTATGCAACAAAGATAAAAAGGCGGACTCAATGTCTCAGGCGTTCTCTACCAGTCAACCAAGGGTGGTGAAGAGATAAACATGGCAGATGCAAATTATTGTTGGAACGTAAACAACAAACAAAGGTTAGTTATTTTTATAAGCAAACTTACTATAGGTAGAAAAAATGCAAAATGCAAGTTTTAAATTAACACCTTTTAAGTGGCCATAAATTCGCAAATAAACACCTTATGTACCGACTTAAATCCGAATTAACGAGCCGTAACTATAAATAATTAATGGCTCTACTATCTTCTAGTGCAATCTTTTGAGATACCTGTCAACATTACAAGGACTTTTCAGTTGAAAAAAACTAATTACCTAGCTACCTATAATTAAAAAGTAATATGGCATAGTTTGAGTCGCACGGGACCGGTCAATGTGGCGCCACTTGGGGGAGGCCTAGATGTCCAGCAGTGGACGTCTTTCGGCTGAAATGATGATGATGATGATGATGGCATAGTTTCATTTCATTAGAATAACCACTTGTAAAATTTATTATGGTAGTTTCGTATCAAATTGACAGCTTAATAACTAAGAAACAGTGCATAATACGCAAGTTAATAAATTACAGGTTTGATTCCCTGTTTCGCAATGATCATAAGAAACTTCGCATGTTCATGAGACTGACGAAAAAGCAATAAAAATACATAAAGCAGAGAGAGTACATTATCAATTCTCAAACACGAATACTTATAATCTCACATCATCCATTGCCTCTTCAACACTGGCTTCGGGCAACACCTCTCAATGCGTTGCCGTCAATGTATCTCGTACAAAAGGAATGCGGTCGGAATTAATTGCTTTGTAGGAAGTAAAGCGAAGGTGTGTTCTGTTACGCAACGAGGTATAACTCGACTTTCGTAAGGTTACGCGTCGCAGTGACGTACCAAGGATATCGTGTTTTTGTGAAATGACGTTTATGCAAAAAAAGCACAAGACTTAATTTATTGCAACGATAATTTTATTTGGAAACTGTGAGATGTTACAATAGCGACAGAAAAACCGGTTATAGAATTTTGTATTTTTAAAACGTTGCCCCCACACTTGAAGTTACTCTAGTATCGTGGGTGCGTTTACAAAAACATATAAACTCACATTCACAAACAGCCAGACCAGTAGGTCGATTCTGTAAAATTCAAACAACACCTCGCATCTCACATCGCTATTCACTCTTATTTCGCTTAAGGCTCAAAATTACCTTGATATTTGACACTTTGAATCGGGTACGAGTGCGAAGGGAGCGTCGAAATGATGGAGAAATTTACCTTACAGAATGCCACTTCTTACGTCATCTCATACTTTATCTGTCAAAATCTCCCTGTCAATTTAGTTCAACTCGCTGACACGCTCGCAAGGGTGGCGCTAGTGTAAATTCGAATTATCAACCGAGTTTTTAGAATGCCAATCAAGAAACTCACAGCGGATTTAGATTCGATGTTTAGAATGAGGTCTTACAGAATCACATCCCAGCACACGTGGCATGACCACGGTATGTCTCCTAAAGAATAGACATACTGACAGCAAGAATAGACAAGTCAGTACAGTTTGTGTATTCTTCCTGTCAGTATGTCTATTCTTCCGTAGACATAGTGTGGTCATGCTACGCGTGCTGGAACAACCACCTGTAGGTCATACAAATATTTGTTTCGTGCGGGAATCGAACACGCGCTACGCAGCGCAGTAGCTAATCTCTCAGCCACTGCGCCAATCGTGTCGTCTACACAATGAGTGACTCATTACATAAAATAAATAGCCTGCAGTTTATTTACCTTACATATTAGATAGTACGTTTTGTTTTTAATCATATAGAAATGTGTTTTAATCAATCTCGAACTTTGAGAAAATTTGTCAAAGTTACTCAATATTTAAATATAAAAAAAAAATAAACAACTGTACTTTAAATTGTTTTTAATAATTACGAGAAGGGTTAATTCCATTGTAGTTGCATTAAAATAAAGTACCTAAGAAGTTATTAAAATTCCTTGAAATATTACAGAGACGAGTAAAAACAACCAGTTGCAAAAATCCCAAGAATAAAAAGACTATCATGGGATATTAGCACCTATCGAGTATCAACACAATTTTCTACAATCCTATCCTATTTTCGCTTCGTAGGTACCTACTATTACTTGCGTTTTGATAGGCAGGTCATGTAACTGTCAGATCTATACAAAATCTTGGTGTGTGCTAGCGGCGGTGTTGTGTATTCCACTGCAAATAAAATCTTTCTTTAAAGGCTTACTTCTCATAAACGAGTGATTTAACTCTTTAAAATTTTAGAAATGTTCAAATATTAACAGTAAAAAAATATACAGGGTGGCGAAGACGATAAGACAAAAAATTAAAATACTGGTAATACTAGTTCATAAGAATATTTTGAAACTATCAAATAAATCTTAGAAAGAAATTAAAGAGCATATAAATGTAACCAGAATAAAACACCATATGAAATACTAGCGACCCGACCCGGCTTCGCATGGGCCTATAGCCTTCCTCGATAAATGGACTATCCAACACAAAAATAATTTATCAATTCGAACCAGTAGATCCTGAGATTAGCGCGTTCAACCAAACAAACAAACTCTTCAGCTTTATAATATAAGTATAGATTGGTTTTCTAACTTGTGAGAAGAGCGGCAACTTGTGGCGTCATAATTTAATATTCTATAAATAATGTTGTACTCGTTAGCTTAAATTACGACACCAACAAAAAACTGAGAGGATTGGCGCTGCATGCCGAGATACAGGTTTCACCTAGTTCGGCTGCAGATGCTCCTATATTGTTTTGTATTCAATTTTGATCACTAGTTTTTAAGTTAATTGGTTGTGTACAATCTTTTTTACAATAAATAAATTATTATTATTATTATTTGCTCAATAAAAACAATTACCTACACCAAATTACCAGATCCTACCATGATCATTTTTTGTGCTATTGCCACCCTGTATACATAGACAATTAAAAAACAAACCAATAAATTTCAAGTTCACAAAAAAAAAGTACCCACTCACATACCAACAATAAGGAACTCTGAACTCCGTAACAAACGCGTTAATGCGCTCTTGACCTTCGACAGTCGGGTATACACTTGTGAATGCGTGTACGCATTCATACTTACTTTTAACTTGCAACCTTGTACTTATCCGTCACACACCTAACATATTGGTATTCGAAAATAGACCTTGTTTCGTTACGTCAATGTTTATTTTAATTTGTGTTAAGTTAAAAATTAGCAAAAATACGAAACTGTTCTAAAATAAAACGTATGCTAATTGGATCAAGTTCAGTTTTATTTGTGCATTGTAACGAATACAAAAAACTACTGAAAGAAAATTTTATTGCCATTATTATTCACACTTCACACTATACTTAAATCAAACTGTAATTATTTTTTTATTTATAATTATGGTCATGGCATTGATTGTCGATATCCGTGATTGTCATGTATGAATTAATAAAATTAACTAACCACATTTTTGCGAAAGATGAAAAAAAAATAACAGTACTTATTTCAAGAAATTCTAAAACACACAATGGCCCATGTACCAGTGGCGTGCCTACGGGTCAAAGTTAGGGCAAGCCCGACAGATGAGATAATTAATACCTACTTAGAGATATTTTATAGTGCTTTCTTTGTTATTTTTTATTGTCTCGCATTATTGATTGCAAGCCTGGCTTTTGGTCTTTAATGGTAGGCAAGCCACTGGTATGTACATAGTTCAGAAGTGAGATATTTTTGAAGATGTTATTTTCTTTTTTTTTTTAAAACGTTGCCCCTTTCTAGGAACTCCCTAGGATAGGCCAGATCCGGAACAACTATCTGTAGGCCATATAAATATTTGTACCGTGCGGGAATCGAACCCGCGACACTCAGCGCAGTAGTCAATCGCTGAACAACCGCCAACCGTCATCATATGCCTAGCCTTTTCCCAAGTATATTGGGGTCGGCTTCCAGTCTAACTGGATGCAGCTGAATACCAGTGTTTTACATGGAGCGACTGCCCTCGGACCTCCACAACTCAAATACTGGGTAACACGATACCCCTGTATAAGACTGGTTGTCAGACAACAACTGCCAACCGTGTCGTCATATAATTAGAAATTCGTACACAGATTTCGGGAAACAAAAATTACGCTACAAGGCGTAACCAGATAAATTATGCATTGTAAGTGCGAATAAAACTAACAAGGTTACATCCATAGCTGAAGATACGTTCAAAAACTTTCAAGTATGTCATTACGTGTCACCAAATTGTGGTATACTACAGCTCATAAGTAACTTAGATAAAAAAATAGTGGACTTCTCAATGACTGACTATTGTGTAATTTTAATTGGAGAAAAAGACTTTCAACATACAGATAATTATGTAAATATCATTATAGAATTGAGAGAGACTTTACTTAAAATTCAGCATACGAATATTATCATATGTGTTCCCACATTTAAATTAAGTAATTACTCAACAATGTTTAATTGGCGAATAGAGACTTTTAACAACTTATTACATCTTGATCTACAAACATATGGCTACGCAATTGCATTTGACTCTAATTTGGATATAGCTTATGATTTTACTATGTTTTCAAAATTTAGTAGAAAAATAAACGACCGAGGAATTCACAACATATTTCACAACTTACTGCTAGCTATATCTGCGAGCTCATCGACAGAAAATGAATCAATTGTTAATGAAAACCTGAACACTGTGTCTCCATCTTGTGAGTTTTTTCTTTGACCACATGTATGTACTACATCAAAACATTGCCGGACTTCTAAACAAGTCGGACTTATTAAATATCTACATTCAAGAATTGTTCAGTAAGCAGAAAATTGTAGACGTATTATGTATAACGGAGCATTTTATAATGTCAGGCCAAGAAAAATTGTTACACATACCTAACTACAAGTTAGCGGCATGTTATGCTAGGCAAAATAAAAAACGTGGCGGTGCCTGCATTTTAGTACGAGTAGGGCATGAGTATAAAGAACTGCCTGACGTAATGAAATACTCGATATCAGGAATTATAGAGTGTTGTGCCATTGAATTACCTGCACAAAAAATAATAATTTTATGTATCTATAGACCTCCTAAACTATGTAACTTGACTAAATTTTATGAAAACTTAGATGCCATTTTAAAAATGGTATGTATCAAATCCTATAAAAAAGTTATTGTAAGCGGAGACTTCAATATAGATATTTTAAATAAGAATAGAATGACATTAGAATTTGAATGCTTTCTTATGAGCTACAACCTCAAACTACAAATTAATCAACCAACTCGGTTTATCAGTAATACTTGTTTAGATAATTTTGCACATAATCTTAAACATAACTGCCAACATGAAGTAGTCGATTTCGGATTATCAGATCACACAGCTCAAATAATGAAGATAAAAGTTAATAAAACTAGTCAAATAAAATCCTGGAGAACATTAAGACGAGACATAACTGAGGAAAATCTTATTAAATTTAGAAATCATCTCCAAAGCTTATCGTTTTCTGATGTATATAACACAGAAGATTCTAATAATGCATACAATAACTTTCTAGACATATTTCTAATTCTACACGACCTGTGTTTCCCGTACAAATTAGTTACTATAAGATCTGAAAATAAAATAAAATGGGTTTCTCGGGGGATACGAATATGTAGTAAAAGACAACGTCAATTACTATGGCAACAGAGACTAAGACCAACTTGTGAAAATAAAAGCACCTTTGTTAGTTACTCAAAAAGATTCAAAAAAATCATTAAACTAACTCAGAAAGCCCAGAATAATTACTTAATAAATAACTCAAAAAATAAATCTAAAACTGCCTGGCAAATTATCAATAATAATAAAACTGTAAAAGAACCTATTGCTCAAATAAAAAACAGGGATGAAATAATATCAAACCCTAACATTATAGCCGAATCTTTCAATAACTTTTTCATTGACCAGATTTCGGAAAATATACCAAAACACACGTCAGATGCCACAATGAATATAGATATTAACCCTCATTCAATATTTATGTCCCCGGTTATAGCTCAAGATGTCACACGTGTAATAAAAAACCTAAAAAATAAAAAGAGCTTTGGCTATGATGGCATTTCAACTAAAGTTATAAAATTTGTTTCTAATTGTATAGCTGCCCCCTTGACTCATATCATTAACATTAGCATTTGTTCCGGAGTATTTCCAGAAAGTCTCAAAACTGTTGTCGTTAAACCACTTTTAAAAAAAAATGACAAAGAAGAAATGTCAAACTATAGACCAATTGCTCTAATTCCCGTCTTCTCTAAAATTGTAGAAAAAAATATCTATGAATCAATCTACAATTTTTTAACAAAATACCACATATTATGTGACGAACAAAAGGGCTTTAGAAAAAATAAAAATATTAACATGGCTATTTTTGATTTTCTATATAAAATAATGCCAAAAGTAGACTCAAAAATACCTGTATGCGCAATTTACGCAGATATGTCGAAAGCTTTCGACTGTGTGAATCATGAGATCCTTCTAAATAAACTTTACGCATACGGCATTCGCGGCAATGCCCTGAATTTAATAAAATCGTACCTTCAAGGTCGCAGACAATGTACTGAGATATCTAGAGTGTGCTTGAAAACTAGAAAAGAGTTTAGATACATATCATCTTTTAGAGACATAAAATACGGTGTTCCGCAGGGCAGCGTTCTCGGACCTTTACTTTTTTTATTATATATAAATGACCTGCCACGCCAAATGCTTCATCCTATGGTATTATTTGCAGATGATAGCACATCAATTGTTTCATGTGTCAATAGAGAATCTTATGTAAATGACATTAACAATGCAATTGATAGTTTAATAAAATGGCTTGAAAACAATAATTTAGTAATTAACCTTCAAAAAACTAAAATCATGCATTTTTACCAACGAATATCGGTGGGAGATATGGATTTAAACTATAACGGTCAAACTATAGGAAAAGTAAATAGCACAAAATTTTTAGGAATCTTGATTGACAGCCAGTTAACTTGGAAGCCTCAAGCAGAAGATATATGCAAGCGATTAAGTACAGCGGCATATGTGTTACATAATCTATCAAAAAAACTTAATCTTCCGACACTATTAGTTGCCTACCATGGCCTAGTAATTTCAATCTTAAGATTTGGTATAATATTTTGGGGTCACTGTAGTGAACGAGAAAGCATTTTTAAAGCTCAAAAGCGCTGCCTGAGAGCTATATTTAATCTTAAAGTAACAGACAGCTGTGTACCTATATTTAAGTCTCATAAATTATTAACCTTCCCATGCCTTTACATCCTCGAAATAGCAATGTTTGTAAAAAGTAATAAATCTATATTTGCAACATTATTAGAAACTAGAAAACGAAATACAGGTATGAGATCTCAATACCAGAATTTATTGTGCACGAGAGTATTTAAAACTAGTTTATTAAAAAAAAGTGTTATTTGTATGGCGCCTGTAATATTTAATAAAATACCTGACCATATTAAAAACTTAACGTTGGGAAAATTTAAAAAACATTTAACAGAATTACTGGCAAATAAATGCTATTATTCTGTGCAGGATTTCTTGGACGATAAGTTTCTGTAATTTCTTACCTTTAATTTAATTATGTAGTGTCACTTTTGTTATCACATTTGCATGCCGTCTTAAGGCAGAATGTACAAGGATTCTGTATGTATTGCAACAACTGATTTTTATGTACCTACATTCTGAGCAAATAAAGACATATTCTATTCTATTCTATTCTATTCTATTCCAGTTGGCAGAGCATATAAATGTACATAACTTCAGCCGAAAGACGTCCACTGCTGGACACAGGCCTCCCCCAAAAGGGGGGGTTTTGCCATAATCGCCACGCTTGGCAGGCGGGTTGGCGATCGCAGTATGGTTGTTACAAAGGCACAGAGAACGCTGCTGCCCATTCTCTGGTGAGTTCCTTAGTCGCCTCTTACGACACCCACGGGAAGATATGGGATGGTGCCATTCTTTACGTCCGACACCATACGTAAATGTACATAGTTAGCTCAGATTAAAAAAAAAAGCTTTTCGGACTTTTGAATAGGCACCATGGCCTAAATAAATTCTAAAATGAAGCGGTCTACCAGTTCGAAACAAAACCTTGAAGACGCCAAAGCCCCACACCCAGGCTTAGAAGACCAAACCGACATTATTAGAGTACCTACTCCAAATCATAATGATGATTAATGTAGCAACATTAATAACAAATAAAGCTAAATGAATAAATCTTTGTCTTTTAAATATAAGAAAGCGAATGACTAGATCACGACCATGGAAATAGTATGTTCTACTCACGATTAATTCACAACTGGGTAGGATTATGATTTTAAGTATGAAAACATACTTGTACCTACTAGGAAATCAATTTACATAATTATTGTAACAAGGTTACACGAAATCGTAATTAGTTTTAAAGATTTCCTGTATGTTAGGTAAAATTAATTTACAAAAAAAACTAGATAGGGAGATATGTAGAGGGACAACTACCGCAACTGCCTCGTCGGCCTCGAGGTCGTAAGTGCGACTGCTGAGCGTGAGGTCCTGGCACACCACACTGTACAAACGAAACGATTTAATTATACCTACACTACTACTAAAATAACCGAGTGTACAAATACGTGCGTGTGTGCGTGTCTACGCGCTCCTAAAACTAAATGCAGTTTGGAGAGCACGTTCGACGCGGGAAGAGGTGAGGAACAGTGTTTCGGAGGTAGGCGGGGCGTGTCGCTACTGTACGGTAGTACTAATATACTGTGGACCTGGTTTCGATTCTCGGGTCGCGCAAAGTATTATTGGATATTTTGTTGGTTTGGAAGTTGGCGGTGTAACACCCCCGTGCTTCGGAAAGCACCTAAACCTGTTGATCCTGCGCCTGATCTCTCTCCGGTCGTGTCGGATTGTCGTCCCACCGCACTATGAGAGTGAGGGAAAAGGGAGTGTACCTGTGTTTGCGCACACACTTGTGCACTATAATATCTCCTATTTGGTTATTCTCCATTGAGGTTGGCCACCGTGATTCGGTCGGAATAATTATTACTACCGCATATCCATGAGAACTATTCAACTTTTCCGTCTAGTAGCAGTGAGGTGAGAAAATTACATTACATCGACGATGCTAATGAACACATCTGCGACGTCGTTGGATCATCAATTAGTACACAGCGTTGCATAACGTGACGGATCAAATGAGGTTTTGCATAACGAGTAGCTATAAAAAACATAATCCTGATACGTGCACCGCAAAATCTCTCCTAAGACTAGATTTTCGCAATACTTTTATACACTTTCTCCGGTTACTCATACATACTCCCGTATTCCACTAACTTACTATATTTTCTTTTCTATTTTGTTTTTGAATTCTATCTTAGTTATGTTTAGGTACTTCATTGTTATGATGGTCCAAATCACAGCAGGCATCTAGCCGTGAGAGGGCCCTGGGGGCCAAGTCTGCTATTTTTATAATTTCGTCATTCCAACACGATCCCATTGTCATTTTGCTAAAAGTTCGTAATCTGCTAAATTCATAATGGTCGATCATAGGTCGTTCGAATTATAACCAATGACTGCACAATGACGTTCTAAGGGTAGGTCACTGATTATAAGGAACTGTCAAAATTTTAGCAGATTACCGCCTAAGTCAGTCATTCATTTGTCATTTTGTACGAGATTACCATTCTATGTCATTTGTTACAATGGCGTGTCAGTGGTTGACCAATGGAAAGTCATTATATTAGTAGATTACCAAACTTGTCAAAATCAACCATTATAAAATCAATGATAGACTATTCTGACACTATTGTAATAGCAGACTTGAGGCCCTGGTGACCTGTAATACAGGTTTGTGTATAAACCTACTTCAGGCACCAGTCTCTCACAAAGATAGCTCCTTGTTCGTGCACTATTGTTAATGTTGTACCTACATAATTTGTTTGGTTTTATATATTATTATATTATTATTATACTTTTCGGTAGTAATTCCGGCCCGCACCGAAATGCCAGTTTGCTTCTCAGAAATAAATAGCCTTGGAGAACTTAAGCATTGTAATTTAAATGACTAGTAAATTATAGTATGTAATACGATAATTGGCAAGATTAAAATGCTCATTTATCGAGCCTAGTACTAAAATAAACACTTTGTATTTACACGATTCTGATATCTCGTTGAGCTCAAACAACAGATGTGTTGTTAGAACAAAAGGTTATGATACTTACTTCGTGGTTATGACCCACTGTTATGAAGTTAAAGTTAAATGTCAGTCGTAAAACGTTGTGGTATTTTACTAGAGATATTCTTGACAAGAAAATTATGTTTTGTTGCAATCATTTTGTCATGGGAACACTCAGAATCAATATTCTTCAAAGATGCTGTTGTCTAAAATAAAACTACTAAAAGTTAGACCAAAAATAATATTGATACTAATAAAATAAAACTTGGTTCTTAATCAGCTACTAGAATAATAATAATTCTAGTTTTTGGCATGACAATGTTTTTTTCTTTTTTTAATCTTTATTTATTTGGAGGCTTTTGGTTATCATACTCATCACACATAACCATGTCAGCCCCATTATAACTCATAACAGAAAAACACAACTAAAAAATAAAAATAATATAACTAAGGGATCAGAGACACTCTATTAGCTAAATAGCTGCATGCAAAATTATAAATTTTCTTAGCTTCCGCACTACAGGGTTTAGACAAAAAACATTGAACAGCACCTAAATCAAACTTACTAATTTTTAATTCTGCCAATAAGGTATCTCTTTCCCTGCGATTGCGGACACATTCTACCAACAAGTGATGCACATCCTCCACAGACTCGCAGTATTGACAATTTGGACTACTCACTTTTTTCATTAGGAAGCCAAACCTGTTGAGTGGCATGTGTCCAGTCCTTAACCTGTGTGCTATCACTATGTATTTTCGGCATATTCTCATATCGGCTAATACGAGGAGGTTCACTGTTTTGTACCAAACACCTTTTTCGAGAGATTTTTTACCAAAATATTCTTTCCACATGTTATGACAATTTAATTTATATTTACTTAATAATTCAGAGTAGTGACATTTAACATCAATAAGTATTCCTTCTAAAGCTGATTTTTTCGCGAGTTGATCAAGCGCTCTTTGTACTAAAAGGTATTGGCAAAAGAAGAAAATTCCTCTATTAGTTTCAACATATAGAAAAACTCAAGAAGAAGCCATATCATTCAGTTTCCCACTAGAAATGTTTACATTGAATACGTAGGTTACTAACATCCAAAAAAATAATATTATTAAGTATGAGTTAGATTCGTTTAAAGATAGTACATAATCACAATTTTAATATTCTTAAAAATGAAATTTTTCAGGAATTACGTAATAAATATGATAGTTGGCATAGAATATATAATGACGGTTCAAAGAGCGTTGCGGGGCTAGGGGCTGCCTTCTATCACCCCGGAGATAAAGTTAGAGGTTGTTTTAAGATCAATAATAGTAATATATCTATAATGACAGTGGAACTTACTGCGATTTCAGAAGCTCTGAAGTACGCTAAGACCTAAATGTTACATAAGGTAGTTATTCTCACAGACAGCAAGAGTGCCTTGCAGCATATTGCTCGATGCGCCTCTGGTGGCAGAGGTGTTTCGAAAGCGTATGCCATACTTAGTCAAATTCATGAGTTTAAGTGCAGTAATAGAGATCTGAGATTGCAGTGGATTCCATCTCATGTTGGTTTACCGGCATGGCAATGTTAATAAAAAGAGTTTAATTTTTTTATTTTTATTTATTTTTATTTTTAAGAGTAATTATTTTTAATAGTTTCTTAAAGGGCTGATTTCCTAATGATAACTAATTTATCATCTGAGGAATAAATATGACAGATTGACATATTTTCCATACAAATGTCACCACATTTATTGCTCAGTAAATATAAAATAATATTATAATCATTTACTCCATTTAGTTTAGACTGTAACCTTAATTAAAAATATAATTGATATAATCAATGTTCCCATTCCAAAATGTAGTTTCATATTATACTTTCTCCTTAAAAAAAATAGAATATTTTAATTTAAAGATTTGGTTAGAAAATGGTACCCTTCTAACTTTGTTTTTATTTGCTTAATGCATACAAAGAGTAAGTAAGGAGTTTCTTGACCATTCTTGTCCATACGAAGCTACCATTTGGAAGGGGCAACTATGCAGATTCAATAATATTTTTACCAAAAAATGCCATTCAAAAGTGCCTTTAATAATCTAACTGAAATAAATTATTTGACTTTGACCTTGTGTTTCTTTACTTGCAGGACAAAACCACAGGCGACTCGAAAACTGTGCATGAGAGTCGAGATGGCGGTGCCGTCCGAGGATTCTACAGCTTCATTGACTCGGATGGGAAGACGCGTACAGTCCACTACACTGCCAACGACCAGCAAGGATTCAGAGCCAACGTGCAGAAAACTTAGAACATTAACTAGTTTAGAATATTAGCGATGACGCTTTAGAAATATTGAGAGTCATGATCGTAAGGTTCATCTGTTAATGCCGAAGTAACTAGTCGTGAATAGATTGATGTTTTTTCTCATGCATATTTATCATTGAGGGAGATCGGAGGGTTATGTCGGACTCCGACATGACCCTCGATCGATAAGAGGACAAGAGGAACTTACCTGTTACTAAAATGAGTAGGAAGTGCAGAAATAATTCGTGCGTATTTCGCAACTGAAATCTAATAATATCCTGAAATATATTCGCTTTGGAGATACTTTTCTGTTGTCTAACTAAATATTGATAGACGGTGGCAAAAACACAGTTTGTGTAGGTATCACACCTAACTCTACAAATGTATGTTTTATAACTACTATAAATTGATCTAAGGCTTGTTTCACACGTACCTCAACTACACCACATCGCAGCGTCAAAAGGTGGTCGAGCAGTGGTTATGTGTGAATATAGTCTTTGGTGAATACTGACGCTGCGGCTTTTTGTAGCTGCGTTGTCGTGCCAACTGTGTTCAGTGTGAATTAAACTATTCATTTTTATAAAATAATGTGCCGAACTACGTATTTTTTTGTTGTCGTTCGTCTGAATAGTGCAAATTCAAAAACAGATGTCTTTAGGTACTATTTAAGGAAAGTGACTCGTCGATATAATTAAGTTCCATCGCTAACAAAATACCACGGTTAGACTGCGTTGTTTTAAAATCTTCAAGAAAAGGAATACCTTCCACTTCGTTTCCCCTTCCAAACCTTGCCTTCTGTCATCCATCCACATGCAAATGTTATACTATTGTTAACGTATCTTTATTAAGGAGCTCGTGACTATATAAAAACCGCACAGAGCGATCGGTCTTAATTAAGCTACACTTGCCGCGGTTTGCCCCTGGATGGATGATATCCACCCATTTCATATTTGCGGCTGTACGCGCTTTCCAAGTCACGGACGGGCGGTAGTCAGAAGCCAGAAAGTTTGACAGCTAGTCTTACCAAGGAGTATCGTGTTGTGGAGGTCAGACAGGCAGAACTGCATCCGGTTAGAACGGATGTCAACCACAACATAGTTGGGTAAAGGCAGATAAAATTCAAAACTCTATTAGTAACATAACCTATAAAAACGTTTCCATGGCGCAGTCTATTCCAGTGTATCCATTTGTAAATATGTTTTATTTTATTGTGTTTACCTCATTTTTTTACGAAAATCGATTTTATTTAAATAAACTGACTTAAGATGTTTTATTGTTTTATTTACCATTTCCACATAGGTGAAAGTACAAATCAAACGACAAATGGCCATCAGTAGGGCATGTAGGGATCCAGATCTGGAGGAACCAAAAGCATACAGTTGAAAACGAAGATACGCCTTGTCCGAACCTTAGTTTTCCCAATTTTCTTAGACAGCGTGCAGACACAAATTAAAACGGTTTTCCAACAGTCTATTGGTCCAGCAAACGTAGGTCAACGTTATCTTTAAACCATTAACTTTTCATCCAAAGGACTGAATGTTATGCTTAAACATTATTAGGTATGATTAGAGAAATTATGCTTAAGCTGTTATGCGTAAATAATAATCACAACATTAAGGATTCACTGACGTAGAGATATGTTGGCGAAACGTTTGTGTGTAAAAAGTCTTTTGGATGAAAAGTAAACACCCCACACCGTGACCGTCTTTTGGATGATAAATATATTTAAAATGTATTATATTTGTGTTGTATAATGTTTATTCAGTAGATCTAAAATATGTTTGTGTAATTTATGTCTTTTTAAATTTTGAATTAGGTATTCCTTTTTTATATGCATGACCATCTTAGCTTAGAGAGAGAGAGAGAGAAAGGATTGATGCATTCTAAATGTTCGATCCTTACGTAGATAGCTGAAAGTAAAAGGCAGGCGATCCACGATTTATCGCCACCGTATACATACATCGAAATAAAATAAAACGAAATATTAAAGTATCCGATTACCTACAATTGCTCAACTAACGGCGCCCTTTCACGAACATGACGCACGGAACAGCACTCAACCATTTTAAAGGGAACCGAATGCACATGCGTGACATGCTCACCAGGGCACCGGTTACACTGGAAGTCGATCCTAAGGATCCCAATTAGGGTTGCCAACTCGTTGACGGTCAAATATAGTAGTTCTAAAATTTTTACCCCTAAAAATATAGTAGATAACGAAAAGATGAAAAAGAAAATAGTAGGTTCCAAAACTTAGGTAGGTACTTTATTTTTTGAAGAATGTTTTGTGAATTATTGAACGCAGCTATCAACTTGACATTCCAGAATCGTTAAAAATAGAATATTGAAACGAATATTATTGCTAAGAGTTTGATGCCTTTAAAATATAGTAGTTTCGCCTACTATATATTTTTTTCAAAAATATAGTAGTCGGGCCTCTAGTATAGTAGGATGCTATATTATATAGTAGGGTTGGCAACCCTAATCCCAATACTGTTGAGAAAACGCTAAGCAAATGATTTGACGCCTTACTACGGCCTAAGCTAGATTTAGAATTACAGCATTGCCAGGCGTCCCGATTTTATTACTTGAAAGTGAAGGTTCCTCGAATAGGTACAGTCTCTTATTGTGTTGTTGATTATTGTGGTTTTTCGCCTGCGAAACAGAAATATTCGCGGGTTTAGTTTAAACATCTTTAGAAGCAGTTAAATGTGAGTACAGAAAATAAAAAATACAAGGAAATTGTAATTTGAGCGTTTCTATATTATGTCCCGCTTTCATAGAATGAATACCAATTTTTTCATCTGAGGTATTTCAAAATCCCGTATTTGTCATAATTAAATCTGGTGACGCTAACAGTTTCATCTCACAAAATCTAATTCAACACATCACTATACAATTCTACTTTTTACTGTAGATAGAGAATAGAAGTCTCTACTTGAAGCTTCTGCGCTTATTTCAATCTTCTCCACACGTGGAGTAATCACACCTAATCACAGGAAAAAAGCAAATTTTACAAAGTCTCTACTGAACATAATAAAAAAAATGCATTTTAAAGCCCATTCAACTGAAGAAGTATGAATCGGTAGTGTTTAATAAAGCACAGAATTATTAATGAACTAAAAATGTTATTAAAAATGGCCTGTACACATAATTTAAACCTTATAATTGCCTATGCAGTTAAAGATACAAATACCTACTAGAAAATAAAGCCATCGACTGCTCTGTCTGTGCTCAAAAATTTAAAAGTCTCGTCTACAAACAAATGGGTTATTATAGTTAGGTTAATATTTACTCATTCTCTCTCCCTCTTTCTTTCTTTCTCTGTGGTTTGCATGCCTCTCTATGTTTATGTTTAAGTTTACTATTAACTACTTTTTCTGTTTTAAGGTAGCGCATTATTAGATATTACTTTTAATATGTTGTGGAAAATGTCGTAGGTTACACATTTAAAACTATTGTATATCTATAACTTAGTATAAGATTTTAGTGTCTAACTGATTATTTGCCGAAATAAAATATAATAAAACCGGTAGTGAAATGTAATTCAAACGCCTTACTAAAAACAACAAGCATTGTTTTAAGTACCTGTAAAACTGACAACGCCTTTATAAAATAACATAGCAACATAGTTTCAGGCTGTGGTGTGCTAGCATTGCTACCTGAATAGAAGCATATTTTTTGTGAACCAGAAACATGAAAAGGGCTCCTACAAGGAGACACTGTTCATAATGAGGTTTATGAACAATGTTTACTATAATGGAGACATTCATCATCTGCTTAGCTTTTTCTCAACTATATTGGGGTCGGCTTCCAGTCTCATCGGATGCAGCTGTATACCAGTGTTATACATGGAGCGACTGCCTATCGGACCTCTACAACCCAGTTACTGGGTAACACGATACCCCTTAGTAAGACTGGTTGTCAGACTTTCTGGCTTCTGGCTACCCATAACGACTGTCAAAGATCTTCAAATGACAGCCGGGACCAACGGCTTTACGTGCTTTCCCAGGCACGGAGGGAACTCGGTTTGAAAGGCATGGTCACCCATCCACAGACCGACCGCGGCTGGCGTAACTTAACGTTTAACTTAACTTAACTTAACCTTTGATTCCTTTGAACGATCGATCTGTACGGCTTTAACTTAGCGACGAGCTCCTCTTAACTATAATAGAGACATTAAAATCGTGAAACAAAAGTCGTTTGTGGTCATACATTTTGTAGTCATGTAGATATGGATTGGGTTAGGTATATTTTGCGTATTTCAGTGTAGGTCCCTTAGTCAAAATTGTTGTTTATGTTAATGCCCGATTTCTGAAATAGTTTTATCAGTATTTTAAGTGTTTCTAGAGGGCTCACCTTTTTCGAAATCCACGAAATTACATCACTTAGAAAACTTTTTCGTAAGATCATAGCTTAATAACAAACTAATACAATAAACAAACAAGCAAACGCAAACAGTTTTTTTGTTACTAACAAATAATGGATGAAAGTCTGAATTAAATTATTATTATTCACATTTATTCATTTTGTACACATATTATATTACATTTTTAAATATTAGTAAAAAAAAAACATTTAAAATATAAAAAATAGTTGCCCACCGGTATCGGGAACAGGGTCCAAGCTACCGGTGGTCAGGGCTCCTGAGAGAGGAATCTCCTGACTATACGCGCAGTGTCCAGGAGTACCGCTTTCTGTATCAAGCCCTTGATCCTGCTGCCCAACGAGAGCCTCCTTAGATGTTGGTCGAGGCTCTTGGAAATGTCCATTGGCCGTAACGACTATCGGCACAATGATTGCTGTATTCACATCCCACATATCGACAACCTCGCGAGCCAAGTCAAGATACTTTATTTGTTTATCTTTTATTATTATTATTATAGTTTAGAAGTTAGTTTGAAGTTATAAGCTATGATCTTACGAAAAAGTTATGCCCTTCGTTACTCACTATTCACGGCGTCGACAAGGAAGAGGATCGACTGACCGTAAAATTCAGGAGGAACTCCAGTTAAGACTGATAATAATAATAAATATCTTTATTTCCAAAAATACAGACAACCACTAAGACAGTTACTATTACCATAACCGACCAGTAATTTTGTGTTGTCAAACAACTACTTCAAACATCATAATATTATGGAATCTCTTTATGAATAACTTTAGCTGACGGATTTTTATGTCACGAAACAACCCGTTACATTTAACGTACGTGAAACATCTCACGTCATAGTAATTTTTTAACCTTCCGTATGTAAACGTTAACCGTCTGGCGACTGTTTGAAACAACCTGCCCATAGTCATGAACCAAATGTACTAAGATTACATTTATATGGGTTTTTATATGGTAAACAACATTTACATAAAAAAAACAGTTGGATGCTGCAGAAATCTGTACACAATAAATTAAACTAGGGTAGGTATCATGTATCTTAAGAGACAGTGTTTTGCGATGAGGTTCCAATTGCTATTATCTATAAGTGGACTGTGTCGTTATGCCCTTCGTTACTCACTACTAAGACTGAAGCTACACCGCGACGCAAACTGCTATATAATTACAAACAGATTAGTACTCTAGCTTGATGAATGAAAGAAAAAAAAAGTGGTATACACGGTTCCTCCAATATCTTTGTTTTTTTTTAATACGATTGGACAATGTGAGTGAAATATCGGCATCAGCTTATTACAGATTACAAGACGCTTTTTAACTTTATTCCGAACTTAAACCTTCGAGCTAGTAATTGTAATCTGGTTTTTATACCGACGCAGATAAGGTTCTAATTGTTCTTCTCTCTCTTCTTCATCAACCTTATTGTTGTAGTATAGTAGTAGTAGTATGTTATAGTACTCAGAAGGACGCTGCTGCCCATCCTCTGGTCAAAAAACGACACCCACGGGTAGAAATGGGGTGGTGCTATTCGCGGCCGGCACCATACGGCAAATCAAGCAAGCAAGGTTCTAATTAATTACAACAATTACAATTTAATTTCGGTTACACGACGACATGGTTGGCGCAGCAAACATTTATTTTTATGGCCTACAGATACTTATTCCGAGTCTGATTGTTCCTGTATTTCGAGTTTAAATGTTTGTAAAAGCACCCACGACACAGAAAAAAATCCAAGTGCGAGGGAACGGTAAACAAAAAAAAATGCGAAACAAAAGAGGTTCAGTTTCAGTTTTGTATTAGAAACTTTACCTACTGTAGTCGGAATAAAGTTCAAAACACAATAATTGTCTCAAAAGTTTACGCCAGAACTAAAATATTTATAGATTTTGCTCTCCAAGTCTCCTTACCTGGGCCTCAAGTCTGCTATTACAATAGTGTCAGAATGGTCTATCATTGATTTCATAATTGTTTTTTTTTTTCTCTTTATTTAAATTAGGGACTTTTGTATGACAATACATGGCAGTCCCATCGTACCTTTTCACAAGACTACAACAGGGAAAAACAAACTAAGTATCTAACTAAAATAATAAACTAAGTAGATATAAAACGTAAACTAACAAATCTAAACAATCTTTTAGCGGCATCTGACGTTGGATTTGACAAAATTTTGTGAAACAATCCTAAATTATTTTTAGTTAACTGTAGATCATCTATTAACATTTCTCTATCAGCTTGAAACTGCACACATTCCGTCAACAAATGTACGACATCTTCCACAGTTCCACATACCTCGCAGTTTGGAGAGTTGCACTTTTTCAGAAAAAAACCGAAATTGTTAACATAATTGTTGATTTTGACAAGTTTGGTCTACTAATATAATGACGTCATTATGACTTTCCAATGGTCAACCAATGACAGTCCATTGAAAGAAATGATATAGAATGGTAATCACGTACATAATTACAAATTAATGACTGACTTAGTTTACGGACTTCTTACTAGGTACTTCAGATTGCTTATAACACTTATAAATAATATGTAAAAATATATATAAATGAAATCTGGCATGAATAAATGTTCAAATTTGTTGACAATGTCATTATAACACAATTCTATTACGAGACCATTGACCGACCAATGATCGACCATTATGGATTTAGCAGATTACGAACTTTTAGCAAAATGACAATGGGATCGTGTTGGAATGACGAAATTATAAAAATAGCAGACTTGGCCCCCTGAATAGCAAAGTGACCCTACATGAAAGCGTCATCTGCGTGTGTCACGGCACGTAGGTACTCTAAATCATTGCCACAAAAAAAAAAAGTTTAAAAACTAAAACCCGACCACAACAAAAAGTGATCTAAAAAGTACGAAACAAGAAAATATTTCACACAGAAATCAAGACATAGGTACAAAATGGTCAAGGTAAGCCGTGGTTGCATGCCTGTATCCCATATGAGTGCGATGAACATGAATATAATGGCATGCAACCACGGCTTACCTTAACCATTTTGTACCTATGTCTTGATTTCTGTGTGAAATATTTTCTTGTTTCGTACTCTTTAGATCACTTTTTGTTGTGGTCGGGTTTTAGTTTTTAAACTTTATTTTTTTACAGCGGACGATCAAGACGCTTCTAACGATACCTCATTTGTTCAGTTTTGAGAAGTAGTTTAGGAGCTTTGAGCGAACAGATGAACATACATACATACATACATAGCCTGTCAAAATCATAACCCTTCTTTGGCTTTGCCGTAGTCGGGTAAAAATACCTGTCACACTAGGTAGAAAAAAAAGCTTAAAGGACGTTTAAACGCATTACTGCTACCGATTCAAAGATTAAGCTATTGTTGTGGCTAATATTGTTAGTATAAGCTCCAAGGATTATTCGCCATTGATACCCTTTTTTGTGAGCCCCATAACATGTCTGTCACAGATACAAATCTTTTGAGCCGGGTGACACTTGACAAGTGTGGTAAAATATTTTTTTAATTTTATTTCCTCTGTCGATTTCTTATCTAAGTTTGGGTTTTGAGTTGAGCAGATTATTAAATGTGTCAGGTTTAATATAAAAGGCTCTTTTCAGACATACATTTTTATTGATGAGTATTCTGACTCTAATTGTTGTAAGCATGGTAGCTGGGAATAAGTAAATAAATCGAAATAAAATAACGATCATTTAACTCAGTCAAGACCCAGATTACACAAAATAAAATAAAATTTCACAAAACTGCCACAAAAATAGACCAAAATAAAATTTTCAGAAGCTGTACAAATGAAAAAAGGTTACAAAATTTAAATAAAATGTAATTCAATTAAAAAAAGCGACAACTTGTCACAGAAAATCTCTCAAATCTCTCTCTCTCTCTCTCTATGTTTCATCTTTCACACTTATACGGCTAAACGAAATTAGTTTCCTGAAATTTTGCACACATATAGATATTGATCTAACTGAACACAGAGGTTTTTATTCCGTTTCTGTGTTTCTATAATATAACTTAGGACTTTGCCTTAATTCTCTCGTCTTCGCAGACGAAGTCTTGGGCAGGACCTAGTAAGTAAATATGTCTTCTCATACGTTTAATCCCTTTTTAATTCCCTTCCACCCCTATGAGTCAAAATATTTAGTTAGTTTATAGTTATACGCCACAAACCAAAGGTAATACGTGCACGATAACAAATTGATAAGAAGAAGGAATTAGATAAGTAGACTCTGGCGGCAAGACTTAGTCAAAAATAACAATAACCGTATCTATTGTTAAAATCAAATGAATATATCATCAATGCTACCACGATACGCATTACTGATAGCTTTAATTGGAAACAAAACGGTTTTTTTGGAATGGTGATTCCGTACAATTGTTTTAGGTAGCACAATTTTGACGCACATCACATTGCCATACAATTCCAGAGACTCGTGGGTATGTACAAGCCGTACGGACCATAACCGTCCATTTTTCTCATGCCTCCCTGACTCCGTGCCTCGAAAAGCACGTAAAGCCGTTGGTCCCAGCTGTCATTCATAGATCTTTGACAGTTGTTATGGGTAGTCAGAAGCCAGAAAGTCTGTCAACCAGTCTTATTAAGGAGTATCGAGTTACCCAGTAACTGGGTTGTGAGGGTCAGACATGCTGTTGGTCCATATAAAGCTCTGGTATTCAGCTGCATCCGGTTAGAATAGAAGCCGACCCGAACATTATAGTTAGGAAAAGGCTGAACAGACGATGACGGCTCTGCCATTCGAAACCCTTTTAAATTCCATGAGCCGATAAACTTTTTCCGATTACAGCACATAATGGTGCACCTTAGGGCTGTTCCGATATATTGAAACGGCCCACCAATTAACAACGAAATTGGCACCATCAGTAGCATCTATCAATTCCTCGTTCTTAATAATGACCTGCCAGCTCAGATAACGACGCGCCAAAAGCTGGCGTCTGCGTGTGCGTATCTGAAACTGGTAAACCAGGTTTCCGTAGTCTGTCTAACAACACGCATTGTGATATAACGATAATAAGTCACTCCAGAATAATCATTTGCCCAACCTTTACCCAACTATGCATATTGGCATCGTCTTCAAGTCTAACCGTAAGCAGCGAATGAGCGAAATATCCGTATTTCACCTGGAGCTTCTGACCGTCTGACCTCCCCAACCCAACCCTCATTATCATCATCATGTCAACCTTTAGACTCCCACTACTGGGCATTGGTCTTCTCCAGGGGGGGGTTCAACCGTAATCGCCATGCTTGGCCGATGCATTTTGGCGATCGCAGTAGGTGTTTTGGTACTTACGAGAATGCTGCTGACCATCCTCTGGTCAATATCCCTCTGTCGCCTTTTACGACACCCAAGGGTAGAAATGGGGAGCTGGGAGCTTGGCCCTATCGAAATAAAATTGTAATTAAACAATTTCTAAGGAATTCTAAAACAAAAGCAGCGTAAAATTGATTAATTGCTAATACATTATGATAGTGGTGGCAGTCGGTATCGCTGATAAACGGCTTACAACGACCGAGGTATATTCAATGCGATAGCTGCAATGATTTCTTATTATCCGTGTCATGGTTACACAAGAAACGACTGGATTTACAGTTTTCATTTTACATCGAGCTCTTTGCGAAAGAGTTCGTATTGAAAATTCCAGATGAAATTATACTTATAAGTATATGCTGGTTGCTGCGTGCGCTAAATGTAACGCGAACGCATGCCTTTGATAGCTACAACCAAACAACCACCAAACCCTATTTATTGATGGTATTCCATTACATAAATGTTTTTAAACTTGACCTGAAATGCGAATGCATTAGCAATTTGTGTGTTGCAGTGCAAATTGTCATTACCATAAGATTGACCATATCCTCAAATATGAGGAGCAACATAAGTCGACTAATTACGATTGGTAGCACAGGCGGCTTGCCCTAAGGAGCGCTGGTGCGGTGCACTCCCACAAACAATTAATGCACAAAAAGTGTTTTGTTTTATAAGTAGGCTACTCAAATTTTTTTAAGTACCCACTTTGAACAGAACTCAGCATTTCACTAGAAAAAAATATGTACCTACATTACAATAACAAATCAACATCTGGTGTCCAGTTGTACTGAGTGGAGCGCCAGCGATTACGCTCCTATGAAACAAAGTTCAGCACAACGGCAAGCATAGAATTCAATGAGTGCGAAAGAGAAAATTCTACACAGTCAGGCACGTGAAACAGAAGATTTTGTATAAGAAATTAAGCAAATCTGGAGCGCCGCTCTTACGCTACGTTGACAATTAAATAGCCGATCTCGCATTGCATGCCACGCGGCGATGGAAGCGTTTTATCAAGTTTTATGTAAACAAAATTACAAAACTTCAAATATACGTCAGTTCGTTTACGATTACGATTTTGCCTTTTTATTAAATTAAAAGTGTGCTTTATTTAGTGAGTGTTTAGATATCTATGGCGTAATACTATGGCGTAGGATCGCCTAAATGCATTATGATAAGGACAGAAAAACGCTTAATGAATTCCTCTTGCTTAATCTCTGACTTTCACAAAAAAGTGACACTTACCTAGATGTTTTCGCTCGCCAAAAAGACCGACGAATGGGTTTTTTTATATAAATAAATGATCACCAAGACATTTTATTCTTGTTATTTTTAGTCCCATGAAAAATTTTCACGAGCCGCCTCTGATTGGTACACCGGAGAATATCCAGTCCACAACATATGACCCTTACGGCCATGTAGGTATGTTCTTTAACATTCATATTATGAAAACAACAATTATCTAAAATCAAAACCAATATACTGTTACCCCTTCAAACTTCACAATGGTTGCAAGAACTTGAATGTCTCGATTGTCAATTGTCTTAATTCCCCAAAGTGCCTTATATTCTCCGAAGTTCCCACGTTCAGGGTCCACTGCAGTCCTGTACGGACAAAAGGTGTATTCTTTATAAGTGAAGTTACATGGTGAAGGCAAAGCATACTAACTTATAGTGGAGGCGTCCCGGCGAGCTGTCACAACAACACGGGCTGTCGCGCGTCAGCGGATGTGCCAAGATGCTCAAAGTTCTAAACGGGTAAACGAGGTAAACGGACAAACACTAGAGAGTCGAATAAGAAAATAAATAATTCAACCAGAAGCTTAGCCAAAAGACTTTTTCAACGTCATTTTCAACCGGAAGGAGGTTCTCAATTCGACATATATATTTTTTTTTATGTTTTACCACACGTAACTTTTTTCAGTGTTGTCCGATTTCGATGATTCTTTTTTTTAATTGAAGTTTCATGAAAATATTCCTCCTCTAAAGGTAAAAAATTAAGGGATGACTGAAATTTTTTGGTGGCAACGTTTCGTTATTAATTTGTATGATAAGAAGCAGACACTTTTAGAGCGAAAACCAAACTTTCTTTATAACAACCGCTTTCAAAAAGTAAAAAATAAGTTGAATTTTGCAAGTCGGTGGCAATACAACACAGTTTTTGAAGGTTGTCTTTTTTTGTAAAAAGGTTTTACTCTTTTAAACACAAGGAAACTAAGGAAAGTAGTTACTACCTAATATCCATTCTAATATTATTAATTCAAAAGTGAGTTTGTTCATTTGTTTGTTACACTTTCACAACTTAAGAGCGCCCATCCCCATCGAACAAACTTCCAGGCGAGCGTGATTGTAAAAAGAATTGTTTCAACCAACGCAAAGCTCGAAAACAAACGAGTGAGTGAGAACGCGATAACATCACGGGAAAATTGGCGCGCGGAAATTTCACAAAACTTGTTCCAGGACATACGTGTTTTTGAAAAAGCCTTACAAGTTTTTGGTAAAAATATTTGTAATTTAGAATTACCATTACATGCGCAAGGTTTGTATGAAGCTGTCTTTTTTACTTTTTCAATGTATGAGTGTATTATGAACGGCCAAAATTCAGATAAAATTGTGCAAAAAAACTGATTTTCGGACGTGTTTACTGATTTTGTTTCACATAAAAGTTTATTTTTGGCTTCATACAAACCTAGATTTAAACTACAAGATACCGGTGTGTTAAACATATTTGGGAAATAATTTGTTACAACGGCGTAATCGCGTACTAGCGTTTATATGGTAAATATGATGGGATGGGCGCTCTTAAACTTCTGAACCGAGTTTGATGAAATTTGGTAGGTACAGTGAAGCAGCAAGCCCAAGTAATGCTAGGTACTTTTTAATCCGCAATTTCTCTGTATCACGCGAGGAAAAGCAACATTTTTAAGATTTATGGAAAAAAGAAGTTTTGATGTGCAAAGTCGTATCTTCCTGTGTAAGCATGAAGAATTTAAACGTTATAATAATAAGTACTATTTGTAAACCATAATTTCCTGGTATTGTTTTCTTTTGACTGGAGAATAGCTACTACAATCGTTTAGGGTTCTAATTGGTTCTAAAGTCGTGAATGTGACATCATCTTCGCTCGAAAATGATAACTTATTAAGTTTTAGGCCGAAAGAGTAGCACTCCACTCATTCAGCATCTATTAAGTATCCATAAATTATTAAGTATGTATTTTGTAACATGCAGTCTCGAAGTCGAATTCCAGTTTATTGGTACTGCCACCATACCAATTTTCACTGCCCAATAGGGTTGCCAGATTTTTTTTGATCCTGTAAGGGGCAAATGCTCATTTTGGCAAAAAATACGGGGTTTTCAATTTTTCCCCGGGACAAATGAAAAACATATATTTTATGTTGTTATTATTGCTAGTTAATAGTTAGGTATATTTTAATGAAGGTCGTGTAAGGTTTAATATAAGTATTTATTTGATTTTACATATTTGTAAAATTCAATGCTGCAATTATAATCATAGTTGAAAACGGTCATCAATTCGCTCTTTATTAAATCCGGAATAAGTAGATTATTTTGTTGTGCACATCAGTTAATTTTAATGCCCTCTGCGAAAAAGTCCTTTCTACAAAGCAATTGGAACTGGGGATACAAAAGACAAACGATATAATTGGGAAAATGTTAAAGATTTTACTCCTGAAAAATCCTTCCATTATTTTCTTCCACTTTTCAATAGACCCATGCTTTTCTCATCAAAAGATGTTGCAATTTTCAGACACTTTTTAATAAGTTGAAATTCGCGACGCGGTGCGTATTTTAATCGAATAATGTTGAAATAAGGGATGGAGTCTGTCCCGGCGGAATGTTTAAAATGATGTCTGGAATACAGGACGTCCCGGGAAATACGGGACGTCTGGCAACGCTACTGCCCAAGGAGCGTTGCTGGTGGTGTTCCATGAGATATTTCAACTTTGCTCGATATGAACGCATCTAAAAGGATCCTGGTAATGCAAATATGTGCAGATACCATTGTGGTGACCATCTCCTGAAAGAATCATGGCGAGATCCATACATTCATTTGTATGAAAAAAAAAACTTAGAGGGTTTAAAATATTTTCCAATATAAAGAATACATTACCAGGAGTAGATTAATATACTTACCATATTTTTAAACACTCGCATAATTAAAATATTACGAAATTAAAATAACACTTTTGCTTTTCATATCGATGCCCATTTTGTGTTTTTATAAAAAAGAAAATGACAAGCGACGTTAACGGATCTATCAAATTGGCAGACAAGTGATGTGACAAGTGTCTGAAAAAACAAACATTATTTCCCTTAAAACGATGCAATTTCAGTGTATGATCTGCGAAACGGCGACTGTCAGTGTCAATGTTACTGTCAGTCACCGTTTCGTCTTAAATTATGAGCTTTTCGTTAAACTATTCATTTTTTTTTGCGGAGTTTTAAAAATATTGAAAATGCCTGAATCTACTCTTTAGGTACCCAAGAGTATAAGAATTAGAATTTCAACTTCTCTAAACATCTTTATTTTTTTGTACAAATTCTGCTATGATTCATTCAGTGTCTAGGTAGAGGTGACCATTTAACATAAGGTCAGTCGGTTTGTCTGCTATCCAATAACATAAAAAAGCCAAAGTCAGTGCTACTTATGCCTTCTTCATTTTAAATGATATAATCCGATTGTGTTCCAAACTTTGAGCACCGCTGTATCTGCCGTCAATCGTTCAATGATTCGGAACGGCATGCGGCATCTCGTTTGTTTCGGAGCCGGGTCCGTGTCACGGAGTCGCGGCAGGTACAAACTCACACGTACACGATACAATATTGACATCAACCTGTAGCCTCCACTCACTGTGGAAGTTCGCCATTATTATGGAGTATCTTTTGCTCTCAACTTGGTCCGCGTCAAAGCCAAAGCACCTGTAACTCAACGACAGTCGGGCGGAAAATGTTGAAGGTCAAACCTCCGCTGCTTATGCATGTATGCGGTATCATCGACATTCGGGATGTTGATTTTATAAACTACCCTCCGGCAAAATTTCGGGTTCGTTAGTGAAGTAGTGGTGCGAGTTAACGACCTCAATTCATAATAAATGTGAGTACTATGGAGCCATATATTAAGTAAATTATTATGTGTTTGACATAAATGAGCATGGCGGTTGAGAGAATTGTCATGCTCACTCAAATGTCTCGCTGATGGTGGCGCGTGTGTTGGATCATTCAGCTCCCTCCAAAATGGTTGAGCTGAATGGTGCTGATTCACGCGTCATGTTCGTGAACGGGCGCTGTCAGTAGAGATTGGTCAACTCTTAACTGCCATGGTTTTTATCTTGATTATTTTTTATATTTTGTATTTCTAGATTACCTTCATTGTTTTCACATATAGAAGCAACAAGAATAATGTAAGCAGTATTTTGTAAAAACCTGATTTTAAAAGAGTGTCCGTGGAGTTTCTTGCTCGTTCTTCTCCATAGAGTCAGTCCTACCTACGTTTTGGAACGAGCAACTAGCTTCAACTTTCTGACTAACTGACCGACTCCTTGACAATTCAAAAGTGCCTGTAAATGGTTTAATTGAAATAAATGCTTTCACTTTGACTTTGATCCTATCCGTTACAAGTGACAGCATTTATGATCCTTATAGGAAGCTATCTACAGCTTCCTACAAGGATCATAAGCTAGGATCAGGCTCTAGCCTCATTAAATAAATAGACCCTTGTGAAATTTGAACAGAATCTGTCTGACAGTATTTGCGTTAAGTTTGACTTATGTTTCATCATGTTAACAGACAAAAATTCTAAAAACTATGTTATGGCAACAGAATCGTTTCCCGACCTTGTAGCCATTACTTTTTCCTAAATTATTTAATTTGCAGTTTTGACTTCGCTACGATTTTATTATATCAAATTCAAAATTATTTATTTTGGGACAACTAGATCCAAAGGTTAGTTTACAAAAACTTTATAGTACTATTGTTTTATTAAATACATGGTATGGTATATAAATACAAATCTTAAAAATCTAAATAGTAACTAATAATAGTTGCATAGCTGCATTGTACATAAGTACAATTCCAAGAAAAAGGCAGAGGCGCTCAAAGGGCATCAAAAAACTCGTCCACATCGCTATCAGCGGGACACGTGCCCAACAGGCTGGTAGCATTGCCACGCTGTATGGCAATGCTGATTCTTCGACCCAAGTGTCCCGTTGACAGCGATGTGGACGAGTTTTTTGATGCCCTTTGGGCTCCTCTGCCATAAAGTACTTAAATACAATTACATAGGACAACACTCATCACATACTTGTAATTCCAAGATAATTAATGAATGAATGAATGAATGCTTTATTTGCTAGAATATAGGTACATTGTTTATTGGTAAAATTGATATAAGGTTTCACTATATTCGACTTTCCAGTCGTGCAAATTTTTAAGTGAAGTACAAGGACCAACAGTTATCGGTTCAGATCAACAATAAAAGTAGTCTCCTTCATAACATTGTTAAATAGTTATTAAAAAAAAATACAATATCAATTAATACTACTTAATAGCTACAAGTTAATACGCAAATACAGAAAAAAAAAATATATATATCTAAGTTATTATGTCAAATACAGTAATATAATGTCAAAAAGATTTCAAATTATTAAATTCATCAATTGAATAAAATTAATAAAGAGATACGTTCCTAAAAGATCACCAGACGAACGAAGTGCCTCAACACAGGTGCAGGAACGTCTTTAGCTATACAGTTTTCAGGATACTAATGTGACTCCCACGCAGGGTGCGTCATATGACGGGTCTTTTTCCGAATGACGGCATGGAAACGGTCAGTATGAGTCCGCGCAAACATCTCGGAGATATATGGAACTAGTAATAAACTCATTCCTATTAAAACATTGTATGTTCCCGAAGCGGTAGATAAAGTTCCCTCAAAACTCAACAAGACAGGTTTCAAATTTCAAATGCAAGCATATTGATTTCGTTCTAGCCTTTTAAGTTAAAAACAGTGTTTTGCTGTAGTTCAAACACACGCGTGGAATATCTACTTAAGTTACACAAGTAAGGTGGCTGATAGCAAGGTGTTACGATGCTCAGATAACGCGTTGTAGTTGACGTGCAAGGAAATTGCAAATTGCAGCCGCGCACCCTTGCACAAGTAGGTATAATTATGTAAGTACTTACTTGTGAAGATGCAATACATGTGGAACTGGGTTTGTAGGCCTCTGAATTGGGCGATGAACATCGGAAAAATCAGCCAGGGCATTTTTAAATCAGGATTATTGACGATTTGGATGCAATATAATCTGCCGTGTGGTGCCGGTCACGAATATCACTACCCCATTTCAACCCGTGGGTGTCGTAGAAGGCGATAGAGGGATATTGATCAGAGGATGGGCAGCAGCGTCCTTCTGAGTACCATAATGCGATCACCAACATGCATCGGCCAAACATGGCGATTACGGCTGAACCCCCTTTGGGGAGACACATGCCAAGCAGTGGGCGTCTAAAGGTGGACATGATGATGATGATGATAATCTGCGATTTATGAGGAATAAAGAAAGAGAATAGTTTCATTAGAATTTCGATAATATGCCAAAGGTAGAGGAGGGAACAAAGGATTCCAATCAAGGTCCATATTCCAGCAGTGGATAAGGTTATGATTCTGGTGTTAATAATAGAACAAGATTACTCGTTTTGCTTAGTCAACGTCACGTATGTGCTAATCTTTCTTTATCCTTCAAACATTATCAAAAAGATAAGGACAAAATTAAAAACAATTATTTAAATAACGTTGCAAAAGGTTGACAAAATAACATACCTTCTGCTATAGAAAGAAAACCTCAAAACATTTCAAGTATGACCACCTACTGAGAGGCGCGTGTTCCTTACAAAATCCTTAATATAATACCGACTTTACACATACACTTGCAAAATTAATTTACCACTCTTAAGTTTCTAGCAATAAGATGTATAATATAGCAACTTTATGATTTGTAACTGCAGGCGAAGAGCGGTTCTTCACCTGTCTATAATTTGTACAGGAGTTTGACTAATTCATAGAGGAATTCGCTTCTCCTATGGGAATTGAGTTATTCCTCGTAAGCTGAAGTCCCCAAGGAGTTGCCTGTGGTTTTGCTTTTACTTCGTCCAGGTAAAATACGTTTTTTTAGAGAAGTGTTTTGAAAAATCGGTCCAGCTTTAAATTTCGAAACTGATAAGGTCATTGAAGGAGAGAAACGAATCATAATGTAGAAGTAGACTCTCTCATTCACACTAAAAAAGCCGAAGAAAGTGACATAGTTTCTTAACTACTATCCCACAGGCGTGAAAATGTACCTAATCTATTTTTTCTAAACATAATAAGGCTGCCATCACCTTAATTGCCAACGCCGGACAAAAACAACAAAACCCCGGACTTTTGGGTAAACATTAGTTTTTTGCCCTCTAAAAATAATTATGAAAATAAAATTAAAAGCATCGTATCTACTTTCATTGTTTTATTTTATTTCTTAACCTTCAAATATTCAGTTTTTCCCTGACACAGAGTGGCCGGGTGAAACAAGGACACTTTTCCTAACAAAACCCTTTCTGGATGACTCCCGTATACCTTATACACTACACTACGCATGGCAGCCCTAACTCCAACCGCAGTCCTCACTAGGTACACCGACATAACCTCACCTCTGGTTTCGTTACAATTCCGTACCTAGTTCCAGATTGTTCTCTCGTATCTACAATTCTGCACTGACCCTTCCTCAGTTCCTCCTCCTCTTCTCCTGATTCTCATTCGCAGTCCACAGGGTAGCAGGACTACTAGTGTGTTCAGGGTATACCGCATGTACAGTACGCAAAAGAGATAAGTATCCATGTCGTCGGGAATAGTTGAAGATTTCTTAGAAACTGTTAAGTACCAAACACCGACGATGGTCTCTAGTACTTAATTTAGTTGTACTATGTGTATACTAGTAGGTTTTAAATGAAACAACCACTATATACTGTTCTATGTGCAAGTTATATTTTCGTAAAATTCACAGGACCCTAACCAAATCACTGCGACGAAACCATATCGCGATCTATTTCGACGCCAACGCCATCTAGTTACGTCTTTGGCAACTTTAACAAATTAATTGGTTTTGTTTGACATAACGAGTGGGTTTGATCGTGAACAGAAAACCAATGGGACCAATGGGGGCTTTCAAATGAAATTTTACTAAATCATTGAACTGTTTATTCTCTATAAATTGTATTTTATTTTATTCATAAAAACCTATCGGTTTCTAAGTGAACTTCAACTGTTTCCGGCGACATGGATACTTATCTTCTTTGGTGACCGTACATGCATGTGATTATATCTCCCAATCGATTCTGTCACGGCGGCCAATATCAATGGAGACTGTAGGTTATGTCAAGTAATCAGAAGATATTTATAGTGCAGGAGCACAAACAGTTGTACTCTTTTTCCATTGACTCCCATGGTCTGGTCAGGATTGTCGTTCGTAATTCGAGACGACCGGGTAGACATCAGGCACAGGACCAACGATATTACATGCTTTCCGAGCCATGGACGCATCACACCACCAACTTGCAAACTCATTTCCAAGAGGCTCATTGGCAAGGACTCGGCCTTGTTAAGGCTAAGCTCCAAAGTCTTTAACATCGCCGCACCATTTCCAGCCTATCGGTCTTTTATTGGGTACATTTCGGAGATTGTGGCTTGGAATTTCATCATCGACGGCGAAGCTTGCGGAAGGTAAGGGGCAGTCCCAACGACTACCTGAGTGTAGTTGCAGAGTACATCCATAGTCCTATTTGGAGGCATTGGATAAGGATGCATATATTAAAGGCTTGTGTGTAAGTTACTAACATAGTTGTATTATTAACACCATATTATGGACCAAAAGTCTGAAATAAATGTTTTAAAATTGAATTTTGAATTTGAAGCGGCAGCGCTATATGGTTGAAGTTCCATGATCTCGAACCAAACACTGCTTCCACATTTACTGAGTGAACTGCCAGACTGTGGAATTCACCCGCCTCTCTGTTCCCTGATAAATATAATCTGGGTATCTTCAAGGCACGAGTGAACCGGTTCATCCCAGGCAAGCGTGCTCAAGCTTAGGCCGCATTATCACTTAAGGTAAGGTGAATTGCGGCCAAATGCAAGCCAAAAGAAAAAAAACCCCAGGTAACTACTAAAAATAATCTAACAACACATTTTACCCGACCTGTGAATCAAATACCGGGCCCTACACTCGGACTAACAGACCAATGGGGCAGTTGACTATATACCTGCTCATGGATACTATTTGAAGGCTCCGAACCAACCCAGCTGAACTTGACAAACCTTGACGTGTAGACGAACATTAAGTTAATTCGATACAGACGCGTGTCGTGGTTCACCACAATACTTGTAACATGTTCACAAAAACTTGTTGACCACATTAGTGTAGAGTTACAAACTGTTGTACACGTGACGACACCTCAAGCTATACATACTTCATTCCCAATATAAGCGGCCCGGACTTCTCATTGTATAGAAAGTCAAAACAAGCCCAGTGTATTCTGGAAATGTTTCTAAGTGCTTGCTTTGTTATACCTACCTGCATAGTTTAAAGTTTTGATACATACTGTGTATTTTAAACTTAAACGTAAACTAATTCTGCAAACATATCCTGGGATTTGGACATAACATCTCAACGTAGAGTAACGATGACCCGGCCGTGCCGTGCCGTGCCGTCAAACTATCAATGGACGTTGGGTAGATAGAGCAGATACAGAAAATAAACAGAATTATAATAATATAAATTGGATGGTATTACCATACAAACTACGCCTCCAAATTACAGGTACAGGGACTATAGTTCCTGTACCTGTAATTGTTAGGTTTACATGTTACTGAAAACGCTCTTAGACGGATTAAAAATGTTACAAGCATTAAAACAGCTGGAATGTCCTATCGTGCATATATTGAGTCCTCGCTGCGATATGGACTAATTGTATGGGGAAATAGTACCAACCATAACAAAGCATTTATCGCTCAAAAGAAATGTGTTCGAGCTATTCAGGGCATTCCACCGGACGTATCTTGTCGACCAATATTTAAGAAACTCGGTTTGCTACCACTACCCTCATTATATCTATATGAAACTTGTATGTTTGTACGGAAACATAAATATCTATTCAGAACAGCAGCAGATGTAAGCTCTAGGAGTCGGCGTGACCAACTTAGACTTGTTTTAGATGAATTTCCCCGATTAGCAAAATATAGTAAGAGCTGCTTATCTATGGCTGTACGTATATACAACAAATTACCGTGTAAATTTAAATTACTAAATAGTAGACTGTTTAAAATTCACTTGTTTAAATGGCTAAATGATAACAATTTTTATAGCATTAAGGAATTCTTTGAAAATAAGTTATGTTAACCACTTTGCATGCTTTAGTCTTAAGCTAAACATGTATGATCACATTTTTAACTCATGCAACACCTTTGTATACCATGTTTTATGCAAATAAATAAATAAACGAACCTTATTCAGCGAGGCTTATGAATGAACATTGGACAGGCAAAACAGATGCAGAAAATGAACAGTAAACAGAAACGGGAGAGCATGTGAGCGGTTTCCCTGTTGCTAAAAAACGAACCTTTTTTGGTGGGTTTTAAGTGATAGCACACCGTTTATTCGGGTGAGTTTTTTTATAAGACAGTCCATTACTACAAGACAGTACTGTCCGCGAAGCAGACATAGTTGTTAAACAATCAGCCTGAACCGTATGTAACTCGTTGGACAGGGGTGTGATTCTGTAAGACCTCATTCTAAACATCGAATCTGAACCCGCTGTGAGTTTCTTGATTGGCATTCTAAAAACTCGGTTGATAATTCGAATTTACACTAGCGCCACCGTTGCGAGCGTGTCAGCGAGTTGAACTAAATTGACAGGGAGATTTTGACAGATAAAGTATGAGATGACGTAAGAAGTGGTATTCTGTAAGGTAATTTCCCTGTCACTTCGACGCCCACTTCACATTCGAACTCGATTTGAAGTGTCAAATATATCAAGGTCATTTTGAACCTTATGCGAAGTGAGAGTGAATAGCGATGTGAGATGCGAGTTGTTGTTTGAATTTTACAGAATCGACCTACAGGGACTGGGTTAAGTAAAAAAAAAACATGTTCTAAGAATTCAAATATTGCTAAAACCATAAATTTATCCAACCACTCCGCAACACAAATGTCGACGAAACCAAGTCAGGCTCAAAACGTTCAAAATTCATCAAAGTCCTCGCGATAGAATCGTTTGACACTTTTCAAAATAATCTGATGTAGGTACAGTCTTGTTCCTCCATTTTTTATCTCCGGACCGGAAAGTATCATCTTATTTGTTTATCTCCCGAGCTTGTAGACAGCCCTCGCCACGTAATTAGAACGACAAGGTAGCTTTTTTCATCATACATAATTGACAGCAAAGCTAATTTATTATAAACAAAACTGAACCTTGATTTTAAGGTTTAGGGTTTATAATTGTGTGGTGGTGCTGATGGGCAGTGGTTGACAGTGTAGACTTTTTGTAGAAATATGGCTTTTTACCTTCGACACTGCCATTTTATTTGAGTCTGTTTCGGTTTGTGTTGTATCATTATTTTTTGTGACTGCCTATTTCTATCATAAACTTTAATCTTCCTTCAGACAGAGATAGTTACCACAGTTCTTACATTTTAGCTTGATTCGGATGACAAGCAGTTTTTTTTCTTAATTAATTTCAGATGGTTCCCGTCAGACGCATGCAGAGTGTGACCGCTGTGTTTCCAGCCCAAATGGTTAACATATAGCTTCCATGAAGGCATATTTCGCCGTTTCGCCCTAAGCTAGACTGTCTGTTGAGTACCTAGTTTCTCAAGTTCTTTAGGTCCACCGATGTAAATAATCAAAATAAGTATATCAATCAATTCAACTCCTTAAGATAAAAAATAACAATAAAATCAGATTCGATAATTTCGAGCCTTCAACGTCATTCTGTATCGATTAAATACTAGTCTAGCTATCTGGGAAAAACCCACTAATCGTTGATTACTACTTCCATATCGACATACAAAGAATATGCGTTTCCGGATCAAGAAATAATATTATAGTTTTACACATTTATCAAAGACAAAAGTTAAATTTATTACAAGTAAATCTTCACTACACTACATAATTATTATAAATTTAAGTTGCGTATATGTTCGTTCGGGTTGTACTCCAGGGGGCCAAGTCTGCTATTTTTATAATTTCGTCATTCCAACACGATCCCATTGTCATTTTGCTAAAAGTTCGTAATCTGCTACATCCATAATGGTCGATCATTGGTCGGTCAATGGTCTCATAATAGAATTGTGTTATAATGACATTGTCAACAAATTTGAACATTTATTCATGCCAGATTTCATTTATATATATTTTTACATATTATTTAAAAGTGTTATAAGCAATCTGAAGTAGTAAGAAGTTCGTAAACTAAGTCAGTCATTAATTTGTCATTATGTACGAGATTACCATTCATAATATCATTTCTTTCAATGGAGTGTCATTGGTTGACCATTGGAAAGTCATAGTGACGCCATTATATTAGTAGATAAAAAAAAAGAAACTTGTCAAAATCAACAATTATGAAATCAATGATAGACCATTCTGACACTATTGTAATAGCAGACTTGAGGCCCAGAACTCTTGGCTCGATTCTGTAAATTCGGTCGCTAATGAAAGCTACGTTATTCCTGAGTGCTACAGGACTTAAACGCTATATTTGTTATCAAAGAAACAAGGATCCGTAAAAAGAATCACGTGGACAAAGTTGGGAGTAAAAAAACCTAGTATATTGTAAAAGCGGAAAGTCACTCGATGACTAAACACGAAATCTCGAAACTACTGACATGTAACTTAAAACTTGAAAAGTTTGAAGTTCTACTGCGTAATGATTGAAGAAAGAAAAAGATAAGAAAGAAAGAAAGAAGAGAGAGAGAAAAAATAAAGAAGAACGATAACGAAAGATACATAGAAATATCTCCCTCTGTGTATGCTCATTTTTGCACAAATAAAATAATTATGTTGTATCCTGTAGGTCGATTCTGTAAAATTCAAACAACAACTCGCATCTCACATCGCTATTCACTCTCACTTCGCATAAGGTTCAAAATGACCTTGACATATTTGACACTTTGAATCGGGTTCGAGTGCGAAGTGAGCGTCGAAGTGACGGAGAAATTACCTTACAGTACTTACTTCTTACGTCATCTCATACTTTATCTGTCAAAATCTAGTTCAACTCGCTGACACGCTCGCAACGGTGGCGCTAGTGTAAATTCGAATAATCAACCGAGTTTTTAGAATGCCGATCAAGAAACTCACAGCGGATTCAGATTCGAAGTTTAGAATGAGGTCTTACTGAATCACACCCCAGAACTCAAAATAAAAACAAGTTCATCAATAACATTGAAAAGAAAATCTCAATGCCGTCTTTAGATTATTAAAGTCATACCAACCAAACCCGGCCGTGTACACCTACAAAAACATTATTGAACGAAAGCCGGAGTGCTACCAAATCCGTCAGCTATCTTATCAAACGGGTTGTCCAGTAGCTAATTCTCCTAATCCTATAATACGTTTGGACAGATAGTTCGCTGTTTATTGGTTTTCGCACGTGACGCCCTTGCCTACATGTTGGTGTCTATTTATTTTTGTCTTATCATGACAATAATTGGATTCCTTTGTTTCTTAGACCTAAAACTCACTACTACACTATATCAACGCACTGACTTGCGGCCAGCCGTTAACCGCTCCTCTATTCTTTATCTATTGTTATGAACTTGTAATATAATTAGAGCGACCATCCCCATCCAACGAACTTCAACGCGAGCGTGATTGTTTTTTTTTTTGTTTCAACCAACGCAAAGCTCGAAAACAAACGAGTGAGTGAGAACGCGACAACATCACAGGAAAAATGGCGCGCGGAAATTTCACAAAACTTGTTCCAGGACATACGTGTTTTTGAAGAAGCCTTACTAGTTTTTGGTAAAAATGTTTGTAATTTAGAATCTCCATTACATGTGCAAAGTTTCTATGAAGCTGTTTTTTTAATTTTTCAATGTATGCGTGCATTATGAACGGCCAAAGTTCAGATAAAATTGTACAAAAAAGCTGATTTTCGGACGGACGGAAACTGAATTTGTTTCTCAAAAAAAAATATTTTTGGCTTCATACAAACCTAGATTTAAACCACAAGATACCTGTGTGTTTAAAATATTTGGAAAATAATTTGTTATAACGCCGTGACGTGACGGGTTGAGCGCTCTTAAAACGCACTGGCAAAAATTGACCGGCCAGCCGCAATGCGGCGTGCCGGTAAATTTTTATGAAACCGCATGATATCAACGCACTGACTTGCGGCCAGCCGTCAGTCAAATGCTCCAGTTGTCTGGCCGCACAGATTTTATTATGAATTTTTAATTACTGTCGCATATAGCCATCAATATTATGGAAAAGAAATTCATGTAATTGACGACGTGACTTAGTTACTATTCCTCTCATACATATTATTAGTCTGTATGGTGTCGGACGTAAAGAATATCACCATCTCATATCTTCCCGTGGGTGTCGTAAGAGGCGACTAAGAGACGTACCAGCGAATGGGCAGCAGCGTTCTTTGTGCCTTTGTAACAACCATACTGCGATCGTCAACCCGCCTGCCAAGCGTGGCAATTATGGCAAAACCCCCCATTTCTTGGGGGAGGCCTATGTCCAGCAGTGGACGTCTTTCGGCTGAAATGACATATTATTAATCTTCTGACAACGTAAGAAGTCCCATTTTTCAAACTAGTACGTAAGAAATTGAAAAATAAAACTCTTAATCCTAATTGATTACTATGTTACCTATACACTATAACAACGAGTATCATTCGTAAGCATCAAGTTTAACTTTATATTGAAAAAAAAATGTAATCAAACACGCGAATTAATCGTTGATTCATATTCAAATATGATATGTCAATTGGGACTTCTTAGATTGTCAGGAATACCTATATGTTGGGTTGGTTTCGTAGTCGACTAGAGTTTTCAGCCTACGTTCTCAGTTTATTGTGTTGAGTACATTCTCCGTCCTCAACACTATAAACTTATCAAAAGACATCAGACAATTCCCTGAAAAACCTTTTGTGCAGGAGGGAAACATTCATTTCCCGGAATCAGGTATGATGCAAGATGCAACAGAGTGTATTTCATTTTTGTCATTCGTTCATCCTTTGCCATGCCTTTCTATTAGCTTTAATTAAACCTAACTTTTCTATTTTCAACTTAATAACAAAATACCTACCAGACATAACGCTTCGCCCAAAATCCATGGAGGCGACGAAATCTAAAATAATTGCCAGCTACCGAGTTTGTTCATAGATAAACATGATATATTATGTGAACATAGGCCCATATCTACACCACAATATCTTTACACCTAAAAACGACACCTGCAGTCCTTACAACTTGGGCAGAAGATTCCTTTTCGCGTGAAGTGGTAGTAATGACAGTTGGTGAATGGTGAACGAGCGATAGAAATGTGGACATGCGACAGTAATTATTACAACACGGTATTGTAATTGCAAGTCTTTTGATATTTGGCTGTCAATTATATTAGGTGCTGGCTATCATCAATTTGGAACCTGTTGAGAATAGAGATAGCAGACAGTGGACAGGTACATCTAAATGTTAGGAGGTTAAGAATGTAGGTGATAGTGTTTTTGTTGTACAGTCGTTTTGTGTAATGCTTATTATACCTTATTATATATATGAGCTTAAGAAGCAAATTTAAGCGAGATGATGATTTATGGTAATCGTATCTACAACTTATTTACGAATCATTCTTCCTCTTCTTAGCGTATGGCAATACATTTTTGTTAGATTTTATGTTTAGCCCAGTATTCAGTTACCTACGGCAACACCATCCGCTAACGCAGTTAGTGTAAAAGCAGCAGGCAGTATTCAAGAGGTATGGCAAATATAATTTATAGATGGTTCTACAACCATCATCTTCCTGCTCTTCCTGTGTTACTTGTGGTCAGCGTAACATTTTTTCTTATTCCATTCCGTCCTGTCAACCGACATGCTTTCACTGACTCCCTTTTCATTCATATTTACATTATTAAATAAGTTGAATAATATTATTGTTTTATATTAATTAGCTTCTAAATATATATCATTACTAGCTGACCCGGCAAACGCTGTTTTGCCGGATGAATTTAAAAAATAAAAATTGCCTACGAACTATTCTCAGACAACCAAATATAGCTAAACAAAAAAGAATCGGTCAAGTCGATAACAAAACACTATAACACGAGATTTTCATATAAATATGTATTAGAAAGATATCAGGGCCTCAAGTCTGCTATTACAGTAGTGTCAGAATGGTCTATCATTGATTTTCATAATGACGCCATTATATTAGTAGATTACCAAACTTGTTAAAATCAACAATTATGAAATCAATAATAGACCATTCTGGCACTATTGTAATAGCAGACTTGAGGCCCAGCACTGCTGGTACAGCATTGTGATTATTATTTAGCAAGTTTCTGGACTTTTAGTTCTTCAAATTCAATGCCAAATAATGTAAGAGTACTTAAAATTCATTGAAACTTGATTTTTCTACGAATTGCCGTAGCTAAAAAGATATATTTTCTATTTCTATTTTATTTGAGTGAGATACGATACTTGAGGATACCTATTTTAAGGTATAATTTAATTTACCAAACGATACTGATATGATAAATTGTGTTTTGACACTGATAATATAACATTTTCGACTTATGAAATATCAAATGTTATCACTATATCGACTGTTGACGTCATCAATATTTATTTTTGTTATTATTTTGATATTTTTACTGTTACTAGCACTTGAAATGTCGTTCTAATTTATAATGTTGACACAAATAAATTCTCGATAAAGTTAAGTCTTGGTCGTGATTCTAAAATCTAAAGTTATGTAAGAATTGTTACTTGAATTTTTTATAGCTGATGTGGTTTTAGGTAAACAGTGTGTATCTACAGCATAGACAGATACGAATATTATGATTAAATCTACTATCTTGAACCTACGTCAATGTTATCTATAATTATTGTTACCATCTTTTTCATTAGTTTTATCTTTTCTAAACATACAAAAAATTGGTAGTTACTTACCTACTAAAGTAATACTTTATACCTACCTAAAACAGGTCTGAGAGCAGCCTGTCACCAGTATGTCTATTTTGTTACAATCTCCCTGGGTTAACACCTAGGTGAAGTGAGCTGTCATCCATCTGTCTTCTTTGTCAATCCCTAGCATCGGAACTGATGACAGTTCACTTCACCTAGGTGTTCACCGAGGGAGATTGTAACAGAATAGCTCCACAGATCAAGGGGATGATGAAAGAGATGATACTCTAGATCGTGCTAGAGTGAGAACATACTAGAGTCGGAGTCCTGGTGTACAGAAAAGAGACTGGACCCAGCGACTTAGGGATTCCTATACTCCGTTCACAATAAGATTAGACGTATACACAAACCTTTTTTACAGTCCGTTCAACCGATTTTGACTTATATTGCGTTGGTGGCATGACAAATGGCAGCTGCAAAAAACCGTTGTTATTGTAACCACTTTTTTGCCTCTAATGTCATCCTTAAGCCTACGAAATAGAAGTTAAAATCGGTTGAAGGGACTGTAAAAAAGGTTTGTGTATATGTCTAATTTTATTGTGAAGGGAGTATAGTTTAGAACCAATCCAATCAATAATTTTGCTTGACAGAAAGTTCATGTAAAGATTTTTTTCTGCAAAAAATAGGGAGAAAGTAATGACAGAGATAGAGAGGTAGAAGAAGTTAGTTACATAAGTAATACTTGGTAGGTTTTCTAGTATAGTGATTTTTATTCAAAGTAGGTATACCATAATTCACGTGTAATTATATAATTCATGTTTACAAAATATTGTAAAGTGTTTATTTTAAAAGAGTAATTAATATGAAACTACTTTTTGTGGGGTTGTGTTACTTGCAAATGACGTTCAAAACGTAGGTACCTTTTTAGGGTTCCGGAGCCAAATGGCAAAAAATGGAACCCTTATGGATTCGTCATGTCTGTCTGTCTGTCCGTCCGTATGTCACAGCCACTTTTTTCCGAAACTATAAGAACTATACTGTTGAAACTTGGTAAGTAGGTGTATTCTGTGAACCGCACTATGATTTTCACACGAAAATAGAAAAAAAAAAAAAATTTGGGGGTTTCCCATACTTAGAACTGAAACTCAATTTTTTTTTTTCATTAAACCCATCCTTGTAGTGTATTTCTGGATAGGTCTTCAAAAATGATATTGAAGTTTATAAAATCATTTTTTCCTAAACTGAATAGTTTGCGCGAGAGACACTTCCAGTAAAATGTGTAACCCCCCCCCCCCCCTCCCCCCGCCTGTAACTTCTAAAATAAGAGAATGATAAAACTAAAAAAAAATATATGATAGGTATACATTACCATGTGAACTTCCACCGAAAATTGGTTTGAACGAGATCTAGTAAGTAGTTTGTCATAAATCGTAAACCGCAATTTACCTTACTTACGGAACCCTTTATGGGCGAGTCCGACTCGCACTTGGCCGCTTTTTATGGTCCAATTGAAATCATTAATTTAACTTTGACTTTTTACAATCTCAGATCTCAAACAAAAATGGTTTTATAGAAGTTTTACCAAGTCTTATGTTACTTGAGGTAAGTACGTTAGTATTAGGTATATCATCTTGGGGTCGGCGCAACATGTTTTCTTCTTCCATTCCCTCCTGTGACTGTGAACCGTCATGCACGCTATCACTATCTTTCTTTTCTTTACTATCATTCTTCACATAATCTTTTCCGATCTTTTCTTTGGCATTCCTCTCGCTCACCACACATCTACATTTTTTCCAACAACAGCAAGGAAATATGGTTGGTCGTAATTAAATGAAGAAGAAACCTTTTTACAAAATAAAGATCTAAGTCAACTAAAAACATCGAACTTGAAAGATTAAGATACACTATCTGATAAGAATCCGGTACCTACGTGTTATAAAAATCACAATTAATTATCTATAAGTAGGCATGTATGTCAGCTATCGAATTCCATGATAGTGATAGATAGATAGATCGGGTATGTAGGTAGCGCTTTGATGGATAGGACAATAATAATAATAAAACAACCAGGAAAATGAAGGACAAAACTGATTTATTGACGTCGATAACGACTTGGCGACTTTTGAAAACCATGTCTTTTGATATTAACAAATATGTTACACAAAACTAAAATAAATGGAAACCTAACAGTAAAACAAAATGCCATCAAAAAAATCCTCCGCATCACCACAAAATATAAAGGTTACAGAAGTACCGCTCCCGCCATCTTTATAAATAATTACCTACCTAAACTTGCCAGACTCACTACTGTATTGACTCTGTAGGTTTTATTTGTGACAATATGAAATTTTATTGCCACTGGTTAGAACTGCTTGCAATTTTTTTATAACAAAATTTTCCTGTTCGTCATGAAACAATGAGGGCTAGGTACCGTTTTTATGCTCACCAGTTGGCGCCACTGTCGCGTAAGGTCCCAAAGTTTGTTATTACGAGAGCGTATAATCATATTTAATACCTTATAATCAAACCGTAAAAATATCAAGCATGCCGTAGTGTTTCGCAGTCCCGTTTTATTCGGAAAAAAGGAGAACTTAAGTCACCGAAAGATAAAACTGTCTCAAAGCACTGACATTCATTGACCCGTAACTCATATTTGCTATAATTAATTTCAGGTATTACAAAATATTCACAACATTATTCTTATTAGAAATAAACCCGCGTAGCCTACCCACAAACAGTGACATTTGACACTTAGGAGACCTCACGCTACACTAGCGCCTCTAGCGGCAAATTCATACGCGATAGCCCTCATTACATCATTTATTCATTTTGACAACACGTGACAGTCGAAACTGAAGTCTGCTTGAAACTCCTTGAGAATGACTATAAACGTATTGCGATTTGTTCCCTTGACGTCGAGTCGCACAAACGTCGAGTCGCCGCTACGTCGAATCGCCGAAAGATTCGGGGCACGTCTTTGCCCAGCAGTGGATTATCACAGGGTAACAAAGAAAAATGCTTTGACTTTATCATCATGTCAATTTTTAGACGGCAAGGGGTGGTTCAGCCATAATCGCCATGCTTGGCCGCGCACCGATAAAAATAGGTTACCTATCATAAGGTCGAAAAATATTTGACCGAATTTCATTTCACCTAAAACTTTTCAACTTTTCTCGTTTCGTATTTTTTTACTTCATCGAAGTCACGTCTGCCACTGTATCAGTTGACCTATTATCAATACGCTTTTTTCGTTGCGCCGACGTTTCATTTGGTCGAAAAACTTTTTACCGTAGTTACACTTAGCCAAAATAACATTTGTTCGAACATTCGTTATACCACTGTTTTAATTACCATATTTCACCAAACGCCTAGAAGTAAATATGTCTGATATTGAGTCAATGATAACCGGTACTCCACCAGCAAAAAAAAATACGTCATTAAAGAAAACGAAAAATCAAAACCTTTGAAAATTAAAGACAATTTTAGTGAAATTAAATATTTGAAAGAGCTTTCGAAACTATGATTACTATTTTGTTTCATTAATTATTTAAATGTAATGGCGCTTAATAAAACAGGTGGTCCCAGTGAGAAGCTTGCAAACAAAGATTCTTGCTTCAAACATGCAGCATGCAAGCAGGCATGCAGCATACAAACAGGCATGCAGCATGCAAGCAGGCATGCAGCATGCAAACAAGCATGAAACATGCAAGCAGGCATGCAACATGCACAAGCATTGTTTCTGTCACGTTCTTAAATTAAACTCTAGGCGTAGGGCAGACAAGACTGCGTGAAGTCGGTTTTGCAGCAATTCGTTTCTGTCACTAAATTTTGTTACATATTGACTTTTTATGACACTATTTTAATTTAATGTTGAAAATGCTACCAAGTAACAGGCTATATATTTGTGATCAAATAATATTCCGTAAAATATTGTTGAAAATATGGCAAATAAATCATTTGGCAAATGAAAATAGTTCAAAAGAGACTTCGGTCAATAGGAAAAAGTTATTTTGTAAATCGGAAAACATAGTTCGGTAAAATAATACCTATGGCACATGATACTTCGATGAACTAAAAATATGTCAAATAATGCATATAGCAAAAAAGACGTCGGTCAATAGTTTTCGGTAAAGCGAAATTCGGACAAAAATAATTCGGAAAAGTGATCGGTTCCCATAAAAATAATATTGAAAATGTTGAAAACGAAAACTTCATGTTGTAAAAAATAGCGTTATTATAAATATAATTAATTATAGTAAAAAGTATTTAATTTAGGAAGTTACAAAAGGGTAAAAGGAGAGAGAATTGCTTTGCCTAGGGGCCCCAACATGGTTAATTCGGCCCAGTAGGTCGATTCTGTAAAATTCAAACAACAACTCGCATCTCACTTCGCTATTCACTCTCACTTCGCATAAAGTTCAAAATGACCTTGATATATTTGACACTTTGAATCGGGTTCGAGTGCGAAGTGAGCGTCGAAGTGACGGGGTAATTACCTTACAAAATGCCACTTCTTACGTCATTTCATACTCTATCTGTCAAAATCTCCCTGTCAATTTAGTTCAACTCGCTGACACGCTCGCAAGCGTGGCGCTAGTGTAAATTCGAATTATCAACCGAGTTTTTAGAATGCCAATCAAGAAACTCACAGCGGAATCAGATTCAAAGTTTAGAATGAGGTCTTACAGAATCACACCCCTGGGTATAATGGCTGACTCTGACTAGTTCTTATAGGTCCAAGCAAAAATTATCGAGTTATTTAATCATTACTCGACGCTTAGATTTGAAAGTGTTGCGGCGCATGTTGGCAATCGCATTAGGTAGTTGTTATGGTACTCAGAAGGATGCTGCTGCCCATCCTCTGGTCAATATCCCTCTGTCACCTTCTACAACACCCACGGGTAAAAATGAGGTGGTGCTATACGCCGTTGGCACCACACGTCGATTTGACTTCGGTTCCTCCCAATTTATGTCACAAACGATGTCACCATCATTACAGCCAAGATCATCGAACCTATCAGCTAGTTAAAACAAGTTAGAATAGACTTGTTATCAGCCACCTCCTCGCTATCGGGTGAAGTACTTCCGTTTGTCTGTTTGCGCGATACATACTGTACATACCTAGCGTTGCTTTGATTTTGATTTTGACAACGTCTTACGTCGGCGATATGCCTCTAAAATAGATGGATCGTCCGTGTGTACAAATATACCTCAATGTTCTGATCCTGACCACATCGTCATTGAAGTCTACTTCTATGTAAACTAGTAGATGACCTAAACAACAATAAAAAAACAAAAAAACAATTGAAATCATTTCTGCAATGATTATTGTTGTTATACTGTTGCCGGTTACTTAAATGACCGATTAATTTATAAACACTGTATGACTATTTATTTAAAATAACAAAGTACGACTCTTGGCATAACATAGCGCCCTGTTTAACTAAGCTAAGATCTCTATTTTCGGAATATTCCGATCTGTCCCCTTGTTAGCAACGAGGAGACAGTTCGAACTTTTGCACTCCTATCTGTCTCCCAATCAGGGGGACCATAGGGGGACAGATGAAACTTTTTATTCCTGTTTGTCCCACATAGAATTTTATATATAAGTATTCATTCTTAAGAGTTGTGTGCAAATTATAAGCAATATTACATTAAATAAAATACTACTTTTCTGTGTTTAATCTCAATAAATGATTATGGTTATGAATACGTAATAGAACATTATACTTAATAATCTAAACGTAAATAGCTTAGGATTATTTAGATAGGTACGTAACTTTGGGGTTTCGTTCTCGTTGACCGACGGGCCGCAGATTTTCTTCGTGAGTTAAAATATTCGGGCTTGCCTTTGTAATAGAGAAAATTGCCATTTGATATCTTACGAATAATGTAATAGGCAATAATATAGCCCCGTAAAGTAAAACGCGAGATATTCACGACATGCCTTATCTACTGAAAGCGACGGGATGCTACGACGGAACTACGAAAGATAATTATAAATCTTGACATACACTAGTCTACAGATGAATTCCTACGTAATTATTAAATAAATACAGTTTCTGTTCTCTGATAAGTAGAATCTGGGTATCTTCCAAGCACGAGTGACCCGGTTCATCCTAGGCAAGCGTGTTCCACCTTAGCCAGCATCATCAATTAACATCAGGTAGTTTGCGGTCAAACGCAAGCCTAATCTTCTTTCTTCTTTAATATAAAATGAATCGTTGTTCGTTAGTCTCGCTAAAGCTTGAGAACGGCTGGACCGATTTGGCTAATTTTGGTCTTGAAATGTTTGTGAAAGTCCAGGGAAACTTTATATGGTAAGAAAATTGAAAAATCAATTACAGGACAACGTCTGTGTGGTCAATTAGTATCCTACTAATATTATAAATGTGAAAGTTTGTGAAGATGTTTGGATGTTTGTTACTCAATCACGCGTAAACCGTTGAACAGATTTGCATTAAAATTAGCACACAGGTAGACCATTTCCTGGATTAACACATAGGATACTTTTTATCCCGATAATGTGTTCCCTTGGGATAATCGTTCTTTTTTACGCGGGCGAAGCCGCGGGCAGAAGCTAGTAATATAATAAAGTAATGTAGATGGTCTGGCAAATATCTTTGTGAATATAATAATGACAGATATTGCATCTTGCTTGTAATTAAACAAATTTTTTTTTTTTTTTTTTTTATATTGTCATAGGCTTGCGTTTGACCGCAACTCACCTGATCTTAAGTGATGATGCGGCCTAAGGTGGAGCACGCTTGCCTAGAATAAACCGGTTCACTCGTGCCTTGAAGATACCCAGTCTAAAACCCAATGATTTGCAATAATCAATGGTAGCAATCATCCTTTATTCGTTGTAGAAAGTTAAAACACAATAAATTGCTGGCTTTGAAACAAAAACATTGAGTGCCATGCACTAAATATTGCTTTATAAGGTCGCTTATATGGAACTCCAATACATACAATATTTTACTCAAATAAAGAAAGAAGGAGAAAGAATTTTTTTTATTCCCGTGGATATACCCACATCTCAAAAACCTAACAAACAAAACAATCAATCCCTCAACCCTCCCCCCCCCCCCACTCAAGTTTCATTTCAAATCTTATAATGTCATTTTTGTTTCTACATTTTTTTATTGGGTCAGTGAAAGTCAGAATCAACAGTGGTGATCACCAGAAATGCGCCGAGGGAATATAACTCGAGCTTTTTTGGTTTCTACTACTAATATTATATTGTTTATTAGCATTATTTTGCTAGACGGTAAATAATACTCCGATCATATCAACGGAAAAACCTAAGCATATTTCAAATGCGTTCTATATATCGCCGTGATCAATACGATCCATGTCGCAATACATGTTCTACAAACTGCAATACGTATTAACACACAGTTTCTCATAGTCACAACCTTTTCGACCAAAAATGTGAGGTAACTTCCGTAGGATAGTCTCCCGGGATTCCACCGCACCGGGACCATCCATCTTGTCCCGGAGCTGCGGAGTTTGGGCCCCGGACCAACTTGCTACATGCTTGTGACCGGGAATTATTTAATAAATATAAATATAAAAATATCTTGGGACAACTCACACACGGTCATCTGGTCCCAAGCTAAGCAGAGCTTGTGTTATGGTAACCAGACAACTGATATACATACTTTTATAAATCATCATCATCATTCATCATTTCAGCCTAAAGACGTCCACTGCTGGACATAGGCCTCCCCAAGGGGGGGTTTTGCCATAATCGCCACGCTAGGCAGGCGGGTTGGCGATCGCAGTATGGTTGTTACAAAGGCACAGAGAACGCTGCTGCCCATTCTCTGGTAAGTCCCTTAGTCGCCTCTTACGACACCCACGGGAAGATATGGGATGGTGCTATTCTTTACGTCCGACACCACACGGACTATAATAAATACATACATATTATAGATAAACACCCAGACACAGAACAAACAATCATGCTCATCACACAAAGTTTGTCCTGGGTGGGAATCGAACCCACGACCTCCGGCTTAGCAGTCAGGGTCAGTGACCACTAGACCAACAGGCCCGTCTATTTCATACGGAACTTGTATTTTCAAGCAAAATTGGGTAAAAGGAATTGATGGAAGTATGTTTTTTTCTAGCATTTAGAGATCCAGATTCAAAATACTCGTAAATAATTAGAGACGGCAAAAATAATAAAAGTTTACAAACCCATCAAATAAGAACTAAACAAATCTTCATCGTACAATTTTCCATTGAGTACGGTCAGCCGCCTGTCATTTAAGCCCAAAAATTCGATGTTGATGTCAATTTCATACCATTGATGTACGGTTGACTGTACTCTATCTTGCCGCCAATACAAAGGATGATTGTTTCCTAGCGATCAATATACAAATATTGTACCACGTTATCTCTTATCTGATACCTTGGCGGCATCGTGTTATTAAACCTTAACTACACCATAAAATTTACTCATGACCGTGGGAAGGTGGTTTTATAGCATCTGGCAACACTTAGTATTTTGATGTGACATTAAATGTTCAGTATTAGTTAATCTGTGGTTCAGTCAAGTCTTGTCCAACTTGATTATTTGAAGATAACTCCAGGAATTGAAGAGGACCCTCAGATAATTGAAAATTCTTCAGAAATCTTGCACGGTTTGTAATACGAATAAAGGAAGAAGCCAAGATTACGTTAATAGGCAAGTGGATGCTGATTTTCATCTCCGAAATTTTAGCCCTTCATAATAAAAACTAACTGTCCAAATCTTAACAATATGCAAACGAATCTTAATCACAACAAGGAAGTCCAATAAATTCTATTGCCAACAATTTCACCCTTGAACCACGACTAGGCCTTGAGATGTCAAAGTGACAGCTGTCAAAACGCGACCTGTCACACTGACAGCTGCTGTCAACGTGGCGTGACGGAGCCGCGCGTAATTAATTAGCGGCTAATTGATTTGACAGTGGTTTAGCATTAGGCTGGTTGTACGAGAGCAGTAATTGACACTTTATGAGATGTTGTCGATACGGCTGATGACGGTTGTCGTGACAGAGTTTGGTTGGTTTTGTGAGTACTTCTGTATCCAAATAAAACCACAAAATTAGGGTTATTTATGGCCTTTGAATTAAAAGGTTTACATAAATAAAAATCGTGGTTTTCTTTGTATTTGAGGATACAATTATAATCTTAGCAAATTTGTGCTAATGCCTTAAATACCTATATATAAAGCCGCATCAAAGGATTTTTATTAATCTAGTAAAAGATAAGTTAAGCATCTGCCAAATAAAAGGTGATTATAAAACGTATGACTCAACATCAGCATTGCAGTATAACTGTTACACTGCTTACTTGAAGATACCATGATGAAATTGAAACGTGTATTCCGGCTATCCCCATAATTTTGTCCCCGTCACGGGGACAACGACACGTCATAAAATTTCATAACCGTTGTTCCCCTTACGTACATTCCAGCAACGGGTATAGCCCGAAACTAAAATGAAAGATATTATGTAGTATATGATAGATTTTAACATTTTAGGTTATGTATTTTCTTAATTTTATACATACGCATTTGTATAGGAATAACAATAACGCAACGGGGACAACGGTAAGTAATTTTAATTATTTTAATTAATTCCCTTTGTCCCCTTTAACGGGGACATAGCCTAGCCATAGCCATGAAATCGGTACCTATTGACGAGGTATGGAGTGTGTTGCCACCCTTATAAATAGACATAAATTGTATACAATTCAATAAGACGGTTCTGATTACATGATATTAATTAATCACGGTAATGTTAAGTTGCTGTCAATTATCGTAATGCACATAATAATTAAAATCTATCAATATAAGTAAGTATCTCAATGTCAAGACAAAAAATAGGTTTTTATCAAAATGGCTATTTCTGTTAACATTGGTTTCTTAATTAATTAGACTTCGCAAGTTCCTTAAGCAAAATATGATCTAATCGATCATATTATCTTAAGAAATGCAAAAAGAGTACGCAGTCGGTAGGATTCGAACCTACGCTCCCAGAGGGAATCTGATTTCTAGTCAGACGCCTTAACCGCTCGGCCACGACTGCCGTGTGAAAGTTGTAAATAATTGCAAGTTCCATGCCAAATCATTGAACGTCTATTGTTGAGTCACGTGAGAAGCTTGTAAGTGACATCGAAATAATCGTAATTCAAATCGAATGGTCTGTTTTTTTATTTTCAAAAGTGTCGTTAACTTATTTATTTACTTAATAAATAAATTGTAAAATAGTTTTTTATTTACTTGTTATATAAATACTCTAAACGTATATCACCAACCTACTATTTTTCACTACCTGCTAAATTGATAGGTAGTTCTCGAGATTTTAGAGTGTATCGGCACAGTATAAGTATTAGTACTATCGTAGTATCGGTATGAGATTTAAATGGTCACCCATCCACTAACCGACCGCAGCAAGCGCAGCTTAATCATGACAAGAGTTTTCTTCTATATTGTTATAATGTTGGAGGAGTAACTGACGGCTTTCAATAATCAGCTGCCTCACAGTATGTAAGCAAATACAAATTCAATAATGAATACCTAGAATCTCGTGATTGTATTCGCTTTTGAATTTTTATTTGTATTAGTATTTGTTTAGTTTTTTTTTGTATCCAAACTTGAATGTATGGATTTTGTGACAGTTTTATGACACACCACAGTTTTTACTTAGCCACGCTCACCATAAAAAAGTTGAGATATTAGATTGTATTTTAACTTATTTATTAATCTCTTTCATTACTATATTTAGAGTCTCAAAAACTGAATTCATATTTTCCTGTTTTACTTCTAAATGACAGACTTCATCGTATCGACCAAGGGGGCCTAGTGAAGTTTTTATTCGAACTCGATCGCATTAACGTAAACGATCGCTTAAGGCGCTTCCCTGACCAAATAACCTTGACCATACATTTCCTCTTTGCTGCAGAATCGAAATTCGCACAACTTTTGTTTTTTTTTTTTGTTATAAAAAAAGAGAAACGATCTTTTGAAATAAAATAAAACGTGAATTATAAAGATTTTTAAGTTACCTATCTATTAGTGTAATTTTCAAATTAATAGCACGTCAACTTTACCAAAGATTTTTAATTATTGCAGTCATTTTTTTACAGGGAGATTTAGGTGTATCCTTTATACACCTAAATCTCCCTGTAAAAAAATGACTACGACGTACATAAAAAAAAAGAAGAACGTGGAATGTGATGATAGGATATTAAACATTTATAATATGCTTTTAAATGTAGTTTGTTTCTCTTAAATAAGCCCCTGAATAACGAAGAAAAACGCACTTTTGGTCAGGGCAGCGCCTTAAGTCAATTTGTTTGAAATAATTGTGTTTCCTATTGTTGCCGCTAGACTGTGCTGTTCCAGTTTCAATACAAATTGGAGTTTACGTTAACGCCATCGAGTTGAATAAAAACTCATACTCTGCCTGAGAGAGCACACTCGAGTGTTTGTTATCGAGTTCAGACAATGAAGCTCGCCTGACACTCGATGTCTTCATATTAACAACACAAAAACAATACCCTATCGCTTGACATGCTATTAAAATACACCACTTTATATTAATACGAAATTGAGCTTTTACTTCAACAACATAAAGTCGATTTTCCGTTACTTTATCAGCTTCTCTTCATCACCAAAAAGTCCCAAAACTCTTGCGAAGTTCCAAATGAAAATGGGTTTAATGTTGTAGTGTTAAAGCTCGTTTTTGAAGATTTTGTGCAGTGAAAAGAAAGGGTTTTAATTGAATAACGATATCATAGTGTTTTGACGTGTCGTTTGATTAATAATGGAGGTGACTTGTCCACTTCGGTCAGTTTTTTTTATTATATTATAATGTTGCTGCAGGGAACATGTTATGCTTTTAACATAAGCTTATAAACTTTTCATTTTTTACACACGAATCATTTCGTGCTATCGTTACTTTTGATGGTTTAAATGGTGCAACGAAAGACCGAAAGTTAATTCATTCTAATTGGGGATCTTACGTCTAAAATAATGACGTCATAATAATTATCATTTACGCAAACTAGGTTTAAACCAGAGAATAGGTAGAGCAGGAAGAAGAAAAGGTTTTTTTCTGAAGAAAAAAAAGAGAAGAAATGGCGAAACGAACTCTTTAATAAAAAAAATTGTCTGTTAGGGCAATCAAAAAACAAAATGGAGGAAAAAGCGTAAAGTTTTAATAATCATATTTCTGGTTTTACCAAAATATCTTTCGATAAAACTGCCCAATTAAAAAAAGAGCGCAAAAGAAAATTCAAAGCCCATTGTAAAGATCTCAAAAAAGATATTAGTGAAAACATCTATTACTAGAAAGAAATCACAGACCTTCTTTTTAAACAAGACAAAGACAAATCTAACATTACTTTCTTAAACAATCTCAATAACAACATAATCTCCCTTTATCCGGCGGCTAATGGCCACTGACCACATTATACCATAGCCACAATAGCAGCGAATAAACCCTTTGCTCCATTAATCATCAGATCAACTCCACTGCTTCCGTTAAACCGGGTGAGGGAGACGTGAATATAATAGTTACATATGATGGAGCGAGACGGGGGCACTCGATAACTTAATTGAAAACAAGTGAGGAATAGGGTAAGGTTGGAGTCGATATATTTTGTCGATTGTTGGGAATATTTCTGACAAAATGATTGGAGCGCATACGCATTGCGACTCAGGTCGGTTGGGGATTAAATGGTCTCCATTTGCTGATAATCGAGATGGTTCTAAACGCGGTCTGAATAAATAATACTCACTACTGTAGACACAAAGTCCAATCCTGAAGTTTCTTGAGACCGTTATGTTCCAATAGTGTCACTTCCTTCTTAGATATTTTGAGTAGAACTTAGTAGGATTCAATAATATTGGATTAACCGAGATAAATATAAGGCAGTATTTTCCTATTTACCATCATCTTATCTTATCAGTATACAACGTGTATCTTATTTAACGCTATACCTCAGACACCCCAATTAGAATATTAAATTATAAGTCTAAAACAACATCCGTAATTTAATAAATGTAAACCAAACCCAGTCTTTTTTTATGAAATAGTTATCCTTACTAAACGCAAAACGTATGTGCGTCCTACAACATCCCTACGCACACACTCATGCAATGCTAGCGACCGACGTGCACACACTCGAGCGCCCGCCAGCTGACCAGTGCAATAGGCATTAGTTAGGCGTTAGTTTAATGAACGAATTTTACGTACCTAACATGTCACAGACCGATAAGAATAACTTTTGATAATAAATTGAGTTTACCATGTAATTATTGATAGTTTTCTAGCAAGTAACATTATGATTCCATCTTTCTATCACACGTGCACAGGCTTGGGACTTAGCGGCTTCAAATAATTTTGTTTACTTTTACGATTGATTCAAGTTCAACACGAATCTAAAATTTTAAGCTTAGTGAAGGGGACGCATTTAATACAGTACTTTTTACCCGTTAACGATGTGAAGTACAAAACGGACTCCGTTCGGCACCCGCCGGCGCGGGCGCGGCGGGTGCCGGCTTGAACGGTAAAACAAAGCTTTTTCATAAAAAAGAGAAGCAATACAAAACAACAAACGAAACAAAGCCACCGACTTCCGATACTTAAGTCATGTGTGTTTTCTGTGCTAAAGTTATTTCTCACTTTTAAGTTTTTGAAGGCGGTTGTCTTATTTGTGAAAAAGCTTTTTATTTTCCGCTTTTTAGTACCTCCTTCTTATCGAAATCCATTACGACACCTTAAAACAGAGATTGAAAGTACTCCAAAGATTGAGGCATACCCTGTCCATTAAAAAAGATTTTTCAAAATCGATTTAAATTTGCCGGAGAAATCGCGTAACAAACATACAGTCGATTGAGAACATTTTGAAGTCGGTTGAAAATAATCTCAGATGCGTAACTATCGCAATATCAGCTACCTGATAAATAGGTCGTGTTTACTTCAATTTCAATTTAATTTCATTTTAATTTATTCAATAACAATTTACATTGTGTCTGAAATCATTCATAATAAATTAAAAATGAGTACTGCTTATTTATTACCTACATGAAAAAAAAAACAAATTGTGTTAAAGATTTGGGTCATAGGTACCTAATTCATAATTGAAACATAAAAAGATTTAAACCACAAACAGCAAACTTCGCTGCCGAGTGCCCGGTGCCCGCGCACGGAAAAATACCTACTTTGATGATGGCCGGCCGGGGACCGGGTGTAGCGCGCCCGTCGGCATGTAAAGGGAAAGCCGGTTTTGTGCCTCTCGCTTATCACATTATTCTTACATTTGCAAAGGACGGAGGTACTAGGTACCAGAAAATTGTCTAATATTTTCGACATTAATTTCTCGACAAATTAATGAGACATGCGGAATACAAATCGGTCGTGCATTTAAATAAGCCTTGCTGGTGGGACGAATGGATTAAATTCTCTTACATCAACTGTTTTATTAAACGCGCTCTACCTACTTCAAATGTAAAATGCTTTGATATTATTTATGTGCACGTGTGCTTTACGGACCTTAAAATTAGGATTAGCATTGAAGTAGGTACTTATGTTTGTTCAATGCTAGCGGCGCGTGCACACACGGCAAGGCCGCATCACCAGCTTGAACTGTAGGTAGGTGTAGGCATTACTGCGTTAGGTACCTATGACTATTGACCGTAATGACCGTACGAATTCAACGACCAAACATTACTTTAGCTAGATATGGTAGTGGTGATACCTATGCGATATCACCGTGTAAAATTCAATCTTTCCATTACACTTTCACAGGCTTTGGACCGGCTTTGAATTGTCTCTACGCTTTACACGCGGCCGCCGTTTCGTTCGTCGCCGCGTGTCGTTTTTACGAGTATCTAGGTACCTAGGTATCTTTAGAGATGTCACACCCGCGCGGCGCGAACGCGAAAAGTTGTGTTTAGGTACAGTTTATTGTTTGTACCTACTACAAAAATATTCAAAGACGGCGTGTTTAAAAGATTTGAATCATTTTTCATTTACAGTGATTAGAATACAATCGTATTGATAGGAAGAAGTAGGTACTTACGTGACTGAACTATTTACACTTTACACTTAATTAATTTACACTATTTCGGCGATCCACTTTCATTATACTTTCAAAATAACCACCGCATTGGCCTATGCACTTATTTGCACGCTTTCTTAAATTGTGTTTTAATTTTGTAAGCACTTCAGTGTCACGTTTCACTGTCACAAATGCTTCTTCAATTTTCGATTTAAGTTCATCGACACTTGTACATTGACTAACGTACACGAGCGATTTTATGCGACCCCACAAATAAAAGTCTAGTGGCGTTAAGTCAGGCCATCTGGGAGGCCACGGTACAGGTCCTCCGCGACCTATTCAACGAATGCCATACTCCGCATCCAGATGCCGTCGAACGGTCCACGTGAAATGCGCGGGAGCACCGTCTTGTTGGTAAAACATGTCACATAAAAGACCGGCAGGGACGTCATCTAGTAAGTCCGGCAAAGTCTCCTGCAGGAACCGCAGGTAGGTATCTCGCTCTTGCAGTCGAGTAGTCCGCACATTCGTCCCCGTGTCCAAAGCCGTATTTGGAAAGAAAGTCCCGGAGTCCCTCAGTCGCTGAGTGGCAGCAAGCATCGTCCTGGCACTCACACTGCAGCCTGCAGCCATAACGGGCATTAAACTCCCGACAAGCTAACGCGACATTATCCAGACAACGAGCCAGGGTCCTCACCATCTCCGTGTACTGGATGTTGGTATAGCGGAAAGCCATCGCGCGCGGAAACAAGAGTATGACGGAGAAGTTAGCCAAGCAACAACTACATTAGATCGCTACCGGCGGATGACTAGCTTTTGATGTTAGGTACTCATATTAGTCGGGCGGCAGCGGCGGCGCGTTTGTCGGCATTTCGCATAAAACTCAAAGGGGTAGCCGACAAATGCTTTAACTCTTTGAAATAAGTTCTAAATTTCTTTAAGTTAATCGTATTTATTTTAAAATCTCTAAAAATTGTTTATGTGTAACTCTGATGACCGAACTATGTTGGGTCGTGCATTTCAATAATCCTTACTCATTGGAGCCAAGGTTGGAATTTCTTCAATTTACCTATTTTGATGCTCACTACCTTTGAAGTAAAATGCGTTGATATTATTTATGTGTGTGTATTACGAGCTATGTGTGAACTACAAATTATGTGGTGCGTTTAAGTAGGCTTTATTGCGCTGCGTTAAGGTTTAAATTTCCTTGAATTAAGAATTGTATTAACTTGTCATGTGTGTATTACGAGCTATCTGTGAACTACAAACTATGTCGTGCGTTTAAGTATGCTTTATTGCGCTGCGTTAAGGTTTCAATTTCCTTGAATTAAGAATTGTACTAACTTGTCATGATACTGTGCTTCCAATTTAAGTTAATTAAAAGATTTTTCCGTCAAAATTTAACACCTATTTTTAATGACGAAAATGGATTCAGAAGCCGATTCTGAACCAACTACTTTCAGGAATTGCGTTATATTTGTTACAGCTTGTATAGTCGCCAAACAACCCGGTCCGGAGCAGCTCGCATTCATCCGTTGCCTATTTACCATCGATACATTTTAATATTCTATGGATATGTCCCATCCTTTTTTTTTTATTCCCCGTTACACCCATAATGCGTTATCTGTCTCGTCTTGTGCATTAACACGTCCAACCTCATTATAATATTCACAATTTTATCCACACTTATCTCGTTCAAATACTCACCTTAGCACTATTGACATAAAGTTGAAATATAACCCAAGTGTTTTTCTTGTAAATGCACCTTCAACGGGCAAACTGTCGCCAGGCTGTTGTGTTTTAAAATATTGAAAGTAATACCTATTGCTATAGCTTTAGACGGTATGATGGAGTTCAATTTAAGGGTCATGAAATTATTAGTTTAACTAATTCATATTTTCGTGACCCTTAAATTCTACTCCAGTATAAACTGTAGCTCAGAATAGTAGAACGGAAGTTTACAGAAGCCTTCAAAATTTTTAAATCAGGTCTATGCCGAATTATGTTTGGAGTTCAGACTTGAAGATGATACCGGTCGTTTGTGAAATACGTTACCTAATATTTTCTATTTGCTTCTGGATGTTAACCAAACGATATAATCAGAATTATCTATACCGGTACCTTAATACAGCGCCAGACCCAAGACACTACCTTGGGGTACTCTAAGTATTTTTTCTCTGATTCATAATTTTTAAACTGCTTATATCTCTAGAATATCAGTACAACGATTTAAAAAAATTATAACTTTGTCAAATGCTTGAGCTTGATCAAGTAAACCACCTACCAAAAAGAACGTGTATTCCCGTTGTCCCCGTAATTTAACCCCGTCACGGGGACAACGACACGTCATAAAATTTCATTACCGTTGTCCCCCTTACGTACATTTCGGCAACGGGTATACTTAAGATTTCACGTTATCGGTCGGCATGCCCGAAACTGAAATGGAAGATATTATGTATAGGTATATAGGTTTTAACATTTTAGGTTATGTATTTTTTTAATTTTATATGTAGGCATTTGTATAGGAATAACAATTTTAACGCTACGGGGACAACGGGAAGTAATTTTAATTATTTTATTTAATTCCCTTTGTCTCCTTTTACGGGGACATGGCCGACGGGGTCAACGGGAATACACGCTAAAGAAACTATTGCCTACTTCCTACTCTACCTAAACATGTATGACTAGATCTACGACGGTACCTACTACGAGTATGCACCTAATAAATAGTAGATATCTACCTATAGTAGACATACCTATTAATGGTGCACTGAATTAAGCTCAACAACAATAAATGTCAGAGCGAGAAGTGTAGGCGACTTGTCATGTTGTCAGCAAGTCTTCATAATAATAAATCATGGTTTGTTTAGACAGTAATACATGTTAGTACTACCTGAATCAAGTGCCGTTTTCGTAACATTATAATTTGGTCGCAGATGTGAGAGTGGAATGGAGAAGAATCTAAGTGGTGAGTGAAATAAGTCGTTGGTGAAATATTAGAAATAAAATAAAAACAGAATGTGTAATATTTTTTTTATAAAGTTTTACCTGTAGGATCCTGTAAAGGTTGCAAGCATTTAGCATAGCATGCTGGCACCTTGACTTTCTAGGAACCTTTTCTGGAACCTTCTAGAGATATAAGCGTAGCTCGAATAGATTAGAACATAGGTACATACTTAGCGGTTATTTTATGACATATGGACTGACAGACCAGCCTCTGTCAGACACACGGTAATATTGTTTGTTTGTCTAAATATAGTGAATATTACAAGTTATCTACGTTTAATTACTAGTGTTCAGTTCCCGGTTCCTATAGTAGTAGTATCTTATTCCAACTAGTATCCCATAAGGGATACCCCTTTTTCCAACTATGTTGGGGTCGACTTTCAGTCTAACCGGATGCAGCTGAATACCAGTCAACTGCCGACGATCTACAAATGACAGCTGACACCAACGGCTTCATGTGCTTTCCAAGGCACGGAGGGGTCTCGGTAAGAAACGGATGGTCCGTAGAACCCATCCACGGAGTAAACGTGGCAAGCATAGCTTAACCATCATAACTGGTCGATCCATAGGGCTTTTACTTAGCCGAGGATCTCCAGGAACTCGTATTCATTATCTATCTATTTACCTGTAGGTACCTATTGTATTAAGATGTACTTACAGTACCTACAGTGTACAGCCTTGACCAGGCCCCTTATTCACAATTATTCGATTCTGTTCCGTACCGAATCAAAGTCAAACGATATCGAAGATGTCCTTCAAACGCAATTCACAAAACCGAAACCGAATAATTTTGACAGTTCAAATTCGATACGAAGACTGAAGTCGGAAATGAGATTGTCGAATACGGTTCCTTACCGACACGGAAACGTATCGAATGGTTGTGAATAAGGGGCGATCAGTTCTTCTTAAGTAATTACAATAACACAGTAGTATTCATTAAGATGGACTGATCAGGTCAAGGCTGCAGTTGAAGGCACCTTGTACGAATGCACGAGGAAAGCAGCTGTAAGGGAGGAATGGCGACACGTCGTAAAGCGTACCACCAACTCTACCAAGTGACGACCACGACCACTCTGTCAAGAGTGACACCGGCGAAGAAGAAGACCTAGGTACTGTAACATTTCAAAGTAATGTCGGACATAAACAGTGTTTACAGGAAGCCACACAATTTGCAAACGACTCAGCAATGGTAGTTTCGAGATTTTGAAAGTGTTCTTGTCAATGGTTGCATGAAAAGAATAATCAATTTAGTATTTTTCAACTGTGGACTGGAGGGTGACGATCATCACAAAAATTGCAATCCTGAAATGTATCAAGCAGTGTGTCCTTATATTTTTTGGACAGAACGATAAGGACAAACAATTGGCTTGTTTTCGCCAATTTAGAACCGTTACTCTAACAGATTTGATTGAATAAGTCAATGATATTCCAAGGAAAAAGGTGTTGATAAGCATATGCTCTCTGCGAGTGGCACGTCGGAACTATGCTAATTAGCTCACTTGAGCTCAGAGTCTCGTCAGTAGAAGTATGTTGTCTCCACAGTGTCAAAATACGCTCCAAAACAACCAAAAATGATGTTTCCCGATAATTTCTAAAACTTTGCCGTTTCCCGTGTCACCAAATATCGTGTGACATTTCAATATTATGGTATTTATGTTGTGCCATTTTCGAAGTTCGAATCTTGTGTAGGTAACTTACCTATCTACACCTTTTTACTTGTAATATCATTGGAAAATAGTCTCTTTTGGACATAGGCTTACCTAACTAAATTCATCAAAATACTGGACATTTGGACAACCAGTTTAAATTCAATAAGAAGCGGAGCAGAATCTACAATGCACAACGCCCCTCGATATTGGGACCCAAGAGAGTCACAATCCAACCCCACTGAACTACTTGAGTAAACTCACATATTAGGTATAGTACCTATAGGTAGGAATAATTTCACCAGAGTAGTAACTAGCACCAACTACTTAGGCGTTTTAAAATGGTAATGGTCTAAATAAGATTTTCTAGATTGTTCTATAACGGAGAGCAAGATGTAAACAAGTAGGTAAAATCAAACTTGACTTTCTTACTAGAAACAATAACACATTTATTATTCTTCTCAATATCAACGACATAAATGGGCCAGGAAGGATGAAACTTGAAAACAAGTAGACAATAAAAAAAATTGTAACAATTCAAAACCTACATGACACTGAAAGAAAATAATTTAAGGACAGATTTTACCTGAAAAAAGTTCCTCGAAGTTAGCTATAGTCAAAATCAGTAGGCAATACAATAAGCCGGTACCACAGTACCTAGATACAGCTGCCATAGAATATAGCGACAGAAAAAATGAATAATACGTAACATTTCTCACCTTGAAATCGATTTACGTCACCAGGATAAATTAAAGCATTCGCAGTATAAACGCCGAGGACCATTCACGACGACATAAAGTAAATAAAAAAATACTCCGCCGCTCACATCCAGCCTCCCAGATTCGCACTATTATCTCTATGCAACCAATCCAACATGGAGAGCAGAATACAACGCTTCTATTGGTTCCTCGCGGTAACAAGCTCCACCCTTTGCGAAGACTCCTCCCATCCCATAAAAAGTTTCCAGAATCAGCTCTACCCACGTAACGCTCAGTCCACAACTGACGTCGAAAGCATTCATTAACCAAATCATCCGCCGTGACAATTCTTTACATTAAATCAAAATTCTTACTCTTATCAAATTGTGATAAGATCAAAAGTGTCTGAGATAACTCCGTCTTTGTCGGGCGCTGAGATTTTGGACTCGATAGAAAGGGACGGTGAATCGAAGTTTTAGGTGTGGTTAAGAAAAATTATGCCGCCGTGTGTGCCGCGATCAGTGTTCGTCGGTTCACCTGACGTGCGGGCGTGCGATCGATAGCGCACGGTGCGGCACTAGCCCGTTTAAAATTCGAACGGTCCGAATTCCGGGAGGCCAATAGCCGTCGCGTAAACTGCTTCACCGTAGCGCATTAGTGATGTGTGTGATGTAAGATATTGTTGTCGATAGACACGGACACGGTGATCGTGACAAACATGATGACTATGGACGTCGGGATGTACAACAACCAGCAGAACGGGTACGGGGGCGCCGAGTACTACCAACAGGGTGCAGCATACCAACCACCATATGAGGGCTATCATGAGGGGTATTACGAAACTCCCGGACACTACTATGAGCCTTTAATTCATGGGCAGACGCATGAGCATCCTCCTACTCCAGTTATAAGTACAGACACTGGTTTATGTTATACCAATCTAGACTATGGAGAACTACAGCCCAACTACCCAATACACACCTTACCTCCCCATCCAGAGCCGTTCAAACACAGAGAAGAAGTGCCTCGACATGAGGAGATGTTAATGCACGAGCATAAGCTAGACAACCACTACCTGGAGACCAAGTATAACATGCACTTTGTGGATGAGACCACGATGCAATACAATCATGCGGGTTCACCTCTCCCGTGCCCAGAGTTTGAACACTATCAACCGAAAGATGAGTTCGGAGGATTAAGAGATGGGTTTCCGAGGGAGGAATGTATGACCTCTCACAGCCATCTTCAGGGTCATCAGGCGCACGCATCCCATGCGACTGTGCCGACCTATAAATGGATGCAGGTGAAGAGGAACGTTCCCAAACCTACCGGTAAGTTAAAGAACAATCTTTGTTATGAAAAAGAATCTCACAATATATCTCAAAATAAATGTTTAAATATTAGGAAAGGAATATTTTGGACGGTTAAAAAACTACGTGACTTTTTTGGTTTTGCAAGTTTTTTGGTTTTCGTAAAGTATCAAACCTACGAAAACTTTCTTTAGACTTTTCTGTTGTACATTTTAAGGCGTATGCACAGTTGTCATTTCCACAATTATTTTTAAAGTTTCTTTTTGGAAACACAGTTACTTACAATTTAGGTACTTCATCTCAAGATCATTAGACGATATACTCGTCTTGTTCGTCTGATCATTATTCTAAAACTCCTTTAAACACCAAAATAATTAATACTTCGTCTCGACCTTGACCAAATTGATATGATTAATTAGCTATTCAAATAATGATGTAATTATAAATAGACTAATTAACTACAATATCACTGTCATTAGATAATTTAACAGTGGCAAAGCAATGTCAATATTTTGATACTGCATACTTAATTAAATGTGGTATATCATAATGTTTAATTGCATTACCTAATCATAATTAAGTACCTATAACTATTAATATTTAGGTGACGTACGAACAATTGCAAATGTCCAAGAGGCAATTTAGATACCAACGCATAAAGTTTGGGAACAAAGACAAAGAACAGAACTGCAATTAATTCGTCCCCATGAACTAGACAGTTATAATAAGTGATTCCACCTGCCATGTAGCTTTGAACTGCCGTCACAACGAGTGTATCAAGCGCCAATCATTTATCACTATAATTGACAACCGATGCTGCATCTCTACCCACCTCTTCTATAACCGAGATATAACCTAAGATACGTTAACCAATTTAACTTAGTTTGAACATTAAAAGTAAATCTTTTAATGTTCAAACTAAGTTGCCTTTTCCTTTGGTATTTCGTAAAACCTTACTGCTACCTTTGTTGTGGCCAATTGGCCATAGGGTTACACAATTAACATTCAGTTTTATCGTCAGCTTTTAGCAGTTAATTGCTGGAAATATATTTATTGCCTTTCCAATCGCCTTATTACTCTATTTTTGTCTACTCTCGTCCAACTGTCTCTCCCAAAATGTAATCTTTTTCAAATGTGGAACATACAATCAGTAACAAGTTCATTGAATTCACATTTTGCCTCGCCACTACTGTTACCTGGTCATCCGCTCTCAAACAATTACGAATCACAGTCGGACTCTATCAAAAAATATTTTTTGTTATGCCACAAACATGTTTCCTTAACTTTTTTTTTCTCCTAAATACTTCAAGCCTTCAAGTTACCTTCACATAAACGCTTCTAAGTTACGACAACGCTCAATGTCAGTATTGTGACGTTTCATGTCAGTCTACGGACGCAGACTCTGAGCAGTTCAAGGGTTGTGACTTGACCTGCGTTCGACTGACACGCAGAGCAAATAATTTGACGTTCATCGCTTGTCAGTTGTCACGGACTCACGGCACAACACTACGGTGGGCGAGAGATGGTCTTGTACGCAAAGTTAACCTACATCTTGGTTTTTTTGAGTAACACATAAAATTTCTTGATCTCTAGTAGATCAAGAAATTTTTTGTGTTACAAATTTTGATAGAATATTTTGTTTGGTAGTAAAGGGTTCTAAAAGTTACTCTTCTGTAAGTACTTTAAGTAACCCGTCTTTATAAGTAGGTACTAAACTTATTAGATAGCTCTTAATTGCTTTGCGATCTGTGCATTAACGTGCTGTTGTTCAAAGTCTTCATTAAAATTTGAAATAGACATTTTGGTGCTCCTAACTTTTTGCTCATTTAATTATTTATTTCTGACAGTCCGTATGTGGTCCGTATCTACACATTTTAACTACACGGTAGGACATTCGCATTTGGTTTTTAAATACGCAATCATTGTGTAGTGTCAAATATTATTCTTCTTAGTAGGTAATCTATATTTCAAAATAACGTTTAATTAATTCATGAATACAAAATAATATAATTTATAATTAATCAGACAGCCACGAAAAATAACGGTTAAAACCAGGACTATAAAAAATGTATGTCATAATGACCTTTTAAAACTAACTTTATTTAATTAAAACAGAAACATAGCCTAGTACTATCTATCAATATCACAGTCACTGTAGTTCCAGCAGATGGTACGTAATGATAGCGCCATGCTGCCAGACGTATGTGCAACGCTTTCTTGTACAATGTACCGCACTTTCACGGTAACAGAAACCTGTACTTGGCTGAGCCTTTACTTCGTAGTAATAAGGCCAGTTTTCGTAACACTGAAACACGATTGAAGGTACTAAACGAAGTAACGCTAGACATAACATTAAAACTAGAAAACTAATTCTGAACTCGAAAACTCGTAAATACTTCGATTCTGAAGATACTGAAGGTTGAGATACAGAAGACAGTCAATTGTTTTAATCGTTTATAAGTTTAAGACAGATCGTTGACGTTGCTCAAAAGGCAGCCCAGCATAAATGGGACGGGGCTGGACATGTCTCCCGCATGCCGAACGTTAATTGGTGTCCTGAAATGACGAGACGGGCCAGCTGTAGACCACGAAAGAGATGGCGATGACGGCTTCCTAAATAATATAATAATGGGAGAGGGACAGTACGGGCTAAATATTTTAATAAAGTTTAAGACCCAATCACATCAGAGTGGACAACCGTTGATGTCTGCGTTAGTGTGGGTTTGTCCATACAAATACTACTGCAGTTTAAGTTCAACTGTCCAATTAGCAGACACAATTGTTAAGCAATAGCAGTTATAGGACTCCAAGAATCGTGTCCATAGGGTCTAAGGAAGGGGGTATCTGAGCGCCCTCGCACAATGTACGCTCCGGTGTGTCCGGGTCTTTAAGTATATATACAAAACAAAAGAACCTAACAAATTAAAACTACTGACGACCATTTCGGCGGGTCGCGATATGTTTGCATAGCATGAGAAAAGCCAGAAAAAGCAATGGTTGCTGCCGTAACATATCGTCAAAGATCGCGAAGTTAGTTATCGCGCACATAATTGCAGTACCTGTACAGTGCGTAACGCAACGCAACGTTTTTTACAGCCTGTATAACCAATCAAGATATCGTCTCATAAAAGGCATTCTGAGTAATTTGATGAGTAGGCAACAAAGGTTAATGGAATTTGTTGGTAGATCATACCTACTTATCGAAAATAGTCAATGTTTAGGAACGCAATATTTGTTGGTGCTATAATGTGTACTCACTTAGAGATGAAACTAAACATAATCAAACCCATATATACGAATCAAGCTCGTAATTTAAGTGCAGCTTTTGATTGTTAAGATCTTAATAAATATAGTAACAAAAAGCAGTCATCATTAAAGTCAACTAGCAGTACTATTCTGTAAAATATCTTTCTCGAAATTAAGGTGAAGTGTACTTAAGGTTTTGGTGGTTAGTGATTGACAACTCACTTCAAGCTCACCGAGGAGAATTTTACAGAATATTATTGCAGGTTTCTTTTCAAAAGAGGAGAAGTGAAACTATGGATGCGTTCCGTAAAAGATGAATAAATGGTCATTGTGTTTTGCCTTTTCTTTTTAACGTTATTTTATTATGGTATTTACACATTCGTTATATATACAGAAACTATAAATATTCAAAAATATTGTGTACACTGGAGGGCTCACAGGGCATCGAAAACTCGTCCACATCGCTCTCAATGGTACAAGTGCCCGAAAGGCTAGCAGCATTGGCAATGCCAATTCTTTGGGGAAAGATAAGGCCAGCACTCTGGTCACGTGGAGAGTCGACCAGGCGCTTAGCAATGTCATTAAACAAGGTGAGCACTCGGGCCCCATGGCCTTAGTATTTCAACCCCAAACATCTTCAAACATATAACTTTCAAGAAGGTTGTATTAACCGTTAAAAATAAAAATAAAGAAATAGTTAAAAAGGGGAGATGCACACTTGAGATGAAGCCTGACAGAGGAATGAAAGAGGAAGACATGCTGTGGAAACCCCAAATAAATCGGAATAAGGATGATGAATCTAGATTTTAATGAACTCTTACACTCTGTAACTAATTAAAACATATTGTAACGTGTTCGAATCACACGCAACAATAGACAAGCAACAAGAGCGAACAACCCGAGTACATTGAACACGCGTACTTTTGGCAGCGCACGCCACTTGGTTTACATTTCACCTAAACCTCGTGCTGGTTATCTGTGTTTGTTTGTGTGGACACGCAACACGCACGGGACTATACCGTGCTTCTACGATTTGGGGATACTCTACTAAATCTGTGTTGGAACTGGTCTGTGATAATATATTTTGATTACCAACGGTGTTGCAATTAGCAGGGATTGTTTTAGAACTAATTTCCGTGCGTTCAAGCGATTTTGCCATACCTATTATTAAAATCAAATATGGCAGCTCACATTTTAGGAGTCCTAAAATACTACTTAATGGGTCCTAAATTAGGACCCATTAAGTAATATTAATTGTAATCCGAGGTGCTTGGCAGCCGGGCAATCCCCCAGTTGCAAAAATCCCTTTGTGCTAATTGGCCTAGTTCTGTTATTTTGATCCATGACAGTGGAATCATTTCTCCAAGCATTGTCGAGCTTCATTGCCTCGGAGCTTTTCTGGTGGTCGCCATAGTTGATTGTAGTTTTCAAGACCTGGAGAAAGGGGATTGTCCAATTTGTATAGGGCTTTGGCCATTCATAAACAAACAGTTCAACTAATAATATGTGATAGATTTAATAGGTCATGTCAGTAAAAATGAGGATATAAACTCAGTTTTGTATCAAGATGCATATTTAAATATTTTTTTAACATTTAATTGAAACAGGGTATGTATGAAATAAAACTTGTTTTTTTTTTAACAATTCACACATCGCTGCATTGTCACTTGATTCATCATCAGATCACCGTGTGGTAACACGGAATCCCTGTCCACATTCAAGTCGGGGTTATCGTTAATTCGTTAGAGCGAGGTTCGGTGTCTGTAGGTGTGCCTGGTTCATCGTAAATAGGTTCGTGGTCTATAGAAGTGCCGGGGTCGTCAAGAAGGGAAGAATCGGAATCCATAATTTAAAAAAACCTAAAGTAGCCGCTATAAAACTCACAAAAACAACATTACAACACTCACGATGCAAATAAACAAAGCGAATGATAATTGTCATTTGGATAATTGACACAACGTTTTTTAAGCATCACGTTGCCATATAAAAATCCATTATAATTATATCGATTAATTTTAAATCGGTCAAAAGGTCCACAAGAATGTTTAAAACGCCAGTTTATCATTTATTATGTCCTAAATCCTTTATATCGAACATTAGCATTTTTAATTATGTGATTTAACGAAAACTGTGTTAAATGCAGTGGAGAGATTGCATTGTATTTTAAATCGATTTGAATTTGTTTGTTTATGGAATTTTGGTTTGGCAACACTGATACCAAATCTAAAGTCGACTCATGTGTAGCATCAAACCAGATACTAAAAAAAAACAGTTTTTTCACAGTGTAAATTGATACAAAGTTATTTGCATCAGATATTTACTAAAATAGATTTTAAATTAATGGTAAATTACTTTTTTGTATAGCATCGTGTTTAAAAAATGGCCAAGTCTGGACAATGCCCTTTGGAACCCTATTTCCAAATATCTACAGGACTGGCAGGCCTGTCCCATAAAAAAAAAATACTCTCTTTAACTTTGGTATTAGAATTTTCTAATTTTGATATAAAGTAGACCAATTTTACTTTACTTAATTACAATATAGAAGAATCGTATGTAATAAATACCAGTATACATTACTTACTGACTTTTATTCTCACTGTTACAATAACAGCAATGTCATTCTGTATAAATCTTCCTCAGTGTATTTGGTATATTTACCTATGTCGTGATTGCCCAGGCTATGGCGCTCGCCTCTCATGCATGAAGTTGTGTGGCTGTCGGCCACAAAGCAAGTGCTAATATGACTTTTTCAATTTCATACCTTCTAAGCTTATCTTACACATCACTGACATTGGTTAAGGAAATCATCGTGAGGAAACTTGCACTTATAATTAATACGAATATGTCAGAAATCGCAAATCCTCCTTGAGCAAGGGCACAACAATAATAGGCTGCTATTGTTTATTTTGGTGTATTTTGTGAAGTGGGCTGACCTCACACACTAAAAGGATTAACGACACGGTTGGCGCAGTGGCTGAGCGATCGACTGCTGCGCAGCGTGTTGCGGGTTCGATTCCCGCCCAGGGTAAACATTTGTGTGATGAGCACTTGTGTTTGCCTTGTGTCTGGGTGTTGTTTATCTATATATGTACGTATTTACAAAAAAAAAAAAGTATGTATATCAGTTGTCTGACACCTATAGTACAGGGTCTCCCTAGTTTGGGGTCAGATGGCCGTGTGTGAAAATGTCCTCACATAAATAAAACATAAATAAAATTGGCAGCTCACCTCATATTTACTTACTTTACCTAAATACTGCTAGGTATATTCAAGTCGGCAGCGCCACTTTATTTTATACTAGCTTTTGCCCGCGACTTCGTCCGATGTCCTCCCCCAGGGTTTAAGTAATCGTCGGGCCAAATTCCATCAAAATCGGTTCTGCCGTTTCATTGTGAAAGCGTAACAGACAGAGTTACTTTCGCATTTATAATATTAGTATGGATTATTTATATTAAAGAACTTTTAAGTTCCGAAACATCTCAAACAACATGGCTATTAAATTAAGTAAAGTGGGTACGTATGGAAAACACATAATTAGCTTTCAGTATGCAAATTCTAACCTGATTCAAATCCTCCTCGAGCGGCTTAAAGCACCCTCCCTTCTTCTTTGGTAGTTTAATTTATTGAAGTAGGTACTTTCGTCAATCTCATGTTTGTTTTTGGGACCAGGCAATGCGAAGACCAGCTGCTTTTTATTCATCTACTTAAACTAATATTCATTGAGCGTACTAAGTAGTGCATTTAGTAGGTGAATGGCATTAAACGTTGTATTAATATGGATTAACCTTAATGGATGCGGGATTTTATGTCTTTGCCATAATCAAATTCTTCCGCCAAAAATAAACTTGCTGTACTTTGAAATTCTTTGTTATTTTTTAATTCTCTAGAATTCAAATCATTTTGCGACTTTAGGCAAGAATATTAAGATGACGTCAAGAAAACCCAAAAAATTGTACTACCTGTTTTGATCACTGCTAATATTATAGGTAGAAAAGACTAAAACTCAAAAAATAGGGATCTCATCCAGTGTAGGCTATATTTCTTATATATAAAAATGAATCGCTAAATGTATTGGTAAGCGCATAACTTGCGAACCGCTTGACCAAATTGGATAATTCTTTTTTTATAATATTCCTTGAAGTACGAAGATGGTTCTTATGGTAGGGTAGGTGTAGGGTAGGTGTAGGGTAGGTGTAGGGTAGGTGTAGGGTAGGTGTAGGGTAGGTGTAGGGTAGGTGTAGGGTAGGTGTAGGGTAGGTGTAGGGTAGGTGTAGGGTAGGTGTAGGGTAGGTGTAGGGTAGGTGTAGGGTAGGTGTAGGGTAGGTGTACGGTAGGTGTACGGTAGGTGTAGGGTAGGCCTACCCTACACCTAAGGCAGGCTAATAGGCAGGTAAGTAGGTAGATAAGGACAGGACAACGTCTGTCGGGTCAGCTAGTTATTATATAAAATTCTCGTGTCACAGTTTTCGTTCCCGAACTGCTCCGAAACGGCTTGACCGATTCTGATGAATTTTTTTGTGCATATTGGGTAGGTCTGAGAATAGGACAACATCTATTTTTCATCCCCTTTTTTCACCCCTTTTTCATCCCCCGTAGATCGGGACAGGACAACGTCTGTCGGGTCAGCTAGTTTTATTATAAAAAAATAGGGATCTGAAAGAAAATTCACGTGGACAAAGTCGGGGGAAAAGTGCTAATAACTTATAATCTTCGGTTCATGTACAGATTTGACGAAGAAAAAGTAATTTGATGCATCTACTTTGTAAGAACATTAAAATTTTACAGGCATAAGACGTTACCCAACTGACTGACTGACTTTTAAAAGAAAAGACTCTTTCTCTCTTTCTTTTTCTCTTTTTTTTCTTTTTCTCTCTGTTTTTTTTTTCAATTTTTTTTCTTTTTCTTTCTCTTTCTCTTTCTTTTTTTTTGAGCGTCTTTTTTTATGAAATGAACTGTTTTTATATTTAAGTATTCATTTATAAACATAAGCTGACAGTGCTTGCGTTTAAATGACAATGCCAGATCCTGCCCCACCCATGTACAGAAAAAGTAACACATGTGCAGAAAAAGTAAATTAATGAAAATAATTGTAATGAATATAGAACCCTTCTATACTAAATTGTTTTGCTTTAGAACTTGCGGATTACGAAATACCTACCCACAAAATACAAACTCATTTTACCTAAAGTACAATTTAACCTATAATCAATGTCATTATTGTTTTTAGATTTAAACGGAAACCGCAAACTCTACAGTCACTAACACTAATGTGTAGATATCACCAATAAATAAACAGTAAAATGCTACATATTGCACATGACTTTTATTGAGTGGGGCAAAGTTCTATAGAGTTTCTGGCATTGTCCTTTCTTACATTTTAACTACCCTATCTTATGCACAAAACAAAAGAAAAAAGCAAAGAATGCACCTCACGCAACAAGTATCTTCCTTTTTTTGTTGCGCTGTTGAAATCTTCTTTGACTTCCTTTATCGTGGGTGTCACAGAGGGGCATGCTGGACTCTTACCGGCTAAAACCACAACGGTGTTCGACTTCTGCCTGTGGCCGAGGATGCAGGATTCGCATAGGCATTCACAGCTTCCACGTAACAAGTATCTGAGTTGATGTTGTGTCCAGTTGTGTTCACTTCAATTGCTAAATTGACGTATTCAAATCCACTCGGGCCTCGCCAAGGCTGTTGGTTTGTGTATTTGTTCAACACAAACATAGTACATAAGCTATCACTGATTTATTACAACGTGCTCCGTTTGGTGGGAAACAACTACATTTAACTCTACCCTGCTTTTCTTTCTTTCCCTTAAGTTCTATTGATTCACTGAATTTGAAAATGGAATCCTGTACTCCGACAATTCTTGGTTCAGGTGAAACTGCCAGGCTAGCTTGTGAGATTCAAATCACAATGCCAGATCCTGCCCCAACCATGTACAGAAAAAGTAAATTAATGAAAATAATTGTAATGAATAAAGAACTTTTTTATAGTAAATTGTTTTTCTTTAGAACTTGCGAATTACGAAATACCTACCCATAAAGTACAAACTCATTTTAACCAAAATATAATTTAAGTAGTAACAATAATGCGTAACGTATAATAATATGTTGTTTAAATTGTATTAGAATACTATGCAAAAAATTATAAAAATCAAATAAGTTGCAAATCATAATTTCGGTTCATGAATGATGTGTAACGAAATGTTACCTATTGACGCGTGTATGTCAATGTCATTCATTCGCTCTCTGTATTCCTGTTGTTTGCGCTCGCACCTGCATTGACGACACGGTTGGCGCAGTGGCTGAGCGATCGACTGCTGCGCAGCGTGTTGCGGGTTCGATTCCCGCCCAGGGTAAATATTTGTGTGATGAGCACTTGAGTTTGCCTTGTGTCTGGGTGTTGTTTATCTATATATGTATGTATTTAAAAATGTATTTGTGTATGTATATCAGCTGTCTGACACCCATAGTACAGGGTCTCCCTAGTTTGGGGTCAGATGGCCATGTGTGAAAATGTCCCCACATATTATTATTATTATTATAATAATAACGATTATAAACTGCACCTAACCCATAAATCAATGTCATTATTGTATTTAGATTTAAACCAAAACCGCAAGTTCTACAGGCACTAGGACTAATGATTTGTTATCAGCAATAAATAAACAGTAAAATGCTACATATTGCATGCTTGTGCATGACTTTCATTGAGTGGGGCAAAGTTCTATAGAGTTTCTGGCATTGTCCTTTTCTTATGTTTTTTGCAAATTTCAGCCCAGTATCTACATAGTTGTAAGGCAATAAAAACATTGTTTGCGGGAGTAACAAATATGTATTTACGGAATTATAATAGGTAATTCAACCAACCCGCCAACCTGCCGGCCAAGCGTGGCGATTAAGGCAAACCCCCCCTTGGGGGAGGCCTATATCCAGCAGTGGACGTCTTTCGGCTGAAATGATGAAAAACAATCAACAACATAGCTCTCCAAGTTAACATTACTCGTAAATGTAATGCCTATTTAATGAAAATATAACTTCTACGAGTTATGTTTACTTTAATTTTTTTATTACTATACAACTGACTGAAAATTGCAAAAAAAAACCATAAGAAAACTTGTAGCGGTCTACCCTGACGCATTCCCCTTAAGCATGACAATTTTATATGAAGACGAACTCACTGAACAGAAGTAAAATTAAGAAGAAGAAAAACACATATGGGCATTTTCAAGTTCATTCACATTAAATAGGCGGTGTAAATACATATATACTTAACCATACTACTCATACTGCCAATTAAATTAACTAACATTGAGCAAAAACATTTCTGGGAAGTATCTTTTCATTTTGTTGTGAAAAATCACTGTTTTTTATAGTGCGCAAAATCCCTACAAACAAGGTGAGCACTCGGGCCCCTTGGCGCTAGTGTATCAACCCTAAACGGCATTCATTCTTTTGTTTTCATTTAAATATTGTTTTGAAAAAATAAGTTGGAATTTGACTTTTACTCAGTTCCCAGGTTAGGTTCAGTATATCTATTCAGTATGTCTATTCTGTTACAATCTCCCTCGGTGAACACCTAGATGAAGTGAGCTGTCATCCGTCCGTCTGCTTTGTCAATCCCTAGCATCGGGATGTCAGCTCACTTCACCTAGGTGTTCACCGAGGGATATTGTAACAGAATAGCTCTACAGAACAAATAGTCTATTAGTTACAATGATAGCAATAGAAATTACACGTGACTCTCGGTTTTGTTAGATGTCTTTTAAGTCTGATATAAATAGAAGTGCAGGTAATGTAACGTGACAACGAACTTGCTAAAATTATCTCAAAATGAGACAATTCTGAAATCAGATAAAATTCTTTCTTGAGTGTCTGATATGAACATATCAGCAGATATGGAATAAGATTTACATATATTTAAGTGTAAAAATGTTTCCGATACGCCGTACCTTTGCAGACATAGAACATATTTCCCCACACGTCAAATTAAGTCAATCGCCAAACATTCTTTCATTGAAATTTAAAAAATCAATTTGTCCGTTTCCCCTAGCTAACCCAGATAAACCAGATAATTAAATTCTCCATTTCTTATAAACCAATCTTCAAATAATTCTTGGTTTTAGAGACGTAAATTATTTCGTTCTATAATTTCTAGAAATTCACGTTTCCTGCGATCCTGCGATCCTGTGAAACCTCCAAAATAGAGCAATTCGAAAAACAACTCGACGACGCTGCTGCCCATTCTCTGATCAATATCCCTCTGTCGCCTTCTACCACACCCACGGGTACAAATGTGGTGGTGCTATTCGCGGCCGGCACCACACGACCAGACCTAATATTGTAATCTTAACAAAAGGACAGAAAGTCAAAAGACTTTTTAATCTTGATGACATTGAATGTAAATAGTTACTACATGTAAAACCTTCAATTGAATGCTGAATGTGCCTTGAATGTAATTCTCAATACATGAGAAATTATATTCTCAAGCTGTACAATCTCTCGAAGGGCTTCCATATTAGTCAATTATCTGTTGTTGTGTAGTTTATTATTGAACTCATTTTTACTCCTTTAATACCTTATGCTAGAGATTTCGTCCGCGTAAATGTTTATTTTCTGCGTAGTTTTAATTTTTGGGCACAGAATCCTAATTTTTTTTTTCTAACTTACTCCTTATAACATTATCTATCTGCCAGTGAAAGATTAGTCGAAATTGGACCAGCTGTTTCGGAGATAAGGCGGAACAAACAGGCACACAATGAGACAAAAATAAAAATAAAATGGTTTTCACTGTAAGTACCATTTAAACATTAAACATTTAGTAAAAAGTTGATATTTTGACAGACCAAACAGCGTCCACTTTATGATTTTTAGTAACAAACCCTTCACAAAAATATTTTCCTTATAAATAGTCTCCTTAAACCTTAAACCACTTCTTACTTTAGCATCAGATACAAGCAGCTCCAACTCAAAATGCAGAAACAACATTGTCACGATGAGTAGACAACGTAGCGCGGTACCCAATAAAGTAGAATTAACATTGTCGCGGCGACACAAACATGCTGATGTATTACAGCGAGTATTAAATTGTATTGTGGTGATTTTATTAGTAGCTGCCGTTGCTGGTGGCTGATCGTGACTGTCTCTTTTGTGTCACGACAGTGTGACAATTTTTAACTGTTTTGTAGGAATATAAGAAGAAAAGAATATTTAAGCCAAGAAAATAAATTATTTTATAAAGTGCAACTTAAACTAGGAAGAACTCTTGTTCTATAAGCACCAGTTTTATTCTTCACTCCTTCTCGATTGCCATTTTACAGTTGAATACAATAGTTTTATATTAAGAAGTAGTTTAGTAACAACAAGGAAAGATTGTGGTTATGATTATGATTATTGCCCCTGTCATATGTCACGAGCTCGGGGTCACCCAACCAACGTGAAAAAAAGATAAATGTGTAGTTAAATTGCAACATTTTGGTTTTGTGTGTCTTGAGTTGCAGTATGAAATGTAGGTAAATGATTGTTTGCGCACCGTCTGGACAGGTCTACTCGAACCTGTGTGGTTCTTTCGTCAAAACACCACCTCAGACATTAACCTAGAGTTCTCATAAAGTCTGTGACCATTACAAAAAAAGTTAATGCAGATTAAAAGAGATTTTTACATCTAACTTTGTTTCTATGTTCTTCTCAAAGTATTCGGCCAGAAAACACCTGTGTAAAAATTGTCGCGTAAAAGTTTTAGTTTTAATCTTCTTGAAGTATAAATACGGTCTACCATTTATAAACTTGAAAAAACAAACAAGGAATAAAAAATAACGAAGAAGATCCCTAGGAGATCATTCGTTAACAAAATGCATGCCAGAAACAGTATTGATGACTTCTACATCTTAACTGTACCATCATCATCATTAGCAACCTTATCCTACTGCTGAGGATAATAGATGCCTTTCTTTTGTGCTCCCACTAAACCATACGATTTAAAAATCGTTGTACACCCAACAAACAAACAATTACAAAAACACGCTAAAATTAGACCACACGTGAAGTCTGTCAAAGGCCGGAGTTAGATCTTATCTATTCCTCGCGGCACAATGCCAGCCCTGTGCCAGTGTGCCCAGATATCAAACCTCGCGGGATTACTCCACGCCACTTTTCCATACAAGCCTCAAAGTGATGCCATGCGAATGTGCACCCTAAATTCAAGGAACTATAGATAACGTTCCTCCAGGTTGTTCAGTAAGACGGCAAAATTTAAATTTGCAAAAGAAAGGATAGGTATCTCACGTTGTCATTTTCCGCTTGCAAGTCGACTGTCGCCTGGCGTTTGGGTCTTCAGAAATATTGATCATTGACAGCCGATTTTAAACTTTATTCTTCCCATGCTGTGGTTTATTTTCTCTGTACAGATTGTTGTACAGGTTTTTATTTGCATTTTTGAGGAATGCGTAAAGTAACTTTGTTATGATTGGCAAAATCATTGATGTTTGTTCAATTTGCTTTGGGACGATGACGTAACAGAAATGTTAATAAGATTCGCAGCATTCGAGATTATATCTGCGTGTCGCAAAAAGATTCCAATGTTTGATATACCGGTACCTACATCATGTAAGATCAGAGAAGGCTGCATGCAACATCAAGGATAATAATGACGATATAATAATAATAATAATAAAACCATTTATTTTCAAGTTACAAAGACCCATAGATAAATACCTTAACCTAAGTACTTATACATAAAACAGATCAACAATTGTGTTAGTAAATAAAACTTAAAACTATGTTACTATCACTTCGTTGCACTAAGTCTTTGTGCGTTCCGGTGGCACTTGTCCGCAAAAGCGATGAAATACCACATCCTGGGGCCAAAAGCTTTCTTCCAACTCCTGATGCAGGTAGCATGTTGCATAAACCCCTTATTATATCCTTTACCATTGTAGCCTAATAGTGCTAATGGAAACTAATATTCTTCACTTAAAACTACGATTCACATAAAAGAAATACCAAAGAAAAGCAGCTAGCACTCACAAATCTACCATAAACTCGTATTACATCAACTCAATGAATTTTAGTAAGTTAGCCATAATAGCACCATTCCTTGGCTTTCAAGTAGATGTCTGAATCATCAGATTGGTAACGGAACGCCTCTGAAGGGGTTATTAGAAGTGGACTGGGCTGTGGAAGTGGCTCGAAGTGGCATATTAAACGTGGCTTGCAAGTCACCTGCATTAGGCGAGACGTTCGCAGGCGGTGCGACTTGGAAGCGATCAGCGATTGTTTGTGTAATTGATTTAAATAAGCACTGTTGCTGATTATGGTCTTCCAAGTTAAATGGTGATTAACTCTAGACTTTTAACTGTATTACAAAAGAATAAGGTTCATGGTCAATTGAGAAAATTTGACACCTTGCAATAGCTTGATATACTGGCGTCTTTACAATCGATGATGCTAAGCACGGTTTTTATACGCTTCTTACCTCGAAGCTCAGAGATAAAACGATATGGATTTCAAGGGTTCAAGAAGACAAAATCAAACAAGTTGTTCAGCAGCCGGCAAGTTTAGTGCCTGCAGTTCACTTACAGAGAATGCTTTTCGAATGACAAAATTCAAGAAACTGCATGCGCTTACTTCTTCATCTAGGTCAGGGGTTTTAATGTTGAGGGACCACTACACAAAAAAGTTGTCTTGCCGTGGATCGACAAAACACGTATAAAATTATTCGAAAACCAAGAGCATATAATAAGGAAATTGCGCGTTCGCAGTTTTGTGTTTTGGACCCCAAGACGCATCGTGGACTCGTTATTATTAAACAATTTATATGATGACGTCGGACCACTTCTGGTGCTTTCAGGGACCATCAGAGGTCCACAGACCACTGATCTACACGGTGCAAAAATAAAATCATGCTTTTGAAACACCGTTTTGAAAACACTTCTTTCCCTGATAACTTAATACAACTACGACTCGGTGATAGGTCGTTTCAATTTTAAAATATCTTCAATACCTTTTATGAAACGAACTCCGGTTCAGTTTTCGCCATATTTCGCTTCATCTTTCGTCTAGAGCCAACCACCAAAGTCGCTAGGCCCAGTAAACCGATTAGACCGGCGTCCACCGCAGGGAGACTATCGCACAATCTTACACGCGACCTACCCCCCGCACCGCCGCCCCCTGTCACCCCTCACCCCGTCACGTGACGCACTTTCCAATACCTTTGTCCTGGTAATGACCCCTTGACTTGTTTTAATATCAATAAAAATATTTTTGTTAGCAATGCTGTGATTGTGGTTAGATAAACACCTTTGTGGTGGAGTTTCCGCGATCTGGTGTTGGTAGTGAGCTGATTTAATGAATTGAGGTTCTGTTGGTGTCTGTGGAAGGTGCAGATAGGAACTTGAATAGGAGAAGCCATGATTTGTCTTGAAATATAGTATTTTTGACTCATCACTGCCCGCTTCTCTGTTCCCTGTTAAGTACAATCTGGGTATTTTCAAGGCACGACTGAACCGGTTCATCCTAGGCAAGTGTGTTCCACCTTAGGTCGCATCATAACTTAAGATCAGGTGACTTGCGGTCAAACACAAGCCTATTAGAAAAATAAACACTTCATTTTTATTTTTGTTACTGATAGCAGAAAGCAGAAAGGTAGATACGACTGAACAGTTTTGTAAAAATATAGCAATTTTCTCTGTTTCCATATTATCACCATGGTAAGTATACCATGGTTCAGGTTCTCCTCTTCGGTTTCCCATCATACATTGTTATGAAAACATAGTAGTACACCTTTCAGGTATAAAATACTAATACAAATTTCAAACTACCCCAAACTTCCCACAAACTATCAAGATCAACAACGCAGTAACGGTAACACAAAAGCCTACTTTCTAAATATTAATGAATTTTCAAAACATTTTAACCCACGTGTTTAACGAAAAGATACCAGATATGGATGCATTCCACCAAGATACGGGCTCCATTGTCTTTGTCCAGTTTCTGAGATAGAGCGGCCGGACGGACGGACAGATTAGCGTGCGTGGGACGAACGTAGTTATATTAATATTTTTTTGAATAAATTACTTGGTGATCGTTTAGGGTTCCGTAGGTTAAAAAAATCGTAAAAATTTTAAAATTCTTGATTATCACGTACAGCGTGATTGTGCGAATAATTAGCTACCGCAGGTTTATATTTTTCTTAATTAAAAACTCATTATTCATCATTAAAATCTTGGGTTAATTTATAATTCATGGGGACGTGAGCTCCAACCGTCGCCGTCGGCAACATCAAAAAACTATAAAAGAGAAATATAACGTAAACTTTTATTGAAAAATGTTCATTATACGAAACACTAAAAGGTGTTTTCTTTACACTTTCAACGTAATTCACTTCAAATGTAGGGGTATACCCCCTACATTTGAATTAATGACTCAATTCAAATCGCATCTCTAAATAAATATCTACCAAACTTAAAAAAACTACACCTTTTTAAATAACAATAATACTTGATACAAGTCCTTACAATATGCTTAATATCTAGCTATGGTTCAATGACTAAAGGCGTCTAGAAAGAAAACCCTGCCTCGTAAACTAGGAATACCTGTGACTTAGGATTTAGTATTCTACTACTACTGGGATACAAATCGTTATATATAAAATCTGATAGTAAGTTCTCTAGGTCCACTTCTTTAATTTTGATCTTCAATTTTAAAACATTATTTCAAACAATCTGAAAGTCAAACAAGTCAAACATCGAGATGACTTAAAGCTATGGTAGTAACTTACAAGCCTACAATATATGCATACTTATCCAATGCCTCCAAATAGGACTATGGATGTACTTTGCACTCACTACACACTACACTGCCCCTCACGCTTCGCATCGGTGATGCTGCTCTCTTCCGTCTAATTTCGACTTTAAGGCAACGCAAATCAAATGAATCGCTTCCTCATCTTGTCTTACCATCACCATTATGATCATCATCACCACCTGCGCACAATAATGGTGAATCAGAAAGCCTAGCGTAAGACGCTCTCAGGTTAGATTAAGTGGTGCAATGATCTTCGCTGGTTAACCACGACTAGTGTGCAAATTGGAGCGGGCTGTCCAGCTTTGAACTGCCAAAGACTATGTATAATTCACACATTCTATGTAGGCTCACTAACATATGTTATAAGTCGGCTACTAACACAATTTTGTTGATTATTTTATTGTGTATGATTTTATTATATGTTTTAATTTTATTGGTAATTTTATTCTATACATTATTATTTCAATGAATGAATGGATGAATTAATGAATTAGTGAATGTCAATTTTAATATTATTTCAATTTTATGTTTTTATGTTAATGATTTTGTGTATTTTATGGATTATTATTATCTGAAATAAATGAATTAATAATAATAATAATAATTCAATCTTACGAAAATGGTTATGACAATCTACGATACTCTCACTTGATTCATCATCATTATCATCATCAGCCGAAAGACGCCCACTGTTGAACATAGGCATCTCCCATAGAATGCCACAACGAGCGGCAACCTGCCACTCGCATCCACCGATTACCCGCGACCTTGACGATGTCATGGATTCATCTGGGGTGAGGTTTCCCAACGCTGCGTCTTCTGGTTCGTGGTTGCCACTGGAGAACCTTTCTTCCCCATCGACCTTGACGATGTCATCGGTTATCGGTTCTTTGAGCGATGTGGCCTACCCATTGCCACTTCAACTTGCATATTCTAAGAGCTATGTCGGTGACCTTAATTCTTTGGCGAATTTCTTCGTCCAAAAAAACTCCGAGCATGCTAGCTCTCTCCATGGCTCGCTGCGTAACTATGAGCTTCTCCCAGCAGTTTCTTTCTCACATGACTAATTATTTTGAATACGGAACCTTTAATGTTTCTTTACTCCTAACAGTTTGTAGGCGGGCGTTGTACAGTTCAGTTAAGCACTGCTTTATCGGATCACTCAAAGAAGGATTATTTATTAAATAATAATGTACGCTAATAGTTATAAGGTGTGGTGAAGTGATCGTCACTGTCGTCGACTACAACTTTATCAACTGGCTCACATAAATTTTAAAGACTGACTAATACATAGGTACTAATATTATAAATGCGAAAGTAACTCACGATGAAACGGCTGAACGGTTTGATGAAATTTGGCATGAAGTTAGAAGGAAAACGACCTAGGGGTCGCAGCCCAACTAAATGGTCCGACTAAATATGCAAAAACCTAAACAAGACGATCACAGTGATGCTCTAAACCACGCCATGGATCGAGGGAAGTGGAAGCAGCTCTGTCGTGGAGAGTCTGGTGGACGGGAGCATCACGACGCTCAGCAGTGAGCTTACGACTCGTGGAGGAGGAGTTATGAAGATAGCTTAAATCCTGAGGAAGGACATAGGCTACTTTTTAATCCGCGACTTCGTCTGCATCCGCGATAACCGACATTCACGCGGACAAAGTCACGGGCAAAAGCTAGTTCTTAATATATTTAATTTATATCTCTGTTTTTGTATCAAAAAACCAACGTCCTACCTAATTAGGATATTATAATAATGTAGAAGAAAACTCTATTGTGAGAGTGCTTGTAGCTAAATAAAACCCGTTTTGAACCCTTGCCGCAGTCGCTCCGTGGATGGGTAATCATCTGTTTCATACCAAAACCCTCCGTGTCTTGGAAAGCACGTAAAATCCATTGGTCTCGGCTGTCATTCGTACATCTTTGACAATCAGACAATATTTGTTCCTTGCTGGAACCGAACCCGAGACACGCATCGCATCACTCAATCGCTCAGTCATTGCGCCAAATGGGTCGTCGTCAACTCTAATTGGAGAATGTCTTCTATGTTGATCGTTGCTATATTTCTGCTAAAAACATTGATATACCTATGTGTGTATTATTGTCAATATTTTTAAGTCATTTTAATTCGGGCAACCTTCATTATTCAAAGCTCAAAGTTCAACGTTACATTAATTAAAAACAAACTCATAATCTTATCGGAAATCCTTAAAAACACCCGTTTTGTGATTGGATAACAGTATCACAAGTCACTGTATGACGTTCCACAGAAGGCTGTATAGATGATTATCACAAAAAAAGTCTCGTAAATAATAAACTATATAAATGTTCTATCTCTTAATCAGCGAACAAAATTAAAATCAATTTTAATCTTTCCACAATTTGCGTCACTAGGATTAACTTCTGGTATCGGTATCGGTATCAGGGGAGATGTACTGATACCACAAATTGGACAGCTGTGTTCTGATTGCTCGGTCACTTCGGTAAGCATATCTTATCAGAAGGTGTGGACATTTGATTATTATTTACTGGTTCCACTTTGACATCCTTAAGTACCTATAGATTTTCCTTCAAAACTTTTTATATTTCTATTTATTAATTTTATTAATACCTGGAAAGACTCGGGGGAGGTCTTTGCCCAGCAGTTGGACACAACGGAAGGGATTTAAATTAATGGACATTCAAACGTATCGTTATAGAAATACGATATAAATTGCTGTGCTTTAAAATGTTGCCGTGGCATTGAAAGGGCAGTGAAAGACGTGCCACGGGCTCCCGCGGCGGGATGCCGTGGCATCACAGAGTACTTTTATCGTGGCATACTGCCAGGGGCGTAGCAACCGATAGTGGCGCCTAGGGCGCGCATCATTAGTTGCGCCCCTATGTATTTAAAATTATTTAAATCTTAAAACAGATACAGTAATCATTAATCATTTTACATACAAAACAGAGATTTATTATCTTTTTTATAATGTAAATCCGTAAATAGGACAACTGCATTTACAACTGCACCTTCCTGGTCTTCTTGAACGCAAACATATAGATGATGTTTTCGAAATATGTTTTATCTGTCTTTTGAGATTGCTCTCGACTTGCGATGGATACTGCAATTGTAAACAAGCAGAATTTGAAAAGAAATGCGCAGATTTGGAATACGATTTCATCCCCGCTTCACAATTTAGGTAATTCAAGTAGTTCTTCTGATTTCTTCAGGTTGACGGTTTTTCTTGTAGATTTGAATTTCCAATATTTCTTCGTATAACTGGCCTCCGTCGCAACATCGCAACTATAGAAATCTCCAAATTATTTTCATTTATTTTTAACCGTCGCAGCCGTAACACAGAGTTGTAACATCTAAAACCAGAATACTCAGAAGTTCTAATCAAATACAAAAAATTAATTGCGTCTCAGTGGAAGGAGCATTTAACCGACTTCAAAAAAAAAGGAGGTTCTCAGTTCGACCCGTATGTTTGTATGTATGTTTGTCCGCGATTATCTCCCGTTTGACTGAACTGATTTTGATGCCGTTTTCATAAAAGTGTTTGTTACATTCTGGAGAAGGTTTTAGTATCAACAAACAGAAATTTAAACAGCGCTTTTTGAAAAAAATCAACAAATACCGAGAAGACGTTTTCGTTTCTTCCATCGTTCCATCTTTGGAGGACTTTCTATCTCTGTTTTAACTGTGTTGCCGTTACTTAGTGGATTTGGGTGACAAGGAGGCACTAAAAAGTGGAAAATAAAATCTTTTTTGAAAAAAGAGAACTGCCTTCAAAACAAAACTAAAAAGTGATAAATAACTTTAGCACAGAACACATGACTTTAGTTTCGGAAGTCGGTGGCTTTGTTCTGTTTGTTGTGTTTTGTTTTGAAGGCGGTTCTCTTTTTAAAAAAAATATGTTTTTGACGTTGTTTCTCGCGATAATGGGATATGGTACAGGACAATACAAAGTGAGCCTCCTCACATACCATGGAGTGCATTGGCACTCCATGGTATGTGAGGAGGCTCACTTTCCATCCATTTCATTTCCATTCCATTTCATCCTTGCACAATTTGCTTACGATTTAGCTTCACATTGGTGAAGCTAAATCGTAAGCAAATTGTAATTCCTCATAGGTTGCGTTCCGGACACATGCCCGTTAATAATTTCAACTTTTCTATGAATGTTGTTGAAGATTTGAAGGTATCACTTTTTGATGTAGTGTGTCCGGAGGAACACCACTCATAGAGTCATAGGGAGTAGTGCGTTCCCAGCTCACTCTGCGCTTATTCGCCGCGAAGCGCGGGAATCGTAAACTTGATTGTTTGTTATGAAGTAATAAAGTGAAAATAACATACTTAAGGGTTTATTGCACATTATTTAGATTTTTAAATTTAATAATTGGCTATTTTTGCGCCCCCCTTCGAAAGGCGCCCGGGGCACGTGCCCTACTTGCCCCACCCTTGTTACGCCTCTGCATACTGCGGTAGGCAACGGCATGCCAAGGACTCCGGCGCTCGTTGTGACATACCACGGAGTGATTCGGGTGTAGACTGAAGACTAAAAGTGTATCGGGCAGCAGGAGCTGCCGAGGCGTACTTTCTCAAGCCGCGGCACGCCGTGGCATGGCGCTGGAATGCCGCGGTATCTAAGCGGCTAGTGTGCGCTGACTGACGGCAAAATCCCTTGCCATGCCGTCCCGGTCTGCGTAGGCCTTAAGAAAAAAAAATGACTTTTTTTCTCCCGCATGGAAGTCAAATCTTCTTTATTATATAGTAGCACTACGCCCGCGAGTTCGCCCGCGTGTATTTTCTCAAGAATTCCTAATTGATAATGCAATATAGTCTAAAGCATTCAGGGATAATGTAGCTTCATATTGGTGAAAGAATTTTCAAAATCGGATAAGTAGTTTCGGAGATCTTACATCCAAACTTACACAATTGTAAATTTACCTCTTTGTAATATTAGTATAGATTCCTATGAAGAGCATAAAATATAACGGTTTTAAGAATAAGTATAGAAAATTAATAGTTCATTTGAATTTATATGAAACCCGAAATAAATACCTAATAGCCAAAATACTGCCTTATTGCGCTACTACATCTATCCAGCTTATTAAACGCTAGGAACGTGGTCAACCCTAGCCTATTTATAACATATACCTAACGTATAGGTACAAAAGTATAACCTATTTCGATTTTAATAACATTGACACTTTCTGTTTGCTGTAATATTTTGCTGAAGTTGTGAATCTTATCCCACCTGTTATTTTAAGGCCCTAACACCCCATGTAGCCTAAAATTGCTTAAAATATTAGTAAGTAGTCTATACAGACTGAAATATCTGATAACGCTCGTCCCTTTGCTGTCCTCCCCCAGCGACGCCCTAAACCGAGGTCTGTACCCCACAGGGGGTGCCCTTTGACATCCTTAAGTACCTATAGATTTTCCTTCAAAACTTTTTATATTTCTATTTATTAATTTTATTAATACCTGGAAAGACTCGGGGGAGGTCTTTGCCCAGCAGTTGGACACAACGGAAGGGATTTAAATTAATGGACATTCAAACGTATCGTTATAGAAATACGATATAAATTGCTGTGCTTTAAAATGTTGCCGTGGCATTGAAAGGGCAGTGAAAGACGTGCCACGGGCTCCCGCGGCGGGATGCCGTGGCATCACAGAGTACTTTTATCGTGGCATACTGCGGTAGGCAACGGCATGCCAAGGACTCCGGCGCTCGTTGTGACATACCACGGAGTGATTCGGGTGTAGACTGAAGACTAAAAGTGTATCGGGCAGCAGGAGCTGCCGAGGCGTACTTTCTCAAGCCGCGGCACGCCGTGGCATGCCGTGGCATGGCGCTGGAATGCCGCGGTATCTAAGCGGCTAGTGTGCGCTGACTGACGGCAAAATCCCTTGCCATGCCGTCCCGGTCTGCGTAGGCCTTAAGAAAAAAAAATGACTTTTTTTCTCCCGCATGGAAGTCAAATCTTCTTTATTATATAGTAGCACTACGCCCGCGAGTTCGCCCGCGTGTATTTTCTCAAGAATTCCTAATTGATAATGCAATATAGTCTAAAGCATTCAGGGATAATGTAGCTTCATATTGGTGAAAGAATTTTCAAAATCGGATAAGTAGTTTCGGAGATCTTACATCCAAACTTACACAATTGTAAATTTACCTCTTTGTAATATTAGTATAGATTCCTATGAAGAGCATAAAATATAACGGTTTTAAGAATAAGTATAGAAAATTAATAGTTCATTTGAATTTATATGAAACCCGAAATAAATACCTAATAGCCAAAATACTGCCTTATTGCGCTACTACATCTATCCAGCTTATTAAACGCTAGGAACGTGATCAACCCTAGCCTATTTATAACATATACCTAACGTATAGGTACAAAAGTATAACCTATTTCGATTTTAATAACATTGACACTTTCTGTTTGCTGTAATATTTTGCTGAAGTTGTGAATCTTATCCCACCTGTTATTTTAAGGCCCTAACACCCCATGTAGCCTAAAATTGCTTAAAATATTAGTAAGTAGTCTATACAGACTGAAATATCTGATAACGCTCGTCCCTTTGCTGTCCTCCCCCAGCGACGCCCTAAACCGAGGTCTGTACCCCACAGGGGGTGCCCTTTGCGTGTAGTCGCTTATTTTTTAAGTTTTTTGCACTGTCCGGAGGCCTTAAATTCTGACAGACAAGTCTGTGTAACAGCCCACAACCTCCTAGGTTGACCCGAGAGGTGCCATATTGAATAAAGTATTACATAGACTGAATATTAATTTACTGTTCATCTTTAAGGGGGTGAAAGTAGTCATTAATATGATTAACTTTGTTATTGGGACCAACGGTGAAATACGAAAAAAAAGCTGCTTTTTGTTGCAGTTCATAAAGCGAGCAGCAGATTTTTTATTTTCATATTAAGATTCGGTACTTTGTAAATGTTGTTCGTATTCATAAATACAGTGCCGTGTGGTACCGGTCGCAAATAGCACAACCCCATTTCTACCCGTGGGTGTCGTAGAAGGCGAGAGAGAAATATTGACCAGAGGATGGGCAGCAGCTTCCTTCTGAGTACCATAACACCTACTGCGATCGCCAACATGCATCGGTCAATCATGGCGATTACGGCTCTTGGGGGAGACATGATGATAATGATGATTCATAAATACTACGCTTGCACTTAAAAATGCGCAATGATTTTTATTCAGCCTGTTTCTTACTCTAAACCTACACCCGTGGGGTGTACGGGCTAGAATAGCACCCACCCATTTCGTCCCGAGGGTGTCGTAGAAGGAAAGACTAAGGGAAAATCCGCTCACTGCGATTCCCAAAACACTTGCCCAGCGTGGGGCAATTATGACAACCCCGCCAACTCTTGGGGGAGGCCTTTTTCCAACAGTGAACATCTTCCGGCCGTTGATGATTATGATCTACTCCAAAATGTATAAAACGGTCCAGTAGCAACCATCTCTCTTAAAATCAACAAAAGGTACGGAGATTTATTACTTATCAAAGAAATGGTAGTTTTTGGAACTAATACTTTGTCGAAAATACATAAGGTCGTCTTTTGTTTACGGACAGCGCCACCATTCATTCCACACTGGACTGTATTCAATATATTCTAATCTCCATTCACTTCAATATTTACAATCTCAGATTATCTGCCAAGATTTATGACGTCACGAAGCTCAGTCACAAACATAGTCATGTTGACTCATAGCTCGACTACAGAACTAGAGTAGTGACGACGACGGCGCCAATGTTTTAAATCGAGAACAATTTTCGTGAATTGAAATGGTATTTATCGTTAGATCATATCGAAAGATTATTCTTTTGGAGATAGAGCTATTTATACCGGCTGTTGCGCCGTGAAACTGTTTTTCTAATCAGAATTGGATTTTTCATCACTATAGTATCTTAATTTTAAATATATTTATTATAGCTTCTGCCGCTTGAATTTTCCCTCGGGTACTTTTTTTTTATAAAGCACTCATGGATTTCATAATCATTATCATGTCAGCGTATTGCCGTCCAGTGGTAAACATAGGCCACCCCCAGAATACGCCAATCAACGTAGCTTTGGTGAAAGAATTTATAAAATTGGTTAATATTTTACCGAATTTAAGATTTATGCATTACAAAAAAAAATGTTTGAATAGACTATAAAATAGATATATATTTCCATATTTCCAATACATATTACCTCTTTATAATATTCATTTAGATGGGATAAACAGCAGCTACATAATACATAAAACTTAGGATCAGCATTTTATTTAAAGGGATGAACCCTCTATGTTATCCACAGAACAAAAATTACAATCTGTGGGAAAACAATACCATTGCCACTTACCTATAGAATAAAAAAACAACAAAACAACTGGTTTATTTCAAGCTAGTCATAAAAACCTCATCTGATTTAAATTTAATTTATTGTACCTTCTTATTTATTTGTTAAATCTTTCCTAAATAGAACCACACATTATGTATTGGTTAAATCCATTAACATTGTATGATACTATTAATATCGATGATAAAACAGCTATTGAATAACAAAGAGAACATCATTTTTAATGTCCATCTTGAAATAGAAGCAACTTATCATTGATTTAGCAGTGGGCACAATCGTAATGACGGCGCAACACTATTGTGTGTGTATGTGTGTGCTGTAAGTTATGGTGATAGTTGCTTATTATTACCATAGATACAATATCAAATCAAATCAAAATCATTTATTTGCCTAAAATGTGGTAGGTACAGAGATGGAACATAATAATAATAGAATTCAAAAACACACTTCGTCATTTGATGTTGGCATGCAAATGTAAATCAATAAAATGTATACACAATGAGCACAAACTTAAAAATTCTATAAATGATGGTCACCTACATTCTATATTAAACACACATACATAAGTACACGTACAAGTTATGTGTATGTGTGCATTGTAGTGAATTAAGTTACTTTGTAGCTAGGTAGCTTCAAAGTAACTTAATGCATTTCTGAAATGATAAGACTGACACCATTTTTTATTGAGAAATTCATCAACTAGGTATATAAGTAGAGTTGAAAGTTCCGAAAAATACCGTAAATCCTTCTTGCTAAGTTCATATCAAAAGGTTATCGAGAATACTTGAAAATTGATCAAAACGTTAAAGTTAAGAGCATTATTCATTATTATATTTAAATACAATACTACTTTCCTTGCCAGTTTTGAGTTGCTATATTATTTATTTTCGCTTTAAAAGCAAAACATTTATCGAGAATATTTGAAAATTGATCAAAACGTTAAAGTTTAGGGCATTATTCATTATTATATTTAAATACAATACTACTTTCCTTGCCAGTTTTGAGTTGCTATACTTATTATTTATTTTCGCTTTAAAAGCAAAACATTTACATGGACGCCGTTTATGCAATGTTAAAAGTATACTCGGGGTAAAACCGTCCTATTCCCAATTCAAACCCAAAACCCATATTCTACAAAAAGTATTTTACACAGTAACGGTACACAAACCCTAACAATGTAATACTGACATCGAACAATGAAGTCATCAGCCGGCCGGCCGCCATCTTGGATGCACTGAGTCGATCGATTAAGCTTCGCCCTCAATCGATCATGCGCTCCACTATCACGTGTTGGTATTCAGTAATTTATTACATTTGGAGTGAGCTTCCGGAGCGAACGTTTTACACTGTCAACACTCCATAAATCAATTATATTAAGTTAACATCTTATTTGGGTACCGGTGTTCGGTATCTCTGTGTCTATGTCAACAGAAAACTGTTTGGGGATCAGTTTGATTATAACTTACGAGATAATCGAAGATTTCTTGCCATCTTTCGTAAGCAGGCAAACAATATCTTCCACCCAGAGACGAGTCACGTTTTATCAATAATAAAACTGTAATTATGGCCTTACTATTGAATTAGGACATTCCTGTAATGATAGTGATGATGAGTTCGTAAATAAATAAATAACAAATATAGAAAGGAATAAAATAGAGGAACATTTGTAGTAGATTCAATGCGATTGGTATTTATTTTTCATGTATGTACAACTATAACGCTGAGATTTACGATCCGATTTACGTGATTCTTCCTTAGTTTGATGTGGAATACTTGCCATTTTGTCCTACAAAAACATTGTTTGGCCCAGTAGTTGTCATTTTATGAAAATTTTATTTATTTATTTTTATGTTTGACCACGCATATCTTTTTTCAGTGTAGTTCGATTTCGATGATTTTTGAAGTTATACTTCTTTAGGCGCGTTATGAAAAAATGATGAGAGTGAAATTTTACGATTCGCGCATGCGCGCGCACAGCGTCACACAAAATTCTCACGGGAGTAATTGTAAACAACGCCATCTCTGACGTACATGCTGAACTACTTACTGCCTTCTGAACTACTTACTGCCTTCGGCAGTAAGTAGTTCAGCATGTACGTCAGAGATGGCGTTGTTTACAATTCAAATTGTGCTTATATACTTTTTTAATAATGCCAAAGAAGTATAACTTCTCACGCTCGTACATAAGTACACGCACCCATTTTTTAATTGATAGTGTATACCTCAATTTTGGTCCCATATAAATTTCAAGAAAATTAAGGGATGGCTGAATTTTTTTGGTGACATCGTTTCGTAATTAATGTGTATGACAAGAAGTAGGCACTAAAAAGCGAAAAAAAACTTTCAATTCGCAAGTCGGTGGCAATACAAAACAAAACGCAAAACCAAAGCCGCCGACTTGCGAATTGAAAGTTGTTTTTAACTTTTTGAAGGCGGTTGTCTTTTTTGTAAAAAAGCTTTTTTCAGTAATCAAGTATCTAGGTAGCTTTCTAACTTACATTCGTGTTCTAGTGTGACAGCTTTTTTATATGTTTAGCAGAATATTATTATAATCCAACATACATTATTGGCAGACAATGTTCATAGGGCAAGACCGGATTGGTTGGCGATTTCTGGGGAAGGCCTACGTTCAGCAGTAGACTGATATGATGGCAAAAGGCTGATATGATGATGAATTCTCATAGACGCGACGCAAGAGTACAAGAGAAGAACACTTGCTTTTGTGTATGACGGCGCTATACGACGCGGATAGCTTCAATAGGTTTTATTTATGAGTATATCATATAGGTATACTTATAAGTTATCTGAATAACATAATTATATTTTCTTTCTAACTTTTTACATTGAAACATGAGTTATCACGGTATATAAGATTGTGTGTACATTGTCTCCTATGTACCATATAGAATAAATACATAAACATCCCGGGACGCAATCCCGAGGCGATCTGCTAGGGGAGATATAATTGTATTGTGTAGTTTGTGTAGCAGTCATGAATAGTGCTGAACGATTACTATATTACAAGAATATACCAAAGATCTGTATGAAATGGATGAGTGACCATTCACATCATACCGAGGTCAATCCACGATTCGGAAAGCACGTAAAGCCATTAAGCCATTGGTAGTTAGTTTATTTATTTATTAATTTATACTTCATGCTCAAAGGTACAAAGGCGGACTTAATGCCTTAGTCATTCTCTACCAGTCAACCCAGGGTGGTGAAGAGATAACACGGCAGGTGCATAACAAAAAGTAATAATTAAAAAGTTAAAAGATAACTCCTCATAAATAATTATGTTATGGAATATCATATACCTATATAAATATAAACATACCCATTATTAGTTATAGGTAAGTATTAAGAAGCTAGAAAACCAGACAACTAGTCTTACCAAGGGGTACAGTGGTAACCAGTGACTGGGTTGTGGAGGTCAGATAGGCAGTCGCTCCATGTAAAATACTGGTATTCAGCTGCATCCCGTACGACTGGAAGCCAAACCCACATAGTTGGAAGAGGCATGGCCGATGATGACTTCGAATGCCTCTTACAAAACAAAAGACAACAAAATTTACTTCTTTACAATATTAGTAGGTATAGGTAGTTGGTTGAACATCACCTGCGATACTATTGCTGCTCGAAAACAGTAAAGTTTACGACTTTACGTGCCTTAATAAATTCAAACTGTAATAAAATATTTACCTACAATTTCAATCATAACTTATTTTCAATTGAGTGTCCACGGCAAAAAAAAAAAACGCTCGTAATCAGCTCCTTTTTTTAAGCAATCTTGTCTAAAAGCCTCACAGTTGAAGGGTCCACAAAATCGATGCTAATCTAATCTGCATCAATAAACATGGAGGGCTCGATCGCTTATCTGTCAAGATTTGCAATGCAAACAACTCTACTGATTTGTTCACAATTACATTTATTGCATTATGATGTCTTTATGGCTAAAGTAATAAAAATATGGAAAAGAAGTTTCCAAACATTATGGATTAATAGTTAAAGAGAAACTATCATCTTACCAAATAGACTACCTAAGATAATAACGGTCTTATAATCATAGTCTAGACATTTCCAGTGTTATTTAAAATAAAATCGAATCACTTTCAACTTCTAATGACAAAGTTCATGTCTAGAGTATAGACTCTAGTTAGCTCAGTTTTCCGATGCAAACTAAATCCTTTCATATCTACTAATTACTTAAATACGATCCAACTCGCAATAACTTCGAGTATTCAACGCATTAACTTCTAGTGACAAAGTTCATGTCTAGAGTATAGACTCTAGTTAGTTCAGTTTTCCGATGCAAACTAAATCCTTTCATATTTAATAATTACTTAAATACGGATCGTATTTAAGTAATTATTAAATATGAAAGGATTTAGTACCAAATAGACTACCTAAGATAATAACGGCCTTATAATCAAAGTCTAGACATTTCCAGTGTTATCTAAAATAAAATCTAATCACTTTCAACTTCTAATGACAAAGTTCATGTCTAGAGTATAGACTCTAGTTAGTTCAGTTTTCCGATGCAAGCTAAATCCTTCCATATTTAATAATTACTTAAATACGATCCAACTCGCAATAACTTCGAGTATTCAACGCATTAACTTCTAATGACAAAGTTCATGTCTAGAGTATAGACTCTAGTTAGTTCAGTTTTCCGATGCAAACTAAATCCTTTCATATTTAATAATTACTTAAATACGATCCAACTCGCAATAACTTCGAGTATTCAACGCATTAACTTCTAGTGACAAAGTTCATGTCTAGAGTATAGACTCTAGTTAGCTCAGTTTTCCGATGCAAACTAAATCCTTCCATATTTAATAATTACTTAAATACGATCCAACTCGCAATAACTTCGAGTATTCAACGCATTAACTTCTAGTGACCAAGTTCATGTCTAGAGTATAGACTCTAGTTAGCTCAGTTTTCCGATGCAAACTAAATCCTTTCATATCTACTAATTACTTAAATACGATCCAACTCGCAATAACTTCGAGTATTCAACGCATTAACTTCTAGTGACAAAGTTCATGTCTAGAGTATAGACTCTAGTTAGCTCAGTTTTCCGATGCAAACTAAATCCTTTCATATCTACTAATTACTTAAATACGATCCAACTCGCAATAACTTCGAGTATTCAACGCATTAACTTCTAGTGACAAAGTTCATGTCTAGAGTATAGACTCTAGTTAGCTCAGTTTTCCGATGCAAACTAAATCCTTTCATATCTACTAATTACTTAAATACGATCCAACTCGCAATAACTTCGAGTATTCAACGCATTAACTTCTAGTGACAAAGTTCATGTCTAGAGTATAGACTCTAGTTAGTTCAGTTTTCCGATGCAAACTAAATCCTTTCATATCTACTAATTACTTAAATACGATCCAACTCGCAATAACTTCGAGTATTCAACGCATTAACGCAACGCACGCACTATAAGAAATAGATGCCTAGATAAAAAAAATTGAATAAAAACAGCCGACTTCATAAACTACATAGTAAAAAATATACGGAAGTCGGTGGCAAATACAAAACAACAAATAGAACCAAAGCCGCCGACTTTTAAGTGCTTACTTTCTTTAATTTAAATCAATAAAGAAACGGTAACATGACAATAATTAAATCATTAGACGTGGAATTTTTCCATGAATTTAATAATTATGGAACTTACGTGGCTAACCTATCCACTAAAAAGATTATTGAAATCTATTCACAATTACCGGAGATATAGACGGCAATAAATAAAAAAATACAGTTGAATTGTATCTAGAAACCCTAATTTTTCTTAAGTCGGTCAAATATAAAACCATCCATGGTAGAGGCAAAACGTAATTCACTGGTTGATTTATGAATTGACGAAACGCGAGTACAATACGCAACCAATCAGTCCCATACAGTCAGAAACATTTCATTAAATAGGGAACATTACGCGAAACTCGGCGCAGAGGGCGCTACTAGCACATTCCGTAAATCATAACCTCGTATTCTTGTTATATTATGTTATTAATTGTAATAACTAGGTATTTTTTGAAAATATATCAGTTTTAATTAATCTTATTTACCTAACTGTACTTTAACCATATTATGGCGTCCTACGACCATTTGAAAGTGGATTCTAGGTTATGCTCAGAATAAAATAATATTTGGTTGTAAGACAACCAAATATTTTTTCATGATAAATGTGAACGTTATTCTGTAAATGCGACTATCTCACCTGAATCCTTAACCTGAACATATTTTAGAGTGATTTTTAGCTGCTTCCCAAAGTTTTCGAACATTTTCTTCTTTTGGAAATGAATAATTCCCTTCATTTCTTCATCGAAATACACAGCACTGATACATTATTGTATAATATAACACACTTCCCAATTTTGAACTCAATTAAAGGCAGAATTTCACGCTTTGAACGAGTCGTCGATAAACTGTTTACGGACTATGCTAGTGCTGCACTCTGGTGCCAGAACATTGGCAGTAATATCCCCTATTGGATAATTCCACGGCACGTTTCGATTGAGTCCGAACCAAGTCTATTTTTGTTGTTTACGACAAGAAACAACGTTTTTGTGACATCTGTAAATATTTTCATCCTTCACTATTCTATCAGCGGCAGGATAGTGGCGTTATCTAGTAGACGTGATGGTTATCAACAAAATTACATAGTTACTTACTTTGAGATAACGCCCATGATCGATGATACGCCATAAATGAGTCAGGCGCATCTCTTAAGATGTGCGTATTGTCTGATAGTTACGAGCTACATCTTGGTATAATAAAGCAAGCTGTAGAAGCAATCATACTAAATAAAAAAATATAAAATAAGTTTATTTCGAGTAACAGGACTCATAGAGACATCATACAAAAATTACAAAATCGAGAAACAGACCAACGCTTATCGAGTAACAATATGCCTACTACAACATTGCCGGATGTACGGGGAATTCAGTCTATTCGCGATCATTGCCAGGACAACGTTGGCACTGCCCTCACTATATTAGTTGGAAAACCGATTGCTGTTAGGGTAGATGTGTTCTTTTTAGGGCCCATTAATTATGTCGATTATAATCCGTGGTGCTTGGCAACTGAGCTTCCCTCAGTTGTAAACGTCCCTTTGTGCCTATTGGCCTAGTTCTGTTCTGTCTCCTGCTTGATTTGGAGGGAAGTGGAAAATATGTTTTTCTTACTCCTCCGCTGTTCTTTTCTGATTAATTTCGTTGCGGGATCCAAGACAGTTGAATCGTTTCTCTGGGACTCGTCGAGCTTCATTGCTCTGGCGCTTTTCTGGTGGTCGCCACTGTTGATTCTGGCTTACAGGAGTTACAGTGGTTAGGAGTTACAGTGGCGGGCTAGTCCCAATAAAAAAAAAATAAAAAATAGATGTGTTCTTGAGTGAAGAGCACGAGTCTTCAGACGCAATGTAGGTATCCGATATTCTTTCTTATGGTAAATGTTTCCCTAGTACTCGTTAAGCTTCATTGCCTCGGCCTTTCTGGTGGTCGCCACTGTTGATTCTGACTTTCAGAAGTTGAACTCTTCCTATGTTTTTTCTAATGGTAAGGTTTCAAGACAGTTGACTCGTTTCTCTAGTATTCTTCGAGCTTCATTGTCTCGACGCCTTTCTGGTGGTCGCCATTGTGGACTTTGGCTTTCAAGAGTTCCAGTAGTTTGGCAAAGGGAGGAGGGTTATTGTTCTATAAAAAGCAACTTACCTATTAACTACCCTGGGTACGCTTACGAATACACTAATTACCCTGATAATTGCGCTATAAATCCTCCAGATATGTTGTAGAAAATTACATGAAATTATTGCTCTAATTATCTCTTGAGAAAATTTAAATCGTTAGTACTAAAATGTAGTATACCATTGTTACAATTGACCATAGTATTAATAAATTGAGTTAAGTACCATAAAATTCATAATTCAGTAACATTTAGCAGTTCGCATTTCTAATAAATCGGTGGTACCCAAACTAGCCTGTATCTCGGAGACCAACACGTCAAAATCATCGGAAAGCTAACAAACAAGGTTCGGTTGTAGAAAAACACAATTGCATCTTTATCAGTTAAGATAGGCTGTTGTCTCATGTATCTAAAGTACTTCCCCTCTTATATAATATGATCACATCATGTGACGTCATCTTTGCCAAATGATAAACATTGATTTTTGACATAAACAATGTGTTTGTGTTATCTAGCAACACGTTTTGGCTTTGTCTGGGTATTTCTGCGAAAAATGAACATTGATTGTAGAAAAAATCGAGTCAGGCCCTGAGGACCTACTACGACCAAATTCGATCGATATCGATTTTGTAATAGGTACCCTTTTCAACCGACTTCAAAAAGAAGGAGGTTCTCAATTCGTCTGTATGTTGCGTTTCATTTTTGTATATTTGTTACGCATTTCTAAGTTAAGCGATTTTGAAAATTCTTTTATTCGATTGATAGGATATGTCTCAGGGGTGGTCCCACATAAATTTTCCCACAGAAATTGATTCAGCACTTTTTGAAAATACCGACTGAAAGCAAAAAAATATAATCAAATCAGTCTGCGCCAACCGTGTCGTCAATTTGAAAATCGACTGGTGTTTTTTTTTTGGCAGGAGTGGTAAATCCTCATGGACGCCCAGGCTGTCTTACAAACGAGCCAGCCTGGGCAGTGGCGGACTCCTACCGGTTAAAACCACACTCCTGCCTTACATTATGCCACAGACCTTTCGTCCGTGCTTTTGTTTATTGATATTATACAACCATGCTTACTGTAGACTGCCCCCCGTACAAGTGGTGTCAACAGAGCACTACATATTCAATTGAAGGTTATTAGCTACATATTACCTTTGATTAAGTTCCGTGTTTTCTTTTTTCTTTTATAAGTAGAAGTTCCCCTTTGTTAATTGATTATTCAGCAATATCTTATATACCTATTCATATCTATATACTTAGGTAATATTATTACAACAACACAACAAATTGACTGGTGTTAGGCCTTCTGAGTCTAGACACTTTTTTTATTTGTTTCCGGGTGAAAAATCCTCTTGGATGTCCTCCGCCCTGGGCCCTGGGCCTCTAGCCAGGGGTCTGTTTGACTCTTACTGACTAAATACCACCCCGGTGTTCCATCACACACCTACTTCGGAGTCGCAGGAACTGGAGATACTTCCGCAACCGACTGGTGCCCACCCGCTTGTGTGGGCCACTTCTCTGGTCAAGGGGGGAGTGAGGTGTTAGACTCCCCCCGGACGTCTAATAGGGACGCGCGTGGAACCACCTCGGGTCCTGATGTATGTGGGGGGCGACAGACTTCCCTGAGTCTGCCGCCCATGAATCCATTTAGGGAGGCTAAAAGAGGGCGTTGTCAGCCCTCCGCCGACGCCCGGTGCGTCTGCTGCGGGCCAGGTGGGAGGTAGTGATCTCCCTCTCCTGTTCCGCAGCCTCCTTCTGCGACATGACAACCATACCTTCGGGAACCCCACAACATAACATACATATCAGGGGGCCAAGTCTGCTATTTGTATAATTTCGTCATTCCAACACGACCCCATTGTCATTTTGCTAAAAGTTCGTAATCTGCTAAATTCATAATGGTCGATCATTGGTCGCACAACGACGTTGTAATGGTAGGTCACTGATCAAAGTAACTGTCAAAATTTTAGCAGAATACCGCCTAAGTCAGTCATTCAATTGTCATTTTGTACGAGATTACCATTCTATATCATTTCTTTCAATGGCGTGTCAGTGGTTGACCATTGGAAAGTCATAGTGACGCCATTATATTAGTAGATTACCAAACTTGTCAAAATCCACAATTATGAAATCAATGATAGACCATTCTGACACTATTGTAATAGCAGACTTGAGGCCCTGTAAGCACAATGAATGTAGGTATTCTAACTATAAGGTAAATACGTGTTTTTAAAATTTCGGAGAAGAAAAGACATACGAACGTTATTTAAAAAACAATAAAACCAAGCCATTTCTAACAGATGATGAAAGATAACTACAAATACATTTATGTGCGAAGGCTAGATAACAATCTACGAACAAAATATGTTTAAAACGGATTTAGTGTTTATCTACAAATCAAATCTTTAACGTGATAACGATTTATAAATGTAGCGTGTTGATAAATGTACCGTAAGTAAGGATATCAATAGTGTACTTATGATACGTAATAATATTTTAGTAATAATGTCGGTAAATTTATACATCAACTTCACGTAGGAACATAATTATATATTGAATCGAATTAATGAAAAAAAAACCGGTTTAACGCTACACTCAAAAAACAATGAAAGCTCGGAAAATAAGCCTGATTAAACGACAAACTTAACTTTGCTGACACCACCATACATCGATATACTTTACAGTCAATTAGCCAGGCACAAAATATAAGTGAAAACATGACAGAATATTTTTATGCGATTTGCAATTTCATAAAATATTTTTTGACATAACAACAAATACGCAGTTTTCAGATGAGTTCCTTTACTCATGCTGCAAGTAAGACCTTGCCTTTCGCCAAATTTCGTAATTCTAAATCAATGGGAAGTACCAAAACTTATAGATTTTGGGCTCTAATTTCAACATGATACACGCGTTACTGAGAAAAACTTCATAGAATTAATATACTTAATTTTTTTTTTTTAAATAATGTACTCGTACTTGCCCTGCAGTGGGAAAATCCAGGCTGAAAATAATAATATAAATATACGTAGGTACAATTCTTTAAAGTATAGAGAAACCTACCATGTCTTGAAAGACTACGGCTAAAAAATGTACTGCCAGTTTATATACTTGGGGTCAGCGCAGCAAATCTTTTCTTCCTTATGTCAAAGTTTATGAAGATCATCGTTATGTATTTCAATGAAATTTGACAATATGGCATGCAGCTGGTCTGTAGTGAAAAATCTCAATACGTGAACTTTCGTGAAGTAATGACAGCTTACCTCAAGAGCAGCTGTCATCACTGGTTGAATAGCACAACTTATGGTTTCAGGATTAGTACAAAGTATTTTTTTAGATAGAGTTCGTCCGTATAGTGTCTGACGTAAACAATAGTACCATCCCATATCTTCCCGTGGGTGTCGTAAGAGGCGACTAAGGGACTTACCAGAGAATGGGCAGCAGCGTTCTCTGTGCCTTTGTAACAACCATACTGCGATCGCCAACCCGCCTGCCATGCGTGGCGATTATGGCAAAACCCCCCATTTCTTGAAGGAGGCCTATGTCCAGCAGTGGACGCCTTTAGGCTGAAATGATGATGATGATTTTTTTAGAGAAGTTGTGTCTTTTATTTATTAATTAACTAGCTGTTGCCCGCGTGAATGTCGGTTATCGCGGATGCAGACGACATCGCGGATTAAAAAGTAGCCTATGTCCTTCCCCAGTGTTCAAGATATCTTCATACCAAATTTCATCAAAATCAGTTCAGCCGTTTCATTGTGAAAGCGTAACAGACAGAGTTACTTTCGCATTTATAATATTAAGTAAGTATGGATGATGTCAAATACCCAATTGCAACGTTGGCGATATCCATAAGGGACCGTACTGACCGTTCGTAGTTTGCACACAAAACGCATCGCTTGTTTACAATCACCGGTTTATCATTGTCAATGCTAGTACAAGGCTGAAGGAAACAACTTTAATTCTTCTTATCATTCGATAGCGCAGATTTGTGATAAGGTAATCTTATTTGATGGACATTGCTACATGTAGTTTAGTCTGTAAGTAATGTAAATCTAGAGAAGTGGAAAAGATTTTATCAGTGAATATTGAAAATGGTCGTAAAGGCTTGACATGCTACGTCATTTTAGCAGTGTTGGAACATTGAAGACTAGCTTTTGTTCGCGACTTCATCCGCGTGAATGTGGGATACAGACGAAGTCTCTAATTAAAAAATCTCTACTCTATGTCCTTCCCCAGGAGTCAAGCTATTTTCATACCAAATTTCATCAAAATCGGTTTAGCGGTTTCATCGTGAAAGCGTAATATATAGAGAAACATGCATTGATTTTAAAAGAATTTTCATGGAGTTTCTTGCTCGTTCTTCTCCATAGAAGCCTGCTGATTGGTTCGAGCTATTAGCTACAACTTTCTGACCGACTATCTCTTTAACAATACAAGAGGACCTGTAAATGGTTTATCTGAAACTAACGACCCGCCCCGGCTTCGCACGGGTGCAATGTAGATCAAACTATACGTACAAACCTTGCTCTTGAATCGCTCTATCTATTGATGAAGATATAAGCTTTAAAATCCCTTGCAAAGTTTAAAAGATCTTAGCGTACAGGACAGACGACGGGAAGCGACTCGTTACTATGTATCGATATCCGTGCTATGTATATCTAGTATGTATATTGTTTTGAGTTTGAGAAAAAGAATACGTAAATAAGATAGCTTGTTCTTTCAAGTGAGACGGCAAATTTTTTACTTAATTTAGTTTTAGAGGATATTGTTAAAACCTACATTATTGACGGACAGTTTTCGTGACTATTTCTTAGTTTAAAGATAGATTGCCCTTAGCGTAGTCACTTAGTTTATAAGTTTTTGCCCTGGCTGGAGGCCCTAAAAGTCACTTTTAAGGCACCACAGGATTGTCCGGTTAAGCAGTAACCAACCCTCAGATTGAACTGCGAGATGCCATACAGGAAAAAAAAAAAAAAAAAAAAAGGTTAAACTAAAAGTACGATATATCTACATTATCCTGTAGGCCTCTTAGAAATGCCTATATGATAGCGAAAACTTATCTTTGCATTGTCTAAAAAATTCATAAACATTTGAACGAAATGTTCGAGACGGAAACATGCGTCTCTACCACAGTCAAGATATCTACTGCGCAAAACTATTTTTGTTTATTCACTAAACATGTTTTTTAACCCTTAACATTTGTGATGTCTAGCCTATCCTAAATCCTAAAACTGCCTTAAAGCTACTCACGTTTTAAAACCTTGTTAGTTACAAAATAAAACTTTAGGTACCCATAAACTTAACACATAAACTTGTTGGATATTTATTTGCTAAATAACAACTAAACAAATACTACTTATAGTAGAAATTCCCCTCCCTGGGAGGATCCCGTCACTCCGCACGATTGATCGCCTCCCTAAGGACGTGTTGCAGTACCCTCACCACTTTTTTTATTTATTTTTTTCTCCGAAAGGACATCCGGAAGTTCGTTATACGAACTAGTATATTTTTTTATGTGAGTTTGGTAAGGATCATTCTTGTGCCAATGAATTAAAGTAGTTTTTTTTATCTTTTCCCTCGCTAGGAATTTCTCCTGTATTGTGGAAATATATAGTAATATAGCCAATAGTATATAGCCACATAGTAAATGAGGACTTGAATGATGTTAGTGATATAAAAAGGGACTGCTGGCCCGCAGGTTTGCACGATGTACTAAAGAAGTGAGACTCACTCTGTTCAAGGCGTTTTGCCAGTCTTTTTACACGTGCAGCCTGTGGGTTAAACATTTACTTTGGTTTATAATATACCTATTATTTTATTTATTTTAATACGAAGTGTTATTACCATAATTTAAATAAGTCACACAATCCAGTTGCTAGGTAACACGATACCCCTTGGTAAGACTGGTTGTCAGCTTTCTAGCTTCTGAATACCTGCAACGACAGTCAAAGTTCAACGAATGCCAGTCCTTTTGGTCCTATTGGTCTAGGTCTGTTCTGTCTCCTGCTCGATTTGGGAATAGAATAGAATAGTTTATTTGTTCGTCAAACATAAGTATATTTATAAAAAAGATCTTAAACATTTAAATAGTGCGCTATGCTTTGTCAATAATGACATACAATTATTATTAATTTATTGCATTATACTAGATATACAATTATAATTAGCTGAGGTAGTACGAAGTGTTTTAATTATTACCATTAATATATTGGTCGTGTCCGGTCAATAGTATGAACGTGAAACGAATCGCAAGCCCGCCATTATCGAGAACACGTGATCTACCACTTCTTTTGGCGCGCTTCTACACAGTCGTGATGTTTTCAGCCCACAGCGAGGAAGACATTCAGAATTCAGTGTCTTATCGCATCGGAGCTAATACGTCCCGAAACTGTACTTTCGATTCGTTGTGTTAAAGTGTTGCTATGGTTATTTTAATTTGAGTCGTGAGTTTATTTTAAATTGAGTTTGTGCTAAATTGTGGATTTAATAAACGCCGTGTATTATACCCTATACCCAGTGTGTTTTCATTGAAACGAAACTCATATTCTGCCCACATGATAACGGCCTAAATCCTGACGATCCGACATATTTCTTTTACTCCTCCGCTGTTCTTCTCTGATTAATTTAATTGCGGGACCCAAGACAGTTGTAATATTTCTCCGGGACTCGTCAAGCTTCATCGACGCTTTTCTAGTGGTTGGCACTGTTGATTATGGCTTTCAGGAGTTTCACTGGTTTGGCATAGTGTGGCGGGCATGTCCCAAAAGAAAAAAAGAACGACAGCTAGGACCAAGGGCTGTTTACGTGCTTTCCGATACACGGAGCGGTCTCGGTATGAAATGGATGGTCACCCATCCATGGACTGACCGCAGTAAGCACAGCTCCACCAAGACCCGTCGATCCGTACGGCTTTTATTTACCCACGACCTCCTAAACCACCTGTATCAGTTACTTTAGGATAATAAAAAATGGTATCAAGGTGTTTCGTTTAACCAGAAAAGAGTAAAATACACACCATTTATTATATGTATATAAGATAATTGTAGTTATTTCTGACAAAACGTAGGTACGGCAGAAATACGACGTCTTTCCTCCATGTTTCAAAGTAATTGTAAGGAATTTGAATAATTAACGCTAAATAATTTCATATTATCTATTCTAAACATATATTTGGGACGTGCATTGAACTGTTGCAGCTGCAGGCTGTTGCTGTGTGCAGCGTTCTCTGTGCCTTTGTAACAACCATACTGCGATCGTCAATCCGCCTGCCAAGCGTGGCGATTATGGCAAAACCCTCCATTTTGGGGGAGGCCTGTGTCCAGCAGTGGACGACTTTCGGCTGAAATGATGATGATGATGATGATTGAACTGTTAAATGGATGGTAATATAATATTAATCATCGTCATGTCAACCTTTAGGCGCCCACTGCTGGGCATAAGTCTCCCCAAAGGGCTCAGCCGTAATCGCCATGCTTGGTACTCAGAAGGACGCTGCTGCCCATCTTCTGATCAATATCCCTCTGTCGCCTTCTACGACACCCACGGGTAGAAATGGGTGGTGCTATTCGCGGCCGGCACCACACGGCTTTTAATAATAATACCAACCTATAGTCCCACTGCAGAGCAAATGCTTCTTCTCATACAGAGAACATTGATCACCACGTGCGCTCAAGGCTGATTGGTGATTTCAGACTTATAGTCCAGTGCTGTATTGTAATGAATATAATAATTGAGTGTTTGTAATAATTGGGTAGAAGTACTCTGCTGTCTTTTTAAGCCTTTTTAGTTGTCAACATCTTTTTCACCAAGTCTCGTATGCTTGCCTAGTGAAATAGTTATGTATTGTACACATCTTGTTGTTTGGTATGTTTAAATTGCAGGTGCCTACGAAATTTCAGCTATAGTTTAATGAATTCTGAATAAAAAGGAATATCAATATTCATAGCTTTTCATCAAAGACACAAAAAGAATTTTCGGCGCATTTTTTAACGATATCTACAAATAAATCACCCGCGTTTTAAACAACCTTTCTTTGCTAATAAAATAAAAATGACATTTTATATAAAACCCCTAATTCATTAAAAATACGACATTATCTGAAGCACGGGCGTCCCTAAAAAATTAAAAGGTACCGGTGCCGTGCGCGTTGATGTCTAAAATTGCGACGGTCTTAAGCAAATTTGACGAACAAATATTATTAGGGATTTCAGACGGAACCCTTCGGATTGGGGAGTGACAGCCCCCGGATTTATCAGCGATGCATTTGAGTGGATGTGTTGAAAAGGTGAATTACGTAATCATTTTAAATATGTTGGCATTGAGGTTTTAATTTAGGTACGTTCGAGTTCCAAGTTTTAAGATGGTTTTAATAGCTTTTGCGAACACTGACTTTTTTAGTTATTATTTTAATGTTTTGTATCATTTTTTCAATTAGAAAATGTTCTCGAAAAAAATGATTGAATGAAATGTCCACAACTTCGAGATCTGAGAGATAGAGAGCTCGTAGCCCGTCGTAGCATACTTTTACTCAGCAGATTTCTGCGATGCGACGTCGCATCGCAGATTTGTGTTAGTCTTTTGGAATAGGGGATATTACTGCAATGTGCTGCACCAGAGTGCAGCACTAGCATAGTCCGTAAACAGTTTATCGACGAGTCGTTCAAAGCGTGAAATTCTGCCTTTAATTGAGTTCAAAATTGGGAAGTGTGTTATATTATACAATAATGTATCAGTGCTGTGTATTTCGATGAAGAAATGAAGGGAATTTATTCATTTCCAAAAGAAGAAAATTTTCGAAAACTTTGGGAAGCAGTTAAAAATCACTCTAAAATATGTTCAGGTTAAGTATTCAGGTGAGGTAGTCGCATTTACAGAATAACGTTCACATTTATCATGTAAGACAACCAAATATTATTTTATTCTGAGCATAACTTTGACTCCACTTTCAAATGATCGTAGGACGCCATAATATGGTTAAAGTACAGTTAGGTAAGTAAGATTAATTAAAACTTTGATATATTTTCACAAAATACCTAGTTATTACAATTAATAACATAATATAACAAGAATACGAGGTTATGATTTACGGAATGTGCTAGTGGCGCCCTCTGCGCCGAGTTTCGCGTAATATTCCCTATTAGGTAACTACTTTGATTAGAAACATTACACAATGACGTTTATAGTAGGTATAGTAAGGTAGCACAGGTATCTAGTTAGATGACGCTGCATTTCACTGATATTACAGAGTTTTTTTAAGATTTTAATAGGGTATTACACCCATTTTTGAAAAGTGTCTCAATGAAATTCTGTAGTGCTAATAAGCCACCAACAAGAACACAAAATTTTTATTCAATCGATAAGTGCCATAAAAATGCATCTAAATTTTAAATTTTCATATTTCGCGCGTAGTTTGACGAAAACGCCTCTTACTGGACGCCATAGTGCTCAGCGTAAATGACGTCAGTTCGTTTTGTATCTATTGAGCTCATATTAAATATGATAATTGTATATCATTTAAAAATAATTAAAAGCATATTTTGTAATGGTGTAATAATGAAAAAATTACGTTAGTTACGAAAATAACAAAAGTACAAAGCCAATCGCCAATCGGTTGACTGACAGTTAACAATTTTTTGTTTACACAGCCTTACGGCATAATAACATGGCCGCTACTATTTCACGGTGTTTTATAACAGATTAAAAATACTGAAAAATACTGAAAACTTTTAATTGTTTTTTTTTTTTTGTTATTTTATGAACTAAAGCTTACATTTTCCGACTGCTTTATGCCTAAACTGTCTCAATAACATATTTATAGATTTTTTCTCGTATAGAGTAAAATACCCTATTGTAGGCACAAAATACAACAGTTGTTACCAAATTGATTGTTTATGCGATTTATTCAAAAATGTGAACGCGTTCTTTTATATCCATCTCAACACCGAATGAAACGTACATAATTCCAACGAGCAGCCATGCTTTGTTCCGTTTCTAACTTACCAGAATAGCCAGCAACGGTTGTGATTCTATTCTGGCCAGTAGCGGATACGGTTGAATAAGATAATAATCACACATAGGTACCTACATATTTTACCCAAATCTCTCAGCTAAGCCAAACAATTATTCGTTCCAAGACCCTCATGGCACGTTAATAATTCCGTACTAGCAACGTGCATTATGTCGGGCGACAGCCCAATGACTGATCACCTCCAGCCCTGGCCCGCTATTGGGAACGAAAAAAATTGCTGTAATATACGATGAGAATTTATTATTGCCAGATATTTTGGTTGACGGCTTTTAGGAATATTTCTGTGAAAGAGGTATTGCAGGAATAAGTACAATCTCGGCTTAACATGCGCTTTATGATTAAGTTTCAAGTGCATTAGTGTTATTGATGAAATCTCCTATATACATTATATTCAAGTTATACGTAGGCTTATAGGTTGATGGTATTTATTCATTAATATTTATACCAAAACAGAATTACATAGGTATTTACAATGTAAAAATAGGGGTTATACAAATTATGTATGTATAAACAAAAAGCGATGGCATCATAAAACTTCGCTGTCATCGTAACTCGTGCCTAACAGCCTGGCAGCATTGCCACGTTGTATGGCAATGCTGATTCTTTGACCAAAGACAAGACCAGCCTTCAAGTCATGTGAAGAGTTGACCAGACGCTTGGCGATGTTCCGAAAATCAAGATGAAAAATACGCACATAGATTTTTTCAATCATCATCATCACTGCTCAGTGTTTTGGAACACAATTCTGTCTGAGAATCCTATTACTATTACAAAAGCGAAGTCATTTTAGAGAACTACTTGTCCTATGACAGTAAAAATTTGCAGGTAGTTTATGTAAGAGACGTCAGATAAGAATGGAATTGACTGTGACTTTAGGCGGAAAAGTGCAAGTAATAAAATATTCCTAAGTTTTACGTTTAAAAAGTTCTATAATAATATAATATTGTTCAAATACCAAAAATCTGCAATGTAAGTACAGTTTAGAAAGTGAACTTTTTTACAAAATCATAAATTAAACCCTTCCTTCCAACACAAGCATGATATACCTACTTAGCTTTAATATTCCCGAACATTAAACAAACAATTCATAATTACAACACCTTTCAATCATGCCACCGACAGCCGATTTTCAAACGGAGTGTGCCATAAACCCCATGCCAGACGATTATATTTTTAATAAAACCATAACTAAAACAAGATAAGGCCGTCCCCACATTGAACAACAGAATAAACATTGTAACGCCAATACACTTGATCCTGTAATCCTTTAGCTCCTGTAATGATCCCTTATCTATCTACCTACGTAAGTATTTGGTGACGAATTTTTTTAATAAAACTACTATGTACTCGAAAAAGGGAGTAATTTTATCGTGTTGAAATATATTTTGGGACTTTATATCGGTGGTTTTGAATATTTTTTCGTAAAGATTCATCATTGATGGGCTATTACATAAGATCCTAATTTTTCTTCATTGGTTTTATAAACTAATATTATGAAGAGAAAAGTTTTGATTATTTGTATATTTGTTTGTTATGGATTAACTGGAACAATTCTTAACATAACTATTAAAAAATATATTTTATCTATAGAAAGATACATTATTAACGAGTAACATTGGAATAATATTTGGAATCCGTAAAGGAAATACACACGGACAAAGTTGCGGGCACAGTCCTAGTTAGGAATATTTGCATTAACATGCCTGTGATTTACCCACTGTGGTAGGCAATGATGCATGACCGACAGACAATGGTAATTTTTTTGTTTAAGGCGCGTCCCTGTGCAAAACGCAGCGCTAGCCGTTTTTTGTTCAGTTTTTCGGACCTAAATACTCTATATCCAAAAGAAATGTCAACAAATAAAAAATAGATTAAATTTCTACATAATCTTGACTCCAAAATGGTAGATCTGATTTTTGTTTACGAAGTATAGTATTTAACTAATCTCCTCACAACGAAACTACAGAAATGAGAAATAATTATTGAAAACATCCATCTCCTCGGCAAGTAACCATTAATTCGATTTTTTACTAACACTAATGGATAGGCAATTTATTAATGAACATTTCGGTAGATTTGTTTTTTTCAAAATCACTTTATTTGATTTTATAAAGATTTAATTCTAAAATCTGAGCGTATTTCGCTACTGTATCTCTTGCGCGGCGCAGAGGGAACGAACGCTCAAGGTTATTTGCTCAGGGTACCGCCTTAAAATGTCCCTAGCTGAGGAGTAATAGTTACTTTAAAATCTAATTTAAAGGACAATGCCAGAAACTCTATAGAACTTTGCCCCACTCAATAAAAGTCATGTGCAATATGTAGCATCTTACTGTTTATTTATTGCTGATATCTACACATTAGTCTTAGTGACTTCAGAACTTGCGGTTTTCGTTTAAATCTAAAAACAATAATGACATTGATTATACGTTAAATTGTATTTTAGGTAAAATGAGTTTGTATTTTTGTGGGTAGGTATTTCGTAATCCGCAAGTTCTAAAGAAAAACAATTTAGTATAGAAAGGTTCTATATTCATTACAATTATTTTCATTAATTTACTTTTTCTGTACATGTGTTACTTTTTCTGTACATGGGTGGGGCAGGATCTGGCATTGTCATTTCAATCTGTTAAAAATACCTCTTTATACGAAGTTTTTGGCATTAATTGTCGCAGAGGTGAAACTGCGATTCGATTTTAAATGTATTTAATTACAGGCATTTTGAAAAATAGGTTCAGGGTTTCAAGGTGTATATTATTTACATACCATCTGTTGCACGTAATCGATCAGTGGTTTCAACGGTAGCATTATATACTACAACTTGTTCTGACGCATACACATAAGAAACAAATTGTTTTATAAACTGAAACCCACTTCATTAAGTTTAACTGACATGAAACTTATCAGACTCACCCACAATCTAACCACTGAAACGGAAGTGCAATGCATCATGTCATCCAACAGACGTATCACATCGTGTGATCATAATAATTCCAAAGAATCCTTCGCTACAGCCTTATTTATATTCCCTCACCTACTTTAATATGTATGATTTAATTAACCACTCGCATCTCCTGTCAACTCTCCACGCACGACGAATTGAATCGTCAGCTGCGTATTTTTTCCCCTGTAATACACACCCATTTTTCGGTAAAGAATTTAAGCAAACATGGCCGTGTAAAAGTTGAAAAAAAAAGTTTATTCGTGAACGCATCTGCTGTATTGTCCAATTTTCGACCAATGGCGTCGTCTCCCGCTCCCCTAGCTGTCAGTTGACTGTCAATTGTTTGAAATTCGAATGTTATTTTTTTCTCGTGGTAGGGCGTTGACGCGGCGGTACACAGCCAGTCGTGTAGTACAATTGAATTACGGTTAATTTGGACCGCGGCGTATCGTAATGGATTGCCACCCGCATTGTGTCCGGTAAATCAAGGGTACATACGATATTATGTCGTTAACAATTGCTACTTTAAAAGAACGAAGATTTCTTTATCTTTTCAAACTCCACCACTCTCGCATATGTATTATCTGTATTTATTACGTTAACAGGTTACCAACTATTTCAATTTAAACTTATTTTCTGACTAATGCTTCCTTCACTTTAGCCTTGTAATTCAATTAATAACCAAATATCGACGCACGCCTCTAAAGAGGAACTGCGGTCGTAAGGTGTTGGGTCCACCTGTAAGTCTGGCGCCAAGATCTGGTGAAAAGCGCGATGCGTGAGTACTCCAGCTCCAAGGTCGTATATCGTTGAAGACCACTGTGATGATTAAGTCAGTTTGAGTCTGCATTACCCCACCGGCTCCACCCACTCCAAAACCGAACCATACCCATGTACACAAGCTACAATAAAAAACGAACTCTACGGATAATCCACTCTTCGATTTACTCACTTTTTTACTCACCTACAGCTTTTTGTCACTTAGCTTGCTTAGTTTTTTTCACTTCAAGTTTGTTTATAAGTCTACATTGCCCAATATTGTGCAACTTCCTAAAGAAGCCATCGCAAAGGTTGGCTCATTGGCCGCCAACAACAAGTTGAAATCGTTCCAATATTTCAAATCTAAACACTACCCCGTTGCGCTAACCCGATTCTCATTGGACAAAAAAACGCAAACACGGCATAGTCGTACGCAAGCACGACCGAGCAAACATTTGCTTGCGATCGCGTAATGGATTAGCGCTGTCGCATCGCCCGGTATACTATTACAACGGCCGCTGGGCAAACAACCACTGTCGGTGCCTTTGTGCCCGCTTGACGCGACCGAGTGCTGGGCTTCAGGTTGCATTCTTTTTTAAGTTCAGAAGGAAAGTTGAGAAAGTTTTCCTAAACCTCGATTTGAACTAAAACTTGCCTTGTCGCTTTCAGAGATAAAACAAAAGATTTTCGGTATTTGTATTTTGTTTTTTTTAATAGGCTTGCGTTTGACCACAACTCACCGATCTTAAGTAATGATGCGGCCTAAGGTGGAACACGCTTGCCTAGGATGAACTGGTTCTATGTTCGGTTAAAATGGACCATTGTTCGTGAGCCATGGCGGCCGTTACTCCAACCAGCCAACCTCCCTCCAGTAGCAGATCAGTCTTCCCAGTCTTCTCAGGGCATCTGCAAGGGAGATTGGTGTTCCAAGATGCGGATCTGGGTAACGCTGGTGCACTCAAGGAGTACATGCCTCCTCCATGCACGCATGACTGTCAGTGATGAACCCGTTCACTTGAGCCTTGAATATACCTAGATTAGTCAAGTAGTCTACTTAAATCAGGATCAGATAAAGTACCTCTGGTATAACAGACTGGTGACCGCAATTGCACGTCTGAGCGCGTATTTTGCGGACAGGTGGGAATTAAATCATTTAATGTACCCCAGCTCCTCAAGAAAGGCCAGCAGCGCCTTGACATTGCTGGCGATCTTCCGTAGGTTGAAGTCCTGTATGAAGCGACCTCAGAGCAGTTCAGAAGTACATGGGCTGCTGTCTTGTTTAACTAAATCTAAGTACCTAATAATGCCATCTTTTTGTTTGCCGTTCTCATCGGATTGACTTTCCTTCTGTTCAATCAAGTCATTTACACTTATAAAAGTGTAAATGACTTTACTGCCAATTCTCATCTCACTCATAGACAATGCGGAGATTTGTTTCACTGTCAATATTATCATGTGCTGCGTGAATGCATTCTCGGTCTACATTTGCTTTTACGACACGATATTTTATCGTTCAGGTTAATTTTTCAGAATTGCTTCTATATATTATTTATTTAATTCGATGCAACTATGTACAATTTAAAAGTGTCTTACTTACTTCTTAAATGCTGATAGCAACCACAGTATGCATCAAACTAAAACGTTACTGCATCTCTATAAATAAATAAATAAATTTCTGATCAGATCTGGCTTACCAGATCCTTACAGAAGACACTTTTGCACTCAGTTCCAACAACAAATTCTACCAACAGCGGTCTCTGGTCGAAACGACATGGCTTACAATGCACCTTGTTCATTGCAACTTGTTATTGACCAATCTTCCATACTTTTTTATTATTTATTATTTTAATATAATAAATGCGAAAATAACTAACTTTGTACCTATGTTACGCTTTCGCGATGAAATGACTGAACCGATTTTTATGAAATTTGGTATGAAAATAACTTCAACCCCGGGGGTACATAGGCTACTTTTAATCCGCGACTTCGTCTTCATTCGCGACAACCGACATTCACGCGAACGAAATCGCAGGCAAAAAAAAGCTAGTAAGAATATATTCTCTGAGTCTTCCTCAGAAACGTTTTTTGAATATGAATTACATCTCTAACTAACACAGGCTTCCCGCATACAGTTCCAAAGCAAACTGTAGTTAATTGCGCACATATCGTAGTGCAACGGAAACGCACGCATCTGTTCAGTTTGCTAGCGGACCGAGCGTTGCGCAAACACGCAGACGGACAAACACCCGGCTCTGTTTGATCTGCCAACGGGTAAACGGGTTGCTGAGATGGGCAGGCTAGGGACCGCAGCTACCATGGCGGTAGGCGTAGGTATATTTGGTGATCAATATCTTAGAATCAATGGAGGAGACGTGTTTTAGGAAATTGTTGGAATAAAGCGAGGCCTTGTTTGTGTAAGGTAATAAGATTGAGATTGGTACGGCAATCGTTAAAATTGCACTTGTCACAATTTTGAAGGCGGCGAAAAATGTGAAAATCTACAACTTTTCTTTGCTTTTCTATGCTGAAACTAATTCAAAAACTGTCTATATTATGACGAAAATAAGTTTCAATTACTACAGCGCTATTCTGTTACAATCTCGCTCGGTGAACACCTAGGTGATGAGAGCTGTCATCCGTCCCAATGCTAGGGATTGACAAAGCTTGACAGCTCACTTCACCTAGGTGTTCACCGAGTGAGATTGTAACAAAATAAGTTTTAATGACTTCTATTTGATTTGAACTGCACGCTGCAAAAACTTAGACGCGCTGGATAGAAACCGGTGGAGGCAGATCATTCGCTCCAGATCCAATTCCAATGCTGACCACGATCCTTAAACATAAGGGACCGACCAGAGAGAGAGAGAAATATGGGTTTGAAAATAAACTTAAGATAAGGCGACTAAACTCTAAACTTATTCGAGCAACCCCTTCGTGATAGGTTTCTTTAAAACCTAAAGACAGAAAAAGATGACAGACAGAAGTAATAAATATTTATTTATTCGTCTTCATATGTTTTTTTCATTTTTCATTTGCTTCTTTACTAAAAGCCAAGGAGTTAAGGCTACACTTAAGTTAGCCGGATAATCATAAGTTCATTTTCACACCCAACTTTACATACTCGTATTAATTTATCACACAATATTTTCAGTGTCTTACCGTATTGCAACTGATTTCATTCCAAATAACATTAATTTCAAAGGTATCATTCGTCAGCAAATATATTAATTTCTCCCCTTCTAACATTGTTAATAAAGTAACAAGTGTCGAAAGGATTATCTGGACAAATGGACAGGAGGACGGACGGCTGGGGTATTAGTAGATATTGTTATCGTGTCATTAGCTGTACGACTGTTGATGAAGCTTTCATCTGTTATCTTTGTATTAGAGACTTGTTTATCGTCCATTTCGTTTTATTTATTGTTCATCGAATTTGATTTGAAGAAAGTTTTTGTTGGCGATATTTTCCATAACCGTATTTAACATTACTGTTTTAGCCCTTGATTTACGTACTTCTCTTGTTATCAGACTATCGATAAATGGTTTAATATTGGTCTTATATCATTTATCTATCTACTCATTTATATAATTTGAGTCGTACGTGTGTATATAGAGGTTTTATAAGAAACAACTGCTTTGTAAGAACCTCGAATTATCTTCAGAATTAATAAATTAATCTTATGAAACCTTGCACATCTTTGTGTATAATTAGACCACAAACATTTCTCAATTAATTAGCCTCAAGGAATTCAACAAGCAACCACACAAGGTCAATTCTAAGAAATCAAAACATCCAAAACACCAGACAAATACGAACTCCAATATTTGTTTAGTTTTTAATTCAAACATGATTTCGTACGTGGTTTCGATTGCTATGTTAGACATAGCGTTCTGGCCATGTCGGAACAAACGTGTGTATTACAAACAAAGGTATTCTAAGTATAATAACTGTACTGAATATGTTTACTTATGAACAATGTACGTCAAATCCGGAGTTTACCGTGAAACGAGTATAGGCCACTCTTGCGCAGCGGGGCGTCGTTTTTAGGCTAATATTGAAATATCTTTTATCTCACTTCTTTTTTTTCTTCGGATGAATTAGAAAAAAATGACACCTGTCATAAATGGACCCGAGAGGCTCCCACGAACTTTCTTTGGTGCATTTTAAAAAGATTATCCGTGGCAATGAGACGTTTTGGTAAACAAACCTGTGTGTCTGCAAATAACAATAAGTTTATGAATTTGAATGGCCCGGAAAAGGAAGAATGGCAATGTTTACTAAAAATACTTGTTCCGAATAATGCGATTTATTTTGGACTTTTGTTGAAAGTCATTGCATCTCGTATGGTATCCCTAAATGTATAATCCTCCACGCTGAAGATTTCTGAGTAACCAAATCAACAGACCTAACCTATTCTCTCTTGTTCCAGCTCCGAAACTGATGATTCCTCCAACCGAGTTCGTCAGCCAAGGCGGCATCGGCAGCCCACAGGAAGGCCTCCGAACACCCACAGGCAGCCAGATGCTTGCCAACCCACTCCTCAACCTGAACAACACAGGCCGAACCAACTTCACCAACAAACAGCTCACGGAACTCGAGAAAGAGTTCCATTTCAACAAGTACCTAACGAGGGCGAGGAGAATAGAAATAGCATCAGCGTTACAGCTCAATGAAACCCAAGTCAAGATATGGTTCCAGAACAGGCGGATGAAGCAGAAGAAGAGGATCAAGGAGGGGCTGATAGTCGCCCCCGAAGTCCCCCCCACGACCTCCCAGGCCAGTGTCGTTGGCTCCAGTGAGAACAGCCGCGAATCTAGCTAAATCGATTGTTTTCATAGACGATTAATCGAGTGACGAGTGTCGAGTGTTTTATCGATTTACGAAATCAATAAGTGATTTTACAGTTTTATTTTATTCGAAAATTTTGACTGTCAAGTTCTGAATTTATAGAGTTTTGATGTTTTGAGTGTTTTTAAAATTATAATTTTTACTGTGTTCATTTGATTAGTAGATCGATGTTTTCATACCTAGCATTTTACTTTTATAGTAAATAGTTGTGAATCAGAAGGCATTGGCCGTAAGAATATATATATAGGTACTACAGCATACTCTCTGGAAGTTTTTAAATTGTAAATACCTTCTGGCGACATAGAGCGTTGACTTAAACTAAGAAATGCCACAACACAACACGCATTTAAAGTTTAACTGATAGTGAAAGAAATACTACAACAATCTGCTTATCCTGCAGAGGGATAGCACCAGATTGAACAAATAAAAAGTGTACCTATTGATTATCGCAAATATATAATATCCTCAAAATGAAAAGTAGATAGCGCATAGTTCGTTTTCGCAGCATTAATTTTGAAAAAAATAGGTACTACCTTTAACAAAAGAGATAATTGTTATAATAATATGAAAATTAGAAAGGCTCAATTAACCTGATTAGTGTTAACCAACGGATGTGTCAACGTAATTCATTTTCTTAGATTTAAAATGTAAATTTCAAATCGTAAGCTAAGTGTTAATAATTGTAAGATCAATGCTATTTTACAAAAATGCTTTTAGGTTCACCCGTTAACAAATATTCAAGAACAATATAAGTAAGATTTGTATTTTTTTATTTGTTTTTTTAATGATCCTTCTATTAGACCAAAGCTTGTTTTTTTGTTTAATTTATTTAATACAGTCAATGACATTATTGAATGAATGTTTTGTATCTTCGTTAATATTGCGTTGGTTGCATCTGTTAGCTGTCTTCAGTTTTCCTTTGGGTTCAAAACTTGTTTTCCATTTCCTAACCTTCATGTAGATATCGTATAAGTTCTCGATAAAACATTCTATGGTAATGTAATTGACTTTGATTTTCAAACCTTTCAGCGTAAATGCCCAATTGTTGTTTGTGTTACTCATTTATTGGATTTCACCAATGCAAAAACATATGTGAGGATATAATATCGCAGATTCAGGTTAAGATCAAAAAGTAAAGTTAGAATAGCAGAGAAGCAAAGAGTTACAATTGTTTTTTAAAGGGACTTTACGAACAGTGCGCCCTATTGTAAAATCTAATCTTATTGGTCAATAAGTTTTTAATCTCGACCAATCTTTTCTTTGGCATTCGTTCCTCTAAATGTTATAGGTCACTAATTCTAGGCTTTCCTTTTTTTAATTTTGAGTTTTGTGGTATTTTGGAATTTATTTATTTAATTTGTTTGAACTGGCTAACCTCAAGCCCTTATATTGGTACCCTTATCATTGCTGTATTAATTTATTGAGTTTACTCAGGTACTCTAAAATACGGAATAATTTTGCAATGAACGCGCTGTTAGGAAGTCTTGCTAATTGACGTATTTAGAATTTGATTTGTTTGAAAACATTTTCAGATACAGTGGGTGTAACATTCAGTTTTAATTGAACATTTTCTATAACTAAAACATTATTCTGTCTGTCTTTTCGCATGAACTAAGTTATTCTTTAGTACGTTGACGATACTAGTCTTAATTTTGTAATTATATTGTGTACAAATTGCTTATTGTATATAATAGCGATGTGTTAGGTACGTCTGAGTGTAAATTATGTATTAAGATAGTGACTATTACTTTATCATTAAATTAATTGTACCTATTTTCATTTATTGTAGTTTTATTACCCTTTATTCTTTTTTACGACAGCCTATGAACCTTTTGCCTGTATAGTTTAGTTTTGCCGAAATTAGCCAGCCAGTGTCTTTCAGTAGTTAAATTAATTAGATACTACAAATACAATACAACAATTCACTCTATTTAATTGCCAGTAAAAATATGTACAATAATTGCACGCATGTTAAAAAAAACATAACTATTAAACAAAACCAAAGCAGCATCAATGAATTCCTCCGCATAGTCGTCATCTAGAAATATGCTCAAGAAACATTGCCACGTTGGATCGCATGCTTAGCCTCTGACTAATGTAAATACCAACTCATCGGGAAATGATAACCAACCGTTGGAACATTTCCTTAAAAAAGATATGAGCACTCCAACTAATTTTAAACACCAAACGGCTCGAATTCATCATTATCATCATCATGTCAACCTTTAGACGCCCACTGTTGGGCACAGGTCTCCCCCAGGGGGGGGTTCAGCCGTAATCGTTATTCTTGCCAATCGCAGTAGGTGTTATTTTACTCAGAAGGACGCTACTGCCCATCTTCTTCTCAATATCCCTCTGTCGCTTTCTGTGACACCCACGGGTAGAAAAGGGGTGGTGCTATTGTGTGGTGTGTGTTCCAAAACCGTTTCTTGCGAAGAATCACAGGAGCCCCTTTTTACCTTCGCAACGAGAACCTCCATCTCGATTTAAAAATACCCACCATCCAGCAGTTCATGAAACGCTCCGCCAAGCGCTTCTTCGACACTGCTGAGAAGCACTCTAACCCGTTAATCGTATCGGCCGCCCGGTACACTCCCTCCCGTATTAGTAAGACTCGACGACCGAGACATACTCTGACCGACCCTGACGATGCTATTACTCTCCTCCAAGAGAGCAATAAGGCCACCAGTACAGTTAAGAAACACAGACACAGACCGCCGTCATTCCGTCCTCGCCGTCGAGGCCCGCCGCGATGACCCCGTACGTCTCCTCCCCGACCCTTGCTCGTGCCAGCCCGCGCCGCTGAGCCTGTAGTTTTAAATTCGCCTGTCCCTTTGCTGTCCTCTCCCAGCGACGCCCTAAGCCGAGGCTCGCACCCCACAGGGGGTGCCCTTAGCGTGTAGTCGCTTAGTTTGTAAGCTATTTTGCCCTAGCTGGAGGCCCTAAAAATAATATTTTTTTAAGGCACCACAGGAAAGTCCGGTTACGCAGCCGACAACCTCCTAGGTTGACCTGCGAGATGCCAATACGAAAAAAAAAAAAAAAAAAAAATAAAGTGTGGTGTGTAGTGGTGCACCACACGGCCGCGAGTAGGCTCGAATTACTACAAACTAATTCAAGTGGCAAATATGTTACATGGTTATACATTAAAGTTTCGTAAACTTCGAAAATTGAAAGAACTTTTGAAGTGTGCTGGCTCGTTTCGGTTAAACTAAATCCAATGTCGTTACCTTGTCGCTAACACAGCCATCTTGAATATCCGACCGAGTGATAGAGACCGAGTTTAGTGATCTCATTAATATAGGTAAACTGAAATTGAAAATTTAATTTGATGCGAAGCGCGTTGATGTCTTTTCACAGGGAAATAAAGTCCAGCAACATTGTTAATATTTGTGTGTTGCAGATAATACGCAAATTTTTTGTGTGGAACTCCAAAGTAAATTCAAAAAGTCTCGTGTCATGCCTTAAAATATTCTAACATCGTACTCCCAGAGAGTAATTCTTCTTTCGACTAGTTAATATATTTTACAAGGATTTTGGGTCCGTCTTCAACAGACCCAATGAAGTCGATGGATATGGTCTACAAAAAGATTTTTGTTTTCATGGGTTTCATTTGCAAACTGTTTTGCTCTAAATACTATTCATCCATCTATAATCTAAATTGAATCATGGCAGGATTTGTACAAAAAAAAATAATATGTTTAGAGAAGTTGAAATTCTAAGTCTCATTTGTTGGGTACCTAAGGAGTGTCTTTAGACATTTACAATATTTTTAAAACCCCGCAAAAAAAAGTAAATAGTTTAACGAAAAACTCATTATTTCAGAACGAAACGGCGACTGACAGTGACACTGACAGCCGACGTTTCGCAGTTTTTACGCTGAAATTGCATCGTTTTATGGGAAATAATATCACAAAAAAAACCACACACTTGTCACATCACTTGTCTGCCAATTTGATAGAAATAGATCCATTAAAGTCGCTTATAACTTTCTTTTTTTTTATAAACACAAAATGGGCATCGAGATGAAACGAAAAAGTGTTATTTTCATTTCGTAATATTTGAATTATGCGGGGGTTTAAAAATATGGTAAGTATATCAATCTACTCCTGGTAATGTATTCTTCACAATGGAAAATATTTTAAACCCTCTAAATTATTGTTTTTTTTTTCATACAAATGAAGATATGGGTCTCGCCTACTACCTACTAGAGTACTACCAGAGACGCACAGTAAGAGACAAAACGATAAAAAAATCGGCAAATCAATCTTACATAACCAGCTTGCCTGGTGCAACCCGCTGCCCCGCTTGCACCAACCAAGGTTATTGTGATTTCTACAGGGACCCGGTGGCGGCCATAGGGGCTGACGAGCGGGACAACCCTCCCCCCCCCCTCCCGCTCCTATTCTAGCATTTAAGCGTTTTGGTTTCTTTCGTTCAGCTTATAATGTCAAGGTCTTGTTCTAGCAGATATTTGTTAACTAGCGTGACTTACAACAAATATCTTCTAAGGACGTAGAACGACATTCGTATATGTACCTTATGGCCAAATACTTAAACGCTACTCAAGTTTAAGGCGGTACCCTGAGCAAATAACCTTGAGCATTCGTTCCCTTTGCGCCGCGCAAGAGATACAGTAGTGAAATACGCTCAGATTTTAGCATTAAAGCTTTATAAAATCACATTTTGGGATTTTGAAAAAAAAAAATCTACCAAAATGTTCATTAATAAATTACCTATCCATTAGTGTTAGTGAAAAATTGAATTAATGGTTACTTGCCGAGAAGATGCATGTTTTCAATAATTATTTCTCATTTCTGTGGTTTAGTTGTGAGGAGATTTGTTAAATACTATACTTCGTAAACAAAAATCAGATCTACCATTTTGGAGTCAAGATTATGTAGAAATTTAATCTATTTTTTATTTGTTGATATTTCTTTTGGATAAAGAGTATTTAGGTCCGAAAAACTAAACAAAAAACGGCTAGCGCTGCGTTTTGCACAGGTACGCGCCTTAAGTTGCCATACAGATATAGAGACAGCCTGAGACTTAACGGAAAAGCCGTCAAGTCCATGCTGTCTCTATATCTGTAAGTCAAAGTGACTGTGATAGTACAAGATTTAACGCCATTGCCCATTAGTATATGATCATCATCTTCCTGCCCTTGTCTCATGTTACTTGAGGTCGACGCAAGTCGTTTTCTTCCTCCATTCAGTCCTGCACGCGTAGCATAAACACGCTATGTCTACGGAAGAATAGACATACTGACAGCAAGAATACACAAGTCAGTACAGTTTGTGTACTGAACTGTCATGACCCGTCCATCCGTTCGAATTTATAATCATAATTCTTTATGTCTGTTACAATCAAAGCTTTTAACCAGTCAAAACTACTTTTGACTGGATTCAGTCAAAACCCTTAATAGGATAAAACGCGTTTGTGTTACAAAGACCAAAATATGGAACGCCCTTATTATGTATCACTACAAAACAAAAGTTTTAAAAGGGTTAAAAAAACCTACCAAGCTAATAGGTTTCTAAGTATCTATACTACTCAAAACAAAATAAGGGCCACGAGGTATTTTTTCATTTTGGTGGATTTTATTTTTTTATGGTGCTCTTCACAGACGAATGCAAAGTTAAATTTTTTAACGTCGATCGGCGTATTAGAGTATGGAGAAGACGCGGCGAGAGATTTTCAGAAGCCTGCATCCATGAACTCGATCGTTTTGGTGGTCCAAATGTAATGATTTGGGGCGGGATAAGCTTACACGGCAAAACTGAGCTCGCTATTTTAAATGAGGGTACTGTTACTGCTCAGCGGTATATTGAGGAAGTTGTCAGACCACATGTGATCCCATTTGCACAGCGAGCGGGTCCTGGATTCATCTTGATGCAAGACAATGCTCGTGCACACACGGCTCAAGCGACTCAGTTTGTACTGGAAGACTCTCAAATTCAAGTCTTGCCGTGGCCGGCGAACAGTCCGGACTTAAATCCAATAGAGCACATATGAGATCAGTTGAAACGAAGAGTTAGAGACTGTGATCAGGAAATCCACAACCAACAGCAACTCATCAACGCTGTGAAAAGGACCTGGGAAGAGATTTCAATGGAAAATGTCAGGCATTTGATTGAGAGCATGCACTCCAGGCTTCAGGAGTGCGTAGCTAAACGAGGGGGGCATACCCGTTACTAAAAGATGAGCATGGAGTATTTTCTTTTGTTTTCAGTAACTTTACGGTGTTTTTATTTTTAACCTAAAATGTGTTTTTTTCTTTCAAAAGCAAATAAACTTTTTAATCATTATTATTTGAATAAATTTATTGGTCTACATGGTAAAAACAACATTAGTTTTCGTTATGGAGACAAAAAATATATATTGGTTTTATTATTTTCATGGTACAGACAAAATACCTTGTGGCCCTTATTTTGTTTTGAGTAGTATATATATCTATATCTATACATATAATAAAATCGTAACGAGGCCAATTCTGTACATTCAATATTTTTTTTCAAAGAATAATTGCTATTTGTTAAGTACATTATACTGAACCCAAAACAATAGATTTGGGAATTTTTGTCTGTTTGTTTGTTTGTAAGTTTGTATGCACGCGAATAACTTTAAAACTGCTGCACCGATTTGTACAAAACTTTTTGTTTTCTGTTTGCAGTAACCCGAGCTATAATCTTAGGTACAAATCATCACGCCATATCACATAGGGGTTAGACAGAAACTGTATGCAGACTCTTAACTTAACAAATACTGAACCGATTTGCAATTTCTCGATCTGGGTTATAATCCAAAATTTTATATATCACGCTATGTCACTTAAGGGTTGGGCAGATTAGCAGATTTTATTTTTATTTTCTTATTTTGTACTGTATACTGTTAATTACCACTGGAAGTTAGTCATTCAATTATATTTTCTCTATAAAACTAAACCCGTTGTAGATCTAGCGAACGACCCAAGAGCTAGACTAACCCGACACTATACCGAAGACATCCCGGACGTCAGCCTGTACGAGATTAGGATGGCTCTGAAACAGCTTAAAAACAACAAGGCACCGGGTGATGATGGAATTACGGCCGAACTCCTGAAGGCGGGTGGAAAACCGGTACTTAAGGCCCTTCAGAAGCTGTTTGATTCCGTCATACTCGAGGGAAAAACGCCACAGGCATGGTGCAGAGGTGTGGTGGTACTCTTCTTCAAAAAGGGCGACAATGCTCGGTTGAAGAACTATAGGCCCATCTCACTTCTGAGCCATGTCTACAAGTTGTTTTCAAGAGTCATCACGAATCGTCTCGCGCGCAGGTTTGACGACTTCCAGCCTCCCGAACAAGCCGGTTTCCGAAAAGGCTTTAGCACCGTAGACCACATACATACGCTGCGGCAGGTTATACAGAAGACCGAAGAGTATAACCTGCCTCTCTGTTTAGCGTTTGTGGACTACGAGAAAGCATTTGATTCGATCGAGACTTGGGCTGTACTGCAGTCTCTCCAACGGTGCCAAATCGACTATCGGTATATCGAGGTGTTGAAGTGTCTATACAGAAACGCCACCATGTCAGTCCGGCTTCAGGACCAGACCTCGGAACCTATCCTTCTGCAGCGAGGTGTGAGACAGGGAGACGTCATATCTCCGAAACTGTTCACCGCTGCATTGGAGGATGTCTTCAAGTTTCTGGACTGGAGCGGGCTAGGCATCAACGTCAATGGCGAGTACATCTCTCACCTTCGGTTTGCCGACGATATAGTGGTCATGGCTGAGACCATGGAGGACCTCGGTACAATGCTCGGTGACCTCAGTAGAGCTTCCGAAAGAGTGGGTCTTAAAATGAACATGGACAAAACCAAGGTCATGTTGAATGCCCATGTAACACCCACTCCTATCAAGATCGGAGACTCTACACTCGAAGTTGTAGACGATTATGTCTACCTGGGACAAACGGTCCAGTTAGGTAGGTCTAACTTCGAGAAAGAGGTCAATCGTCGAATCCGACTCGGCTGGGCAGCGTTCGGGAAGTTGCGTGGTATCTTCTTGTCCAACTTACCGCAGTGTCTCAAGACGAAAGTCTATGACCAGTGTGTGTTGCCAGTGATTACATACGGGACCGAAACGTGGTCGCTCACAATGGGCCTCATCAGAAGGCTTAAAGTCACCCAAAGGGCAATGGAGAGGGCTATGCTCGGAGTTTCCTTGCGTGATAAAATCAGAAATGGGGATATCCGCAAGAGAACCAAGGTTACCGACGTAGCCCGAAGAATTACCAAACTTAAGTGGCAGTGGGCAGGGCACATTGCTCGCAGAACAGATGGCCGATGGGGTCGAAAAGTTCTAGAGTGGCGACCGCGAACCGGAAGACGTTGCGTTGGAAGGCCTCCCACTAGGTGGACCGATGACCTGGTAAAGATTGCGGGGATCCGCTGGATGCGAGTCGCACGGGACCGGTCAATGTGGCGCCACTTGGGGGAGGCCTATGTCCAGCAGTGGACGTCTTTCGGCTGATGATGAATGATGATGATGATGATGATGATAAAACTAAACGCTTCATTTGGTTATATTATAACACACAAATGCATATTTCATTCAATGCATTTTTCACTAAAATGAGTGTAAATGTAAAATAATAAATGACATTAAGCTGGAAGTACCTCCACGAGGTAAAAGCGTTAACAGTGGTATGATTACTGGCTAATGATGATGCCTTCGGGCTTATGTTGTTTATCGTGATAGTAAATGTGGTCGCGCCGTTGTGTACCCGGTAACGCAGGAAAGCAAGGGCAGCTATCAAAGTTCTATCTATCCTTACAATTACATTTTCGATCTTCCTTTAGGTGTTTTAAGTTCTTACTCTGACAATTTAAAATGCCTCCAAAATGGAAGAGAAGTAACCTGTCTCAAAACGCCAGGTCAGCCAAGAGAATAAGGTTAGTCCGTTCTCTTGAAACTGATCATGAACTTGAGGCTCGGTTATCTGCAACTCGAAAACGTAATGCTGAGTCTCGCAGCTCAGAAACAGACACGCAGCGAGAAGACAGTTAAACTTACATATCAACGCAGCAGCACTGCTAACTCTCGCGCTTCAGAAACGTTTACACAACGTGAGTCGCGACTAACTTACCTGCGAAACCAGAATGCAGAATCGCGTGATTCTGAAACTTTCACACAGCGTGAGTCACGACTTTCTTCGCAACGCAGCCGCACTGCTGAGTCTCGTGCCTCCGAGACATAAACACAGTGTGTGAGTCATGAGTTTCTTCCCAACGCAGCCGCACTGCTGAGTCTCGTGCCTCCGAGACATAAACACAGTGTGTGAGTCATGAGTTTCTTCCCAACGCAGCCACACTGCTGAGTCTCGCGCCTCCGAGACATATACACAGTGTGAGTCATGACTTTCTTCCCAACGCAGCCGCACTGCTGAGTCTCGTGCCTCCGAGACATAAACACAGTGTGTGAGTCATGAGTTTCTTCCCAACGCAGCCGCACTGCTGAGTCTCGTGCCTCCGAGACATAAACACAGCGTGTGAGTCATGAGTTTCTTCCCAACGCAGCCGCACTGCTGAGTCTCGTGCCTCCAAGACATATACACAGCGTGAGTCTTGACTTTCTTCCCAACGCAGCCGCAATACTGAGTCTCGCGCCTCCGAGACATATACACAGTGTGAGTCATGACTTTCTTCCCAACGCAGCCACACTGCTGAGTCTCGTGCCTCCGAGACATAAACACAGTGTGTGAGTCATGAGTTTCTTCCCAACGCAGCCGCACTGCTGAGTCTCGTGCCTCCGAGACATAAACACAGTGTGTGAGTCATGAGTTTCTTCCCAACGCAGCCGCACTGCTGAGTCTCGTGCCTCCGAGACATATAAACAGCGTGAATCTTGACTTTCTTCCCAACGCAGCCGCAATACTGAGTCTCGCGCCTCCGAGACATATACACAGTGTGAGTCATGACTTTCTTCCCAACGCAGCCACACTGCTGAGTCTCGCGCCTACGAGACATATACACAGTGTGTGAGTCATAAGTTTCTTCCCAACGCCGCCGCACTGCTGAGTCTCGCGCCTCCGAGACATATACACAGTGTGAGTCATGACTTTCTTCCCAACGCAGCCGCACTGCTGAGTCTCGCGCCTCCGAGACATATACACAGTGTGAGTCATGACTTTCTTCCCAACGCAGCCACACTGCTGAGTCTCGCGCCTACGAGACATATACACAGTGTGTGAGTCATGAGTTTCTTCCCAACGCAGCCGCACTGCTGAGTCTCGCGCCTCCGAGACATATACACAGCGTGAATCTTGACTTTCTTCCCAACGCAGCCTCTGTTGCTTCACGGTCACAAAAAAGTAGTGCAGAGAGTGAATCACAGCTAAAAAATGACAGAGAACGCCATCATTCTTCACGTTCATTAGAAACAAGTGAATAGTTTGAACAACGTAACGCAACTGCTCGGCATCGATACCATGTTATACGTAACGACATTATGAATCACAAGAAAGCGAGAGAATATTAAATGAGATTCGTCAGTCACAATCTGAGACACAACATGGTGAACAATTACACGCAGATCGTTTACGACACGCTGTTTATAGACTGTCAGTGTCCGATGGTGTAGGAAATTTACCAAAGGACAGTGGTCAAGTAAATTTGCCACAAACGCTCGGGACTATTGTGTCAACTGTACAGGAACTTATTCGTTTGGTGTACTGTAAAATTACGCAAATTACACTAAAAGATAATTCATGGCTATGTGAACGGGTCATTTTAACGCCAAAAAATTACCAATCAACAACACCACCATTTTATCTGAAATTGTTGAAAATGAAGTAGGTAGTATACACGTCAATGAACACTGTCGTAGATCAAGATGAGGCCACTGATTATCCGGTCGAGTTCCTAAATTCCCTAAGTGCTAATGGAGGACCATTAGCACTTAGGGGATTTAGGAACTGCACATCGAATAAAATTAAAAGTTGGTGTTCGGATTATGCTTTTACGCAATTTAAGCCTCTCAAGATTGTGCAATGGAACTCGGTTCAAAGTTACGGCGTTGCAAAGTTGATGCGAGAGAAACAGTGTTTATACCACGTATACCACCACTCATTCCAAATAATTTTCCTATTCAATCAAAGTAATCGCACGGGCAGACGCTAGAAGCCACAGGAGTTGACCTCAGGACTGGCTGTTTCTCACACGGCAAGCTGCATGTTGCGTGCTCTCGCGTCAGCGATCCTGACAATCTTTTTTTTTTTGCTCCGGAAGGCTAGACTTTAAACATAGTTTATAAAGAAATACTATGAATTATTATCAGAAGCCTATGTCACTCTATGCCAAACCGTTTGTCTTAACTACCCTCAGTACTTCCGGCTCTGCTATGATGAATCACTCAATCAGTAATAGTCACTTAGGCCAAGTCTTTTTATTATGTTTAGAGAAAAAAATATTTTCGCGAGCGCAACAAAAGTGATGGTAGTTGATTAAACGCATGGATGATACAACAAAATAAAACTGGCGGAGGGAACGTACTTTAATTTATGATTGTATTAGAAGGTTACGGTTATTAAAATAACTGTTTTCTGTAACTTCTCTAAATATTGTGCCTGTGAAGATTTTTCCATGGGAACGTCCCTTTAATAAGAAAATTATGTTTTAGAACCACAACGCGAACGAAGTCGCGGGCAACAGCTAGTTAAGGATAAATTTAAACCGGTCAAAAGTACTATTGGCTGATTTCCCCAGTCAAAAGTTGTTTTGACTGGTTAAGAGTTTTGACTGACATATCCACAGTAATGCAAACAATTCCTTTTCAACATTTCTGTCACTGGAGCCCCTTTCGAACTTCCTCTTCCATACTCATTTCTGACCTTATATATTCTGGTCACTCCACACATCCATCTCAATAGTCTCATCTCAGCTACATGCGATCAATTAACAATTTGTCTATATGTTTGTTTACTTTAATTAATCTTCTAACTTAACATTTTATTACTCAGAATATATAAATTAACAACCGCATTGATAGTCTATCATCAAAAATGGTAACTTTCGATTTACTACATTACAAATAGGTCAAGGGTCTTGCAAAGAGTTAGCTTAGGTAATTTAGTGAAAAACCTAATGTATGTTTAGAACTAAGTTAAATTTTTGACGCAACGAGAATTAGGTGCAAGCACGAAGTAAGTTTATCAGGGTGCAAAGTATAATAAATAAATAAATAATAAAATAAAACAGATTTATATGTTTAAACATTTTATTTAAAAAGTGATCTCTCAATTCAAAAATAGACAACACTTGAAAAAAATCAGAGAAAAGACACCAAAATATATCACAAATTATTGTAAATAATAAAGTAATTATTATATAAAATGATCTGCAACGCCAGAAGCTGATCCCGTTATTGTTGGGTAAAATGATGACCATTACTTTAAAAAAAAAATCACTAGTTTTATACAGTTTTCAATCAACGACATCTATTATCACAAAGAATTGACGTAAACTAAGAAAATGCATTTACTAGCGCCATCTATCATCGAGTGTCAACATTAATGAAGCCCAGCATGAACTTGTTAGTTCCGAGGTAGATTGTAGATGGCGACAGTGACCACGTCATAGCAGACAAAAGATTTTCGTTTTTCATGGCACGCGGTGTTTCCAATACATTATACAAAAATAGCTACAAAAATGGACGACTTATCACATTTTGGGTAAGGCTATCAAGTAGATTGCCATAAACATCACGATTACCATAAAAGATCCTATTTCTCAAGCATAGGATCCATATTCGTGTGTGGCAACAGGCGTCTACGCTGCGTGTGGTTTTGTGTTTCGATGAAGATAAACCTACTTTGTACATACATCTTAATTCTAAAACCACTTCTAACTCTTTGACCTTTAGCCAGTAAAGATCAAAGATTAAACGATATTAGGTTTCCTGTGCCTTAAACCAATTACAGCTATACCCTGTTCACAATAAGATTAGACATTTACTCAAACCTTTTTTACAGTCCGTTCAACCGATTTTGACTTCTATTGCGTTGGTAGCATGACAAATGGCAACTGCAGTAAACAGTTGTATTGTAACCACTTTTTTGCCCCTAATGTCATTCTTAAGCCTACAGAATAGAAGTCAAAATCGGTTGAAGGGACTGTAAAAAAGGTTTGTGTTTATGTCTAATCTTATTGTGAACAGGGTATAAGTATATCTTACATGCTGTGGTTTCTTAAAATCTTTTACATACAAGCAATACTATATTAAACTACAATATGGCAATTGTTACCCGATAGCTGATAAGGTAATGTGTATCTACTTATATGTAAGTAAGAAAAATCGGTCTGCCTTGCCCTATCTTGACCCCTAGGCACGCAACTGATAGGTACCAGTGCAAACTCTACCCTCTATAAATACAATAGGTAAATCATCAACATCTATAATTAAGCTCAGGTAGTTAATTTTTGACAATTCATTAAGAAACTAAATACTAACTGGCTTGGTAATAATTTCATACTTCAGGTTGTTTTCGATGAGTTTCTGGATCAGTGTGGTGTTCTTAAAGGCTGAGCCTGGTGTCATCACTCCACCGCTGTGGAAAGACAATGAGTTAGATGATAACAATATTCACGTACCTATAACGATTATATTATTTAAAGACACATAATAGCGTCCTCTAAACGATAAAAGTTTGACAAATCTATCTGTAAAAATTCACGCTTTCATCAAAAAATAACTCAAACGTTCCAATCAAGGATCAAACAAAGTTTTCACTTCTCTTGCTCAAAAAGGCCGTCATTGTAGCATACCAGAGCGGGGATAAAATAGCATTTCGTCCTCTAGGCGAAAAAGTTTTTTTTTTTTAATTTTTGTGTGTCAAATATGACAATGAGCCTACAAAAACGAAAAAGTCTTTAGTCATAAGTAGAATAATCATGAATAAAGACTCGACTTATAATTACTGTTTCATAAAAAAAGAACCTCATTTTAATTTTGAAAATGGAACTAAAATCGGCGATCTCTGGTAGAATGCATGCAATGTGTTGCGGCTACAGAAGAAACAAAAAAAAAATTTCATATTGTATTGGATTGTTTTATTTTCTCGCAATCGTAGTGAAAAGTATAGTGTAACACACGGCGCTAAAACCCATTAAAACTCGGTTTCTATTTATTCCCTCGCTAAAGCTCGGGAGTAAAACTACCTCGTATATAATGGGTCATTTTAGCTGCTTGTATAACAATCTACTATTGTCAAACACTGTGACAGATTTGATTTTCACCTTGTCCTGAGTGATATAGATCACGCATGTTTGGCCTTGACTCTACCACTGCGTATGAAGAAGAAGAAAAGAAGACGATGGAGCAGAGAATGGCTAAAATTAAGAGACAAATATACCATATATTTTATGTATAAATTATATGTATGTGTTTGACATAAATGAACATGGCGATTGAGAGCATTGTCATGTTCACTCAAATATCTCGCTGATGGTGGCGCGTGTGTTGGATCATTCGGCTCCCTTCAAAATGGGTGAGCTGAATGGTGCTGATCCACGCGTCATGTTCGTGAACGGGCGCTGTCAGTAGAGATTGGTCAACTCTTAACTGTCTTACACTCACTTATCTTTTTATCTTGATTCTGTTTTTTTAATGCATTGTATTGGTCTTTACCTGCATTGTTTTCACTTATAGAAGCAACGTGAATAATGTAATCAGTATTTTGTAAAAACTTGATTTAAAAGAGTGTCCGTGGAGTTTCTTGCTCGTTCTTTTTCATAGAGACCTACGTTACATTTTGGAACAAGTAACTAGTTTCATTTTTCTGACTACCTGACTCTTTGACAATTTCATTTTTTTTTTTCTTTATATGTAGATCTTTTTTCACTTTTTAAATATTACTGTTGTAATGCACCTGCCTTGTTATCTCTTCACCACCCTTGGTTGACTGGTAGAGAATGCCTAAGGCATTAAGTCCGCCTTTGTACGTTTGTGCATGAAGTATAAATAAATAAATAAATAAATAAAAGTGCCTGTAATAGTTTAATTGAAATAAATGTTTTGACTGTGACTTTAACTTTATAAAAATATACGACTGAGATCTTGTTTGACTAACACAGCAGTGGACGTTGAATTTGTCAAACGCAACGTTAATCCAGTTTTTCATCATACACGTCAAACACGTAGAAGATTTGACAGTACCTTTAAACAAAGTCGCATTTTATGGGGTTCTGTGTTAAGTGTTATAACAAAATTCCTAGTGATATATTGCAACTAAATGAAAGAAAATTTAAAACATATATTAAAAGTACACTCTGTAAACAAGCATATTACAGTTTAGAGGATTATATCCATGATAAGAATGCTTGGAAACATGCTGGTCCGGGCTCCATAGGACAATCTACAGTCTAGACAAAATCAAACGGATTGCTAATTAAAACTACTTAATTTATACTTAGTATATACATTATATTTAATTCTTGCTTTGGGTCACACACTGGTTCATAGTTTGTTGAAATGTGGTTGTCTACTTTTACAATAATTGTAAATAATAATATGTGAACACTATGTATCTATGTATACAACTTAGCTGTCATTCTTTATCTTGTAATACTTTGTACATACTTCAATATAGTGTTTTTATGCAAGGTCCACCGTATTCACGTATAGTTATATAACTGAAAACTGTAAATGCAAAATATTGTACACATTTTTTTTTAAAAAGAGTGAGTATGGAGTTTCTTGCCCATTCTTCTCCATACGAAGCTACCTTTTGGAATGGGCAACTAGAATCAACTTTATATTTTTTTATTATGACGTTCAAAAGTGCCTTTTTAATGGTCTAATTGAAATAAATGCTTTGACTTTGACTTTGACTTTGACTTTGACATACCTACTATCACATCATTTGACAAACATGTAACCTTTTTCAAAAAAAAATATCGTTTACAGAGTGCTTAACAATGCCGAAAGCCGATAATTACATGAGGCAGCTAGCCCACAAGCTGCCATGATCAACACTAGCTGGCTTATCTACACACTTTAGCTTAAGGTCTTATTCAGTGAAGAGGGAACTGTTTAGCGTTTGGGGTTCAATCAATCGGTGGGCACTGAATATTTTGCCCTTGAGGGCTTGAATGAGTCTATGGAATTGCTCTTCACAAGTCGAGCATCTCAGCTTCTCACAGCTGAATTACTTCTCCAAAAGGCTTCATTGCCTCGGCGTAATCCTGACAATCACCACTGGCTTTCAGTAGTTGATGTGGATGAAAATGTGAGGCGGACTTGTTCCAAATCTCGCGAATCTCGCTTCTAACGTGAATTAACGTGCTACGTTTGGCCAAGAGGTCATTCCAGTACAATTGCGAGAATAAAAATGGAAAATATTCCGATTTTTTTATCATGAAGAGGATAATACTTACTTAGCAGGCATATTGTGTCTCTCCTTGAGGATGGAGGTCGCACACGAGAGCACCGCGGACACTGTGGAGCCGTACGCCGGGTTCGTACCTGTCACCTGTGACAAAAACCAATCTGTCGTCAAACAAACATATTTAGGCGACGATATACGTCGGCGATCTTGAGCGACCAGAGAATCGTATGCGCTGCGTCCAAAACTCTCAAAGTTTAGTCGAAAAAATTAAATAAAAGATAGTATTCTTTAACTTAAAAAACCCGCATGCAGATCTGATCCGCATGCGGGTGATAGCACGCTTCTAGCCACACGCAGAACAAAGATATAGTTTGCGGCTGCAGTGTCGTGCGTATCGCCATTGACTAAACTCGTGCGTACTATGACCATGCGTGCGACCCGTGTCACAGTAAAAACCACACTGAAGACAGAAGAACGCCGCCCGCATGCGGTTGCACGCACGCGGGCTGCTCGCCGACATCCTGGCCGCGTGCTGCCCGCATGATAGGAATAGTAGATTGTTATACAAGGAGCTAAAATGACCCATTATATACGAGGTAGTAAATATAAACCGCCGTTTTAGCGCCGTGTGTTACACTATACTTTTCACTACGATTGCGAGAAATTAATTACGGTCACTACCAATTCAATTTGCAATTAGAGAAAAATTATAAAGATTTCGCGCCAATGTCTTTTTTTTTTTCTTCTGTAGCCGCAACACATTGCATGCATTCTACCAGAGATCGCCGATTTTAGTTCCATTTTCAAAATTAAAATGAGGTTCTTTTTTTATGAAACAGTAATAAGTCGAGTCTTTATTCATGATTATTCTACTTATGACTAAAGACTTTTTCGTTTTTGTAGGCTCATTGCCATATTTGACACACAAAAATAAAAAATAAAAACTTTTTCCCCTAGAGGATGAAATGCTATTTTATCCCCGCTCTGGTATGCTACAATGACGGCCTTTTTGAGCAAGAGAAGTGAAAAAACATGTATGAAATGATCATAGCATGCGGGCAGCCTGCATGCGGACCAGCTATGTTATTCTGTAAGAATTCACTCCAATTCTCACGTCTGATTCTGCGGTGAAAACTGTTTTAGATATACTGTAATTCGATAAAAACTACGCTAGCACCACTGAGTACCAATACTTAGGTGAAGCGAACTATTATTATGTTACTATTTTAGCGAATAGGTACCAAATACTTTTCTCTTCAGGTAAATGAAATCGGAAATGAGATAGGATTCGAATTCGCGGGTGAATTCTTACAGAATCGCACTGCAGATCCGACTGCGAGCCAAAAAACACATGACAGGAAAAGGGCCCTTATAGTGACTGTGACACTTAACGAGAGAGACTTAACAGCATCTTAAAATTGAGTAGCGTTTGAGTATTTTGCCATCAGTCATCATCTGCCTAGCCTTTTCCCAACTAAATGAGCGTTTCTCTTTTTTTTTTGCCATATTTTTAAAAGGTCGCCAAATATAAAAATATTTGTAAATCGCGTTTTTTGTCTTGTAATCAGATAGTTTATTTCATGAATATTTAGATTTTTTACATGGAATTCTATTTGATTTAGGGTTTTTGTAAAAATTATATAAAACACTAAATGAAGGTAGGCTAAACGTTCCCATTTTGTTACTCCTTAATTGTTAAAAAAACAATAAAATTCAAACGCAAATTCTCTGGCTAAAATTTTACGTTTCATAAACTTCATGACAAATTTAGTAAAATCATCGCAAGAAATACTACGAAAAGTGAAAAAATATTTCCAATTTAGGTACTTGGATGTTTTTTTTGTTACTTTTAACATAAAGTCAATTTAAAGTTTTGATTATATGAAAAATAAACAGAATTGAAAGATTTTGTTTACTTCTCATAAAAATGTTAAGAGAAATTGATTTACTTTACAAGTTATATTGATTTATATTACATAAATAAACACGTTAAAGTGAGTTTACAGACGGGAGATTTTTGGGACAGTAACAAAAAAGGAATAGAAAGGTAACAAAATAAAAACATAAAGCAACAAGCTTTATGTTTTTATTTAACTTTACTTAGGTACATAAAACATATCCGGGTTTTGCTTTAATTTACCTCTATAACGTTTCATCTTTTATGCCGGAGCTAGAGGCATTTTCTTGTGCTGTTGAATTGTAAACATAGCTTTATAATTCCGTTATTGTTATTTGAATTTTCCGCTTATACGTTACTACCCCAAAGTAATAAAAAAAAAGTAACGAAACAAGTGATCGATTTTTTCAAAATATTATTGTGGTAGTTAACATTGTACGTCTACTATTACACACTTAATTTGAATGGAAGTTAATAACTATTGTACTCTTGATAGAAAGAGTAGTAAATAAGTATTGTCAATTTACCTTTAAACAGCAATAACAAAAGCCGGAATGAGATTCACTCTAAAATAAGTACGTGCGCATACTGCATACTTCGGAACGGCATCTGACACAGTACATCAAGATAGCGGCATTTATGGCATCTACGGTGATGCTAGTTCAAAAAAACATAGCTAAATGGAAGTTTTTTTAATATTTCACATATTAAAAAATTTCAATTCCAATTTCTTTTTGGTAATTTTAACCAAATTACCAAAAAGGAAATACAACGTGAACCTTTTTACTATGTGATATGATTTAAAATCAAAATCTCACTATAGTTTCTTTGAACTTTATCAAAATAATTGAGTTTGAAATTGCGAGTGGTAGACTGGGACATAGGAATTTTCATACATTGCAATTTTCGACAGCTTATATTTAGTTGATTTTTTATTTAAATACTATGTATTTATGACCTGGTATAATATTTTCTGTAAATTATAATAACAATTATGCTCCTAAGCAAATTCGCATCAATAATTTGTAGATTACACCACAGTTATTCATCTTCAAAATCATGGAACATTCCACAAATATGTAATGGCAAAAAAAAAGAGAAATGCTCATATTGGGGTCGAATTCCAGTCTAACCGGATGCAGCTGAATACCAGTGTTTTACATGGACGTTGGCAACCTCCACAACCCAGTTATTAGGTAACACGATACTTCTTGGTAAAACTGGTGAATAAGGGTCAATATGAGTACGTATATCACCAACCTTTGCAACAACAACCTTCGTCGGCTCCGTCTTCTCTGTATCAGCACCATCCTCCCACCCCCTCCCAACCAGTTCGAAAGTAAAGTGACTATGATTCATGACATTTTCAGTCGGACCCTCCTTCGTCACATAACCACCTGACCAATACTTCGGATGGCTTAACAAATACTTCCGAGTACACGAAGCTTTCGCCATCATCATCAATACTATGCCATTGAAGATCGTGAGGATGGACCGTCCGAGGGTCCCAGTCTTGAAGTATGCCTGGAACTGTATGGGGCGCTGCTGCTCGTTGGTATACAAGTAGCTCTGAGTGCGGTACACTACTGATTCATCAGCTCCAGGGAACGGGAGGTACCATTTGTCGTCCTTCTTTTGCATTTTTCTGAAAGGCAAATAAGAAAATGATTTAGGTGCTAAATCATTTTCATTTTTCAATAGTCAGGTTAATGGACCACGTTAGGAACACGGTGCTGCGCTCCAGAACACAAATCGCCGATGTCACTCAAGAAGGCAGAGGTGTGATCCTGTAAGACGTCACCCTAAACTTCGAATCTGAATCCGGTGTGAGTTTCTTGATTGGCATTCTAAAAACTCGGTTGATAATTCAAACTCAAACTCAAAATCATTTATTTCAATGAAACCATTTACAGTACTTTTGAATTGTCAGAGTCAGTCAGTCAGAAAGTTGAAGCTAGTGGCTCGTTCCAAACAGTAGGTTTCTATGGAGAAGAACGAGCAAGAAACTCCATGAACACTCTTTTAAAATCAGTTATATTTTATGTTACATCATTCATGTTGAATCTAAGGGTACAATGTGAGAACAATGTAACAAGTATTGCATGTTAAAAGAGGTCTAGAGAAAAATATAGTTATAATAACAATTCAAACCAAAATTTAAAATAACCGAGGCAGCTAAGAGATGACCAGTCCCAACCGACGGCGTCCGTTCACGAACATGACGCATGGATCGGCACCATTTAGCTCAACCATTTTGAAGGGAACCGAATGATCCAACACATGCGCCACCGGCAGCGAGACATTCAAGTGAGCATGACTCTCCCAACCGCCAGGGCATATTCAAGTCAATGAGAGGTATACCTCGTAAATGGTAGCTTTAAAGAACATAGTGCTCACATGTATGTGCTACGAAAAATTATATAGTACTAACACATTGAGTTTATACAATGCAAAGATAATTTAGATCTACATCTTCAGCAGCTCCAAAAGTAGTTAAAAATGCTAATCTTAATTGATTAGTATTTTTAACTACTATGAACCCTTATGGCTGTGGAGCTAGACCAGCATCCAGCCAAGCATTTTTATCAGTGATGTAATCACTCAATTTATAATATGCTCGGCTGCATAGTGTGCGTTTAATACAAGACTTAAATTTTGTCTCATTAAGTTGAACAATGTGGGGAGGTATTTTATTGTAACACTTTCAACAGTACCCCATGAAAGACGAATCTACTTTAGCCAGTCTGAAACCTGGTTGAACTAGTTGGTCCCTATTTCTAGTATTATAATTATGTCTGTCACCTCTTTTATCAAAAAGATGCAGATTTTTTCTAGCGTACATGATGTTTTCATAGATGTATTGACAAGGCACCGTCATTATGTTAATTTCCTTAAACAGTTCCCTTAGAGAATCGCGCATACGCAGATTGTAAATGGCTCTGATTGCTCTTTTCTGCAGAACAAAAATAGAATCGATGTCTGCAGCACGTCCCCACAATAAAATACCGTAAGACATGATACTATGAAAGTAACTAAAATAGACCAGTCTCGCGGTATCCACATCACTGATGTGGATCATTAAATTGCCGGATCTTTCTGACAGCATACCTATGCTGCCGAACTTAGTCGTCCTGCGAGAGACGTTAAATGAGGACCCCATTGTAGGCTTGAGTCGAGCGTGATTCCCAGGAAAACGGTTTTATTTACGATTCAAAGTGTCAAATATATCAAGGTCATTTTGAACCTTATGCGAAGTGAGAGTGAATAACGATGTGAGATGCGAATTGTTGTTTGAATTTTACAGAATCGACCTACAGGCCACTCAAGGCTTTTCCGGCTTTTCCGGCCATCTCTGCTGCATGTCAATCGGATCGTGGGCTAAAACAACCACAATGTGGGTTCCGGAAAACGTCCAGCAATATCATGGCAGACACAGGCTAAGATGGCAGGATAAGCTTGACGCTTACAGGAGGGATTAATCTACATTCACTCAGAGAGGAGAATGGGCAACTAGAATCAACTTTATATTTTTTTATTATGACGTTCAAAAGTGCCTTTTTAATGGTCTAATTGAAATAAATGATTTGACTTTGACTTTTTGACTTTGAGGATTGGAAAGGAGAAAGAGAGGCCTATGCCCTCCTGTGGAACAAGACAGGCTAAAAATTAAATAAATAATTGCTACTTATTTGAATGTCATAAAACGTTTTGCTCTGTGAACCATTTTGGATTACCTGGTTTTAATAATCGCAAGAATCATCACTCTATGAACCGTTTACCGTGTAGTCCACTAATACTGGCGTTCAAGACCAAAACCCACTCATTATGTCAAACAGAACCTATTGATTTGTTAAAGTTGCCAAAGACGTAACTAGATGACGTTGACGCCAAAATAGATCGCAATATGGTTTCGTCGCAATGATTTGGTTAGGGTCCTGTGAATTTGACTAAAATATAACTTGCAATATAGAACAGCCATAGAGCAACGCGGTACTCTGGCCGAACGCGCGGACGCGAGCGGCTGGTGTTCCGTGTTGCTTTATGAGAACAGTATATATATAGTGGTTGTTTCATTCCAAACCTACTAGTATACACATAGTACAAATAAATTAGGAACTAGTTGGGACCATCGTTGGTGTTTGGTAGTTAACAGCTGGTATACACGTCCGTATGGTGTCGGACGTGAAGAATAGCACCATCCCATATCTTCCCGTGGGTGTCGTAAGAGGCGACTAAGGGACGTACCAGAGAATGAGCAGCAGCGTTCTCTGTGCATTTGTAACAACCATACTGCGATCGCCAACCCGCCTGCCAAGCGTGGCGATTATGGCAAAACCCCTCCTTTTGGGGGAGGCCTATGTCCAGCAGTGGATGTCTTTCGGCTGAAATGATGATGATGATGATGATACACGTAATCATCACCATATTGTTACTTGGGGTCGACGCGGCGACGTAACAGTTTTTCTTCTTCCACCCCCGTCCACCAACTGTCATTATATCTCTGACTCTCTTCCCTACTGGCATACACAAGGATCATATTATTATAAGCTGAGCTTACTTTTGCTTGACAGCAGGCTTCATCTGCGGCGCTGGCTCCGGGAACAGTGCCTTCTGTAGCCGTGGCAGCTCGTTTTGGTACGCCATGCTGGAAGTACATGGACTCACCGTTACAAAGAGATAAAGAAGGCTAGGCTGACTTTTGATGGAAAGTGGTTTAAGTACTTTGTTGGGAGAATGCAATGCAAAAAGGTTTACAGAATATTAATTCTTTTTTATAATGGCTGAATATTTATTATTTTTTATAAACCCTGGCTATGTTCGGATGCAATTATTTTTCATACGATCGAAATTTTTGTTTCGTACGAAAAAAAATCCACTGGTACAGACAGTGTCATCAACTGCTTACCCCCTATCCGAAGAAATTTTAATGCGCTGGGAGTTAGCAGTCTGTTAATGACGCTGTCTGTACTTGTAATTTTCTTCATTAGTACCTAAATGGCAACCAAACATAGCCGGATTTTGACAGTTACAAACACATAAAAAAAGACAATTGAAATTGGTCGAGACGTTCTCAAGTTTAAAACAAACCTGGCTATGAACAACTCGACCGAGGTAAAAAGATTATACCTATATTATGTTTTATGCAAATATGAAGTGGTAACAAAAAAGGATAGTTATCATACCCATAGACAACTGACTCCCAAGTGCCGAAACCGATGACGCCTCGCTCTTTCGACTCATCCTCTAATTCCGGCGACAAGTGAAAACTGAGGTACGACTCCACCGAGTTTAGAGTGCCTGTAAACAAAATGATATTATTATGTACTTTCAATATATTGTCTTAGGTATAAATAGTGGTTGTTGTAATCCAGGCAGCCTGGTCAAAAGCATTTGACTTAATGTTTCTTACATGGTTTCTTCAAAACACTCTGAAAGTGTTCTAGAAGTATTTAGGAATTTGAAGCGTTATGCCTATCTTTTTTCATATCAAGTCTATTGTTTGACAGGCACTTATAGAGTGCTGACGTTGACATAATCAATGTAGTATATTGTAAAGGTAAAGTAAAGTAAAGGTTTTCCTCTTTAATTTGTAAAAACCCTACGCTTCCTCACATTCCATAAAGCACACAATAGCCGTAAGGCTTATCGCCCTATAAGCCTTACAATACCTTATGAAGAGTCCCGCTAACGGCATGGCGGTCCATACCAGTCTTCTGGGGTGCCGATCATTCTTCAATATACCGAAAAAACCTTGAATACAAGTCTCCCAGCGGCAGGATGCAAACGTGAGGTTTTAGTCGGTAAAAATCTCCCCAAACGGCGGAAAAATAAGGATTTCTCCACAAAAAAGGTACCCAACATAAATACACAAAATTCAAAGGGATCTTGTGGTATTTTTGTTGAAATGAATTTATTGGTTGGCAACACTTGGAAATAACAAAGCAACACACCTGTATTTGTGGAGCGACACAGGGGTGGGACTCGGCAAGAATAGAATAGAATAGAATGGAATATCATTTATTTCTGAGTATATGGTAGGTACATTGAGATCTTAAAATTAATATATTTATCTTCACATATACTACCGTTGCCGGTGTAGAAATATAAAATTGAATTTAACAAAAAAAAAATTCATTATGTACAATTTTACATGAAATGTCAATAAGATTGTAATTATTAATAAAATATGTGTTAATACCACGAATACAGTCAATATGCATACACAATTTTCATTTGTTTAATATTACTAAGTGCATTCAAATAAAATGTCAATTTTTTTTTGTTAAGTAATAAAAATGTCAAAATTTTTGCTATGTAATCAAATGTCAAAATTTATGGTTAAAAAATTCAGTAACTGAGTAGAAACAATTGTCTAACAAGCAAGCAAATATTGTTTTCCTAAATTTATTAATGGGCAATACTCTTATTTGTGGCGGTAATTTATTAAATATTTTGGTTGCCATACAATGAGAATTTCTGCTATATAAATGTAGTCTCTGTCTAGGTATAAGTAATTGCTCTGGATTTTGGCTTTCGACTCTTTTTGAGTAACGTTCATACACAGGGAACAGTTTTGGATACCTTTTTATGAATAAACATATCTCAAAGATATAAAGACATGGAAGGATAAGAGGGGGTACACATACATCTCTACAGTTATGTAGACCTTCACATTTTTTTGCTAGTAAGTAAATAACAAACAGAAGCTGACCTGGAAAGTTCTGTTTGAGGAAGGTAACGCCCATGTCGGCTGGGATACTGTCCCAGCCACAAGCGCTGATGACGAACACGCCCGCCTCGCGCGCTTGCTCGTCGTATCGGATCTGCATCAGCTCCATGAACTACAAGCCAAACGGCAGATTACAGACAACAGTTTTTGTGAATGTTACAACAGCACCAAATCGGAACGCAGGAACACTGCTTGATGGCGGAAATAAGACCCGAGAATGTAGTTAGTAATTGCTACAAAGAGTCTTTTGATTAAAAACAAACGTTGTTAATATTAAGTTTACACAGATCTCGTACATGTAGGCCGACATCTGTTCCGTACGGAAATCAAACCCGCGACGCTCAACGCAGTAGCCATTCGCTTAGCCACTACGCCAACCGTGTCGTCAACTGTCAATAAAATACTCCAGATCGCTTATACAATTATAGACGTACTAGCAACCCGGCCCGGCTTCGCATGGGCCTATAGCCTTCCTCGATAAATGGACTATCCAACACAAAATAATTTTTCAATTCGCACCAGTAGATCCTGAGATTAGCGCGTTTAACCAAACAAACAAACAAACTCTTCAGCTTTATAATATTAGTATAGATTTTGGAATAAAATAATGGCCTTAGGGGGTGTAGGCGGAGCGGAGGCGGATTAACTACATCAGCCCGGGCCCCTAGGCAATGCAATTCTCAGAGCCCCTTTACCCTTTCCTAACTTTTTCAAATTTTTACTAAATTTCATTTTCGTTTTTAATATTTTTAATATAGGTATTTTTTCTCGGTGCCCCGCACGTTGGCCTATGAGGAGCTATCTGCCTTAAGGATTATATGGCCCTAAGTGTAGGTAGATACGCTGCAAAGTAAAGAATAATTGTAAAGATGAGCTGACAAAACCTCCAAAAAGAACTCCTATGTTCAATACATACCTGTGGTTCTCCGCTAATATCCACGTAGTTAGTTTTATTCTCCACCGCAGCTTTAACCACAGGCTCTCCATACAATCGGTACGGACCGCAGCAATTAATCACCAGCTTCGTCTGCGAACACATGTCTTGAAGAGACTTCTCGTCACCCACGTCGGCTACTATCGACCTGACGTTGGAGAGGTCCTCACCTGTAATGAGGAAGGCAATGTGTTGGACAGAGAAGAATAATGTGGGAGCATGACTATATAGTGGTTTGAGTCTAATAAGAGCTCAACTGTCCAATTAGGCCCGGCGCCCATCCGCACTTCTGGGCGACGAATAAAAATATAACTTAAAGGTATGGACATAAAGTTACAATACACGGCATGCCTAAGCATACCGCGGTATTGTTTTTGTACTTATGACGGTTAACATTGAAATTTTTACTGTTAAGTTATGTTTTTATTCGTCGCCGATGCGTGCCGATACCGTCAAAGGGCGCCGGGCCTTAGCAGACACAAAAGGTAAACAATGATAATATGACCATGCCATTCAAGAGTAATGTCGAGCCTTATACACCAAGCCCCATAATCCCCAATGCTTTTTTTCCAACTCTCGTTGGAAATTCGGTTGTTTCGGCTCTTGTCTTTATCCAAAGGACAATGCTAGAAACTATATAGAACTTGCCCCCACTCAATAAAAGTCATGTACAGTGAACAGCAAAAGTAGATGATCAAAATCAGAAATTCAATACTAATTTACTAACACTAATTTATATCATTTATTACTACTTTATTTATTAAAAGTATGTGATTGTCACACACATACTTTTGAATCACTTCGACTCCACACAGTTCTGACGCGAACTCTGTTCATTAGTATTGAATTTCTGATTTTGATCATCTACTTTTGCTGTTGACTGTACAAGCTTGCAATATGTAGCATCTTACTGTTTATTAATTACTGATAACTAAATATTAGTCCTAATGACTGCAGAACTTGCCGTTTCTGTTTAAATTAAAAATCTGTATTTGAACTCCTCATAATATTGATTATTTGACTTGCGGACAGTTGCAGATTACAATCTAATAATATGATCAAATTGGTAATAATGTTGTTTATTAGCCAACAAAAAAGTTATTTACATTTCCGTATAGTGTACATTATCAATAAGGTTCTCAAAAAAAAAAAAGAAATATAAGACACAAAGGAAGCATTTTGCTAATGAACTCCACACTCTAGCCTGTCTCGTGGAAATAAGCCAAGAACGCAGGCAAGTTCTAAAGAAAAACAATTTATTATAATAGGGTTCTTTAATCGTTACAATTATTTTATCAATTTACATTTTCTGTGTATGGGTGGGGCAGGATCTGACATTGCCATTTATTTATAATCGTCTCTCCATGTCTTTTTCCTCCATCTTTGTCAGTCGTATTCTAAACAACAAGTTTAAATACACAGACGGTAAAAAAACAGTTAAGGGGATTGTAAGGTGCTGATACGCGGCGCGAGTAGGTATTTCAAAAAATGCTATCTGTTTCATACCGCTCGCTCTGCCTACCTCTGGGTGAAAAATATAAATACAATATGGCCCTGCCCCCCGACCCGTATCGTGCGATAGAGAGAGTTGAGTTGCAAATCTAGGAGGCAATTAACTACATTTCTTTTTTGAAATATGGTTTTGGTCAATAACGTTCTTCCCCCCTAAACCTTCACGAAATGAGACAATTTTGGCCTCATTACATTCAGTACACCATACAGTACTTAGGTCTGTATGTTACATACGTTTTGCTTTTTAAGTAATTCAGTATGGTTTAATTTAGACATTAAAAACGCAAGAGGTAGTTTTTAGTAAAAAAATGTAGTTATTTATATGATAATTACTTCTATCGTACGTAATATTTCTTTAAAAGCAAAACGTACAGACCTAGTTTTTCATTGTATCTACAACATTTCCAAATAATATGAAAATTGGACTAAGTTTACAGGGGATAAAACGTTATCGCTTTTTGTATGAAAATTTACAGCCTCACAATCCTCTTAAATATTTTTCCTTTACGTCAAAAGCAATTTAAATCCAAACAACTTTGTTGACGAAATCAATTTCAATTAGCTGTATGTACAGACGCCAGCAGGTCAACCTACCCGAAACTGTCACATTTTCCCAATCAATCTTGAACCTTATTCTTTAACCATAAAGTTGAAATCGATTAAAGAAATGTGACAGATTGATGTGCTGGCGTCTGTACCATGCCTAGAGTACTTAGTTTCTATACAAGTAGCGGTCGATAAATATTATAGTTACATCATTCTGTAGTACCCATCGCCCACTTTGACCTTGCACTGTGATAATAATCTTTGGACTATGATAGAACACCTTTAACTCCATTTATAATAGCATTAGAAAAAAGATGCTCGTTGTAGCAGGAATGCAATACATTTTATTTCAAATATAAGTAAGAAACCAGATAATGCAATATAGCATATAGCACTCAGGGATAACGGCGGGTGAAAGAATAAAGATGTTTTGTAATCGGTTAAGTAGTTTCGGAGATTACCCCTACATACAAACTAACAAACCAATTTTACCTCTTTATAATATTAGGATAGATAACATAGAAACCACAAAATACCCGTGTATTGGAAATATCTAGAGGAACATAATCTTTAATGCTATAATCACGTACGACCATTTATATGAGAATCATAACGGGTTGGCCTCTCTTTTTTCTGAAGACTACGTCGTCGAAGTCCCGGGAAGAACCAAAACTCAAACTCAAACTCAAAACCATTTATTTCATTTAAAACATTTACAGGGGCAACCTCATAATTTATTAGACTAACACCGGCGCCACACGTTGCCGCAAACGCTCGTACCAACGTTGGCCGGTTAATTTCGTGAGGCGTCCACACGTTGGCTCTGTCCCGTCAGAGCCACTGTGAAGATGTCCGATACAGAAATTAAAATTGCTCTAAGTGCTTTTACATTAAGTACTGAATGCCAATTATAATTTAATATAAATGACAATGCCAGATCCTGCTCCACCCATTTACAGAAAATGTAATTTAATAAAATAATTGTAATGATCATAGAATCTTTTTATAATAAATTGTTTTGCTTTAGAACTTGCGATTTTGCAAACTTGCGTTCTTGGTTTGTTTCCACGAGATAGGCTCTAGTGTGGAGTTGTGTGGAGTTCATTAGCAAAATGCTTTCTTTGTGTCTTATATTTGTTTTTTTTTGAGAACCTAATTGATAATGTAGACTATTGTAGATTATAAGGAAATGTAAAGAACTTTTTTGTTGGCAAATGAACAACATTATTATTATTACTTGCGGATTACAAATCAATGCTTAAAGGAATACAAATACAGTTTTTTGATTTAAACAGAAACGGCAAGTTCTGCAGCCATTAAGACTAATGTTTAGTTATCAGCAATGAATAAGCAGTAAGATGCTACATATTGCAAGCTTGTACATGACTTTTATTGAGTGGGGCAAAGTTCTATAGAGTTTCTGGCATTGTCCTTTGTTACTGAAAAAAAAAGCTATGTCAAAAGTCAAAGAAGATGATGGATCATAAAACACGGAATCAGGTTAAATAATTTTCAGATTGCAACAGGACTGAGCATAGCGCCAACGTGTGTACGGATCGCGAACGTTGGCGCAGATTCCTATGATAAAACTGACACGCGTCGGCCAATGCTTGTCTCAACGTTGGTGCCAATACTATTTTCTAGATCCACACGTCGAACGAATGGTGTTGGCACCAACGTGTGGAGCCGGCCTAATTATGTATGGTGGGATATGACTAACCATTAATTCATTTCAAAGCAATTTCAAATTAAATTTTTAATGTTATTTGAAAGTTAATTGGGTTTTCAGGGTTAGTATATGAAGTGTTTTTTTAGAGACTTTGTTTTTTAAAATATCGGTTAACCAGCACCACACCCACCCTGGGCCTCAAGTCTGCTATTACAATAGTGTCAGAATGGTCTATCATTGATTTTCATAATGACGCCATTATATTAGTAGATTACCAAACTAGTCAAAATCAACAGTTATAAAATCAATTATAGACCTTTCTGACACTATTGTAATAGCAGACTTGAGGCCCTGGTCTCTCGCGGGTAGCAACGCATCGCTTTCATTCGCCATGTCTTTTCCCACACCTTCAACAATACGTCATATTTCAGCCAATTCACACAAAACCTTATTATACACTTAAACCTTTCTCATGAATCACATTGGTGAAAACCTCATGAACATCCGTTCCGTAGTTTTTGACTTTATCGCGAACAGACAGACAGACGCGGCGGAGGACTTCGTTTTATAATATGTTGTGTTGTGAAATATACAAGGTCAAACGTTGTTAAGTTTGACCTTGTATATTTCCAAGCAGCAAGTAAATAAGTTCTAGTAAGTGTCAAACATGATGTTTCAAAATTGATATCTACCATCATTTGCGCATCTCACAAAGGCTACGCGTAAATATAGTTAAGTAACATAAAAAGGAAACCAGTAGACAAAAATAGTTTAAACAAGTTTTATCTCACGTGGAAGCGACAACCGATACACGAGCTGTCGTGAACTTACTGTGCCCAAAATATATGCTTCGTCACTAACCCACGGCCTCCAACACGAAAGAAATACATTAGAGTACAACTAAATACAATGTGTGGGTTGTTATTAAGAGCGCGTATTCGATTCGTGACGAAAACTTCATGTTATTGCGTTTTGCCCAGAGCAATATCGTAATTATGTGAGCAGATTATTTAAAGACAATTTACAGTTTTAGAAAGATTAAATCTTCTGATTTAGACAGCTACAGAGTAAAAGTAAAATTTTTAATTATGGTTTTTTAAAACGAAGACAAATCTTTCATAGGTATCGTTTTACGAAAATAGACGTCAGAGTTAACTTTCAGGACTAATACAGCCACTACAATTTGCCAAAATATTTTGTTTTATGCGTTTTTCTAACAGTATATACAGTCATAAAGACAGCTACAGAGCCAAAATTACGAAAATATTACTATTATGTATTAAAAAACAATGTTGAAAAAGTAGAAAATCGGTTCACTTTGTCAATTTTTTTTTACCAGTATTTGAATAAAAACATAACTGATATATTTATTTTATGAAAGTAAATGTTATGCTTAATATACAGAATATTTTTCAGTCCGTTATACGAGCTCATTTATTTTAGACAATTATTTTAAAAACCACTGTAAAACATCGCGCGCTGTCGTTTGCCGATCAATTTCAATGATTCGTGCTTATTTCGTGCGTATTTCTTTTTCTGATGCACACAAACCGACCATTGTGTTGTACTAGTGTGTGTCAATGCTGCTACGCCGTTCTAGCAATCGTTTAAATTTTGAATTGGGTACTTGACAGCACCAATCAATTGACATACTTTTTATGAGCTGTCAAAACGAGATTCCTCCATACATTTTGTATGTCAATAGCGGCCTGTGACGTCACTTATTTACCAACTCAATTGACTAACTATTAATTGGTTTTAAAGCAACCTAAAATCGATTTTTACAGTTAATTGAAAATTAATCGGGTTTTCGGGGCTAAAATAAAGTGTATTTTAAGATAAGTTGTATTTTGGAATAAAATTATTGGTTAATGGTGTCAACCCAATTGCGCTAAATCGAATACGCGCCCTTAATATATCTACTAACGACTGGTTCTACAAAAGTTCCATAACAAATTGTTTCTCTTATCTTTCGTAGTCGGCAGCTAGTAACTGTAAGGGCCTTTGCACACCGCGTTTTTAGGATTTCGCCGTTTAGCCAAATGGCAAAAAACGGAACCCTTATGGATTCGTCATGTCTGTCTGACTGTCTGTCCGTCCGTATGTCACAGCCACTTTTTTTCTGAAAATATAAGAACTATACTGTTGTAACTTGGTAAGTAGGTGTATTCTGTAAACCGCATTAAGATTTTCACACAAAAATAGAAATTAAACAATAAATTTTGGGGGTTCCCCGTATTTAGAACTGAAACTTAAAAATTTTTTTTCGCCATACCCATACGTGTGGGGTATCTATGGATAGGTCTTCAAAAATGATATTGAGGTTTCTAATTTCATTTTTTTCTAAACTGTAAATGAGTGTGTGTGTCCCTGTAACTTCTAAAATAAGAGAATAATAAAACTAAAAAAATATATATACCATGTACATTATCATGTAAACTTCTACCGAAAATTGGTTTGAACGAGATCTAGAGTCGTTTTTTTTTCTAATACGTCATAAATCGTAAACCACAATTTTCCTTTCATTCAATCAACTCAAATACTATATATATATTTTTTTTATATATTTACTTTTTGTTACTTGCTGCTACGGAACCCTTCACGGGTGAGTCCGATTCGCACTTGGCCGCTTTTTTAAACGCGCCGTCGACGCGCGTTTCATGAACTCGCTTCGTTAATTAAAATTTAAAATAATAGAGATGTACCTACTTTATGACAAAAAAAAACAGCCTATTATTATCCCACTGCTAGTAATATTGCACGACACGGTTGGCGCAGTGGCTGAGCGATCGACTGCTGCGCAGCGTGTTGCGGGTTCGATTCCCGCCCAGGGTAAATATTTGTGTGATGAGCACTTGTGTTTGCCTTGTGTCTGGGTGTTGTTTATCTATAAATGTATGTATTTAAAATGTATTTGTGTATGTATATCAGCTGTCTGACACCCATAGTACAGACAGCGTCATCAACTGCTTACCCTCCACGCATTGAAATTTCTTCGTAGAGGGGGTTAGCAGTTGATGACGCTATCTGTACAGGGTCTCCCTAGTTTGGGGTCAGATGGCCGTGTGAGAAATGTCCCCACATATTATTTTTTTTTTTTTTTTGCTAGCCGTTGCTGTCCCTCTCCTGGGCAAAGGCCTCCCCCCATTCCCTCCATTTCTTTAATTTATTAATATTATATTATTATTAAATAGGTCTAACTCTATTATTTTAATAAATTTTACGAAGATAGATCCTAAAACGCGCGTCGATGGTTAAAAACGCGGTGTGCCAAGGCCCTTAGAGAGTAGACATTTGATTTTTTTCATCATCATCATTATGTCAACCTTTAGAACCCCTCCTTGGGGGAGACATGCCCAGCAGCATGTCTCCCCCATGGAGGGGTTCAGCCGTAATCACCATGCTTGGCCAATGCATGTTGGCGATCGCAGTAGGTGTTATGTTACTCAGAAGGACGCTGCTGACCATCCTATGGTCGATATCTCTCTGTCGCCTTCTACGACACCCAGGGGTAGAAATAGGGCGGTGCTATTCGCAGCACCACACGGCAGATTTTTTTTCTAAGTTTATATGCCGCTATAACAACAAATTATAAAAATAAAATACTTTATTTTATTTACACGAACAATGTGTTTGAGTTTTTTGCTCGTCTTTAATTGAACTGTAAAGGACAATGCCAGAAACTCTATAGAACTTTGCCCCACTTAATAAAAGTCATGTACAAGCTTGCAAGATATAGCATCTTACTGCTCAATAATTGTTGATAACTAAACATTAGTCTTATTGACTGCGGAACTTGCCGTTTCTGTTTAAATAAAAAAACTGTATTTTAATACAGTTACAATAGGACTGGCATCTTGTTAAAACTTCTATAAATAAATAAAGATTATAAAAAAAAACATCTTTAATAAAATATGGCTGATGTCAAAATATATGATGGTTACTTTAAAAAAGAATTGATAGACGAGTTTTTATTCAGCAATTCAGCATGACTTACAAATTTAAGGTGCTAATTTAGTTTAAAAAAGTAAAGGTTATAGGTATTTTAAACATTTCAACTATTTCATAGACCCTGTACTATGGGTGTCAGACAGCTGATATACATACACAAATACATTTTAAATACATACATATATAGATAAACAACACCCATAGTACAGGGTCTCCCTAGTTGTCAGATGGCCGTGTGTGAAATGTCCCCACATTTTATTATAAAAAATATTATTATGAAATAGAAACTTGCCGTTTCTGTTTAAATAAAAAAACTGTATTTTAATTATTTAAGCACTAATTTGTAATCCGCAAGTAATAATAATAATGATGTCGTTTATTTCTCAACAAAAAAGTTCTTTACATTTCCTTTCCTTTCTTTCCTTGTACATTATCAATTTATAGATTCTCATTAAAAAAAATATAAGACATAAAGGAAGCATTTTGCTAATGAACTCCACACAACTCCACACTCGAGCCTGTCTCGTGGAAAAAAGCCAATAACGCAAATTCACAAGTTCTAAAGAAAAAATTTATTATAATAAGGTTCTTTGATCAATACAATTATTTTACTAATTTACATTTTCTGTAAATGGGCCCACCCATTTACAGAAAATGTAAATTAGCAGGATCTGGCATTGTCATTTTGAATCGTAATAGGTAGATGCTCGAAAATTTCAGAGGTGTATATTCGTATGAAAGTTAAATTATATATACAACAAAAATAAAATAAAGCTTAAAATTAAAGGGAGTCCCTTTTCAAGAAACGTGTTTAACGTGTGTATCCTTCACGGTCGAGTCTGACTCGGTCTTAACTATTTTTAACCGACTTCAAAAAAAGGAGGTTCTCAGTTCGACCCGTATGTTTATATGTATGTATGTTTTTTTATTTATGTGCTTTTTGAAAAAAACAATAACTGAGAAGACGTTTTCGTTTTTTCCATCTTTTCATCGTTTCTTGCTACATAAACGGCCGTATCTTTTTTTCACGTTAACATAGAGGGTTGATTTTTTTACAGCATCAAGGGACCGTAGACTTGAGTTTATGATTTTAATTTCAACTCAATACCTACACGCGGTCCCGAGATAAAGGGTATTGTCAGACAGACAGACGAACAGACAGACAGTTGAACAACAAAGTGATCTTATAAGGGTTCCGTTTTTTCCTTTTGAAGTACGGAACCCTAAAAACATTTGATTTTAGCTTTAAAAACCTAATTAATTTTCAATTTACTCAAAATTTTTATTTTTAATCAATAAAATATTAGTTAAGTAATTGGGTTAGCAAATGACTAACTAGAAATGACGTCATAAATATAAATTACCATATTAACTCCATGGGGTAAACGCGTAATTGCGTTATGACAGGTCATAAAAAGTATGTCAATTTCGATAACCTTGGCCTATGAAATAGTTGAAATATTTAAAATACCTCTAACCTTTACTTTTTTTAACTAAATTAGCACCTAGTAAGTCATGCTGAATTGCTGAAAAAACTCGTCTCGTCTATCAATTCTTTTTTAAAGTAACCATCGTATACCTATTTTGACATCAGCCATATTTTATTAGAGATAGTTTTTTTTTTGTAATCTTTATTTATTTACGGACTTTTAACAAGATGCCAGTCCTATTGTGGCAAAACTTATCCTACCTACTTAGGTACTTACTTCACATATTATACACTGATTTCGCCAAATCTAAATTAGGGTTAGATAGTAAGTATGCTATTAAATACGCCAATATCTTGCCTGCTTATTTTATAATTAAAAAATAGATAGTCCTTCTTTCTTCGATTCTGGTGACACTCCATCAAGCAATGTTGGACATTGTCTGTAATGCCACATGTTTCACAATTAGGTGAATCACACTTTTTCATCATAAGTCCGAATAAAGATAGATAAGTGTGCTTACTTGTACTGCCTATAATTTGTAATATTTTTATAAAAATCTGCGTACTGGTGCGCATGTCCCATAAAAGGACCTTCGCTGTAACCTTGCCCTCGACTCTGTAATGTATTGATGTTTCAAACTTATGGTGAATGATTTATGTACTAGCTATCACGAATTTCTTAATTTTAAAAGAGTGTCCATCAAGGTCGTCACAGGGGCAACTGCCCCTCCCTGCCGCCCCACCCCCTATTTATTTTTAAAATCTTTTAACATTGTCAATGGACCATTTGATTGACGCCAAATTGGATTTATTCTATTATCCTAATAAATATATAAGAGGAGCTCGTGGCTAAGATCGATCGGTCAAAGGTTAAGCTACGCTAGCCGCGGTCGGTCTGTGGATGGTTGACCATCCCTTTCATACCGAGTTCCCTCCGTGCCTCTGAATGCACGTAAAGCCGTTGGTCTTGGCTGTCATTTGTAGATCTTTGGCAGTCGTTATGGGTAGACAGAAGCCAAAAAGTCTGACAACCAGTCTTACCAAGGGGTATCGTGTTACCCAGTAATTGGGTTGTGGAGGTCCGATAGGCAGTCGCTCCATGTAGAACACTGGTATTCAGCTGCATCCGGTTAGACTGGAAGCCGACACCAATATAGTTGGGAAAAGGCAAGGTAGATGATGATTCTAATAAATATAATAAGTTGGTTTACAAGTTTTATGTCTCGTGGAGATTTACACATTGGACTTTGTACCGTTCTTATTACAATCGCCGTAGGAGTAAGAGTCGTACTACACCAGTGTAAAGCACATGAGGATGTGCTTTTTACTGTGTTTAAAATTCATACTTTTCCCATCTTCCATATTTCAACATATTAAACAACATATTTCAACAGGGGGCACCCTAGGCCATCGGCTGAAGACGTCCTTGGTGTCCATGAATTGTCTTCTTCGTTTTTCTCTACTATACACACTGAAAGTTTTGCGTAACTCCTACGTGTCTCGCCTGCCTCAATTTTGTTGGTTTGGTGTCACCTTCGAACACTTATACAGAAAATTGTTGCTTTCTTTCCGGCTATGTTACAATAATATATCCATATTTCACCGCCTGTCACAATGTCATACACAGCATTTGAACGTCCGTGATTGTACTTCAACAACATTTTTTACACCAATCAACACGAGTCCGTTTTTATTCTGGGGACCAGCGCGGCAACAAAGTTCTCTAACTTTTAAATATTGATAGACGATTTTTTGAATTTGTCTCTTAACAATCCTCAAATGACCTCGAATCTCCTCATAGGTGATACCTACCTCGGTTTTCTTCAACTAGTTGCCTGACAGCTATATTTTCCTCAGTGATCGCAGTTGAGGGCCGACCTTCACGAATTTCATCATGGAGAAGAACACGGTCACGATCAAATTCTGCGAACCAACGCCTTACGATGCTCAAATGAGCATCCTAAGGCGTGTAAATGCTCCCACAAGCATTTTGAAGACGAGCAGTGAATCCCGATTAAGTATTTTATTCTAATAAACTTGCGTTTGGCCGAATAAGGTGTAGCACGTTAGTTTAGGATAAACTGGTTCACTCGTGCCTTTGAGATACCCAGATTATACCCATATTTATCGGGGAATAGAGGTAGTAAACAAAACGAATTATTTATTTATTTATTTTACTATTTATGTACACACAGTAGACAACACAGGAAAAAAACATTAAAAAAATATGAGTATATAATAGGTAAAAACGTACGTAGGCAAATTATCATAGACTGTAAAGCCTTCCGTTTTGTCATTACAAGATCACAAGATGGATCACAGTTCAAATTACAAATAAGTTGTGTAATAATCTTCGTTTGAAAAAACAATGATTGAACTAAGGGTAATTAGTTCTCATCACGGATGTGAACAATTTGAAGTCAAGATAATTATATAGCATGCATAAGTAGGTACCTACTTCAGATCGGAATACACAAAAAGTGCAAGTTAGCCTTCGTTACCTCGGTGATTTTCTGTTGGTCACCACTGTTGATTCCGGTTTTCAGAATTTACAGTTTGAGAATATTCTGGCGGACTAGTTAAAAAAAACTCTTCCTGACCTGGATTTACGAAAGAACCACTCACATTTGAGACAGAATAAATATACAAAATATGGATCTTCTATTTCACCTTGATTCTTGTTATTTGTTTTGCAAACAAAGTTCAATTCAAGTGATCCATGCACACGGAAGTACATACCTACGAGTGCGTCTACCAAGCGGTCCAATGTCCACAGTCAAGAACACGTCAAGATACAACCCACCGTTCATAGTTATTATTAAAAACTGCTTAGAAGAAAATATTTTAAATCTAAAGTCGTGGCATAAATATTCAGATGAGAATAAATGAATAACACAAAATAAAAAAGTTAAATCTCGAAATAATTGCACAAAATGCCCGCGCGGAAATTTATTCAGCGAATAGAGAGATGCAGAGTCATTCTCAGTCAAATGATTTAGTCCATTAAGAGGCAGTTAAAGACGTCATTTACAGAAAACAAAAATGGAATCTAGTTCATCATCATATCAGCCTATACCGTCCACTGCTGAACTTACCTACCGCCTCTGAAATAGAAGATTGGATGTATACAAACACTGCACATGGGTAACGATGGCGTATCCAGAGTAGCTGACGTGAGGACAGCTAGTGGCACTGTGCGTCGAGCTATCAATCGCCTGTGCCCTTTGCTCGAGCCTGATGATGGTCAGTTGTAGGAGCGACCTTCAACGGGGGGAGTATGTTAACGCTTACATTATCTATAATACCGTAGTTTAAGCAAAAATTGTAAGATTAAAATCAATAAACTTGTAAAGTTGGCTACCAAGTTCTCTATCAGCTCCTATCAGTCCTATCTACACAGACCTAACACCACAGTCTAAGCATATAGACATTTTTTGGCCTCCCCCAGAAATTGCTAACTAATCTTAGCTGTCCCATCCAAAATGTAGTTACTAGCTTTTTATGAAGAAGAACGAGCAAGAAATTCTATACTAACTTTTAACTGCGACTTCATCCGCGTAAAATTTCGTACGGATCTCAGATTTTTCATAGTAAAATCTTATGTTTAAGGGACCTCCAGATCTAGTAAATGATCACCAAAAATAGTAAATTGATCACCAACATTTAACCCCATTTTAATGTCAAATTATACCTATTTTAGAATGGAATGCTCACCAAATTGTGTTTCCTAAAGTATTGTAGAAATGTATGAGTTTGACTGTATAAAGCGATTTGGTTCTGGCGTAGGGGGTCACAGTTCTAACCTAACCTAACCATGTCGGATTCGCCCCAGACGGGACATAAGGGTCAAAAAGATTTTGGTTCAAAAAGCCAAATTCTAAATAGCCACGAAATATATTGCATTAATTTGCACACTAAGATTTGGTGATCATTTACTACATTGTTTGTGTTTTAGTATATTTTTTTGGTAAGGGAGCTGATGCTAAGGTATTTTTTGGTGGTCATTATATTTTATTCCCGTAAAATATATACTACAGGGATAACGTAGCTTCCGAATAGCATAAAAAACATCAGAATCAGACCAGCAGTTCTGGAGATTAGCTCGAACATACCACAGTCATAATGTACAGATGACAAAACAAAATAGCGCCACCTGCCGGGTCCAATTGTGAATCTAAACCATTCTCGAATTCACTGGAACACACACTAACAAATTCAGCAAAATCGATCCAGCCGTTTAGGAGGAGTTCACTTTCATACACACGCACAGAAGATTTTTATATATAAGATATATAGTTATATATATGGTACGGGGGGCGGCGGGGTAGGGTTGTAGCGGGGGGTAGGGGGTGGGGGGTAGGGGGTGGCGGATGGGGGGAAGAGGGTTGGGCGGGGTATGTGTTTGACGACAAAAGGTGATGATAGAGATGTTACAGTGATCATGATAAATACCATTCACCTGTTTTTGTGGAAACCTCTGCCTTCAAGGCATCGAGTTTTGCCTGAGAGCGTCCGGCGATTCCCCAGGCTCTTCAGCAAAATCGATCCAGCCATTTAGGAGGAGTTCACTTTCATACACACGCACAGAAGATAGACAGAGACGGGGGGGCGGGGGGTAGGGTTGTAGCGGGGGGTAGGGGTCGGCGGGTGGAGGGAAGGGGGTTGAGCGGGGTAGGTGTTTGACGACAAAAGGTGATGATAGAGATGATACAGTGATCGTGATAAATACCACTCACCTGTTTTTGTGGAAACCTCTGCCTTCAAGGCATCGAGTTTTGCCTGAGAGCGTCCGGCGATTCCCCAGGCTCCGAGCTCGTATTTCTTTGCAAACTTCCCCATTTGTGTCACCACCTTCGTCCCCGACATGCCCGTCGCCCCGAAGATGACCAGGTCTAACCGCGACATCTGATCAACAAGGACAAATAACATTACGCTAACCAATACCTATTTCCTATAGGGATACACGGTGGAGGGAGCACACGAAACAGCTGTTTTTTTTTCGGATTTCAACATCATTACGCCATTTGTTAAGAATAGAGCGTGTCCAAAAGAGATTCTTGAATAATCTCGGGTTCTCATTCGCATCGCGAAAAGATAGCGTTTTTCAAAATGAAGAACCTTGAAAATCGTGGAGATATGTTAGATCTTAGCTTTATCTATAAACTAGCAATCCGACCCGGCTTCGCATGGGCCTATAGCCTTCCTCGATAAATGGACTATCAAACACTAAAAGATTTTTTCAATTCGAACCAGTAGATCCTGAGATTAGCGCGTTCAACCAAACAAACAAACAAACTCTTCAGCTTTATAATATTAGTATAGATTGCTGAGGAACAAAATCGACTGTCCACAACTTCTACAAAAACTCTCTTTTAGGGTTCCTCGTCGCGCCAACCCATTACTCCTCTAGCTCCACCTTTTCGACGAACTAAATTTGGTACAAGCTCACCTATTCCGCGTTTATGTAAGTAATATATTAAATAAATACAGTGACGTTAACGAGATACACGCAGACAGTCTCGCAACATGTATTCGTAAAGCCAACAACAATCATTTCTAACAAACATAACACTTACTGCTAACATTAATGCTGAAATGAAATAGTACCCATAACCACCATTACTTGTAGCTATACTACATCAAAATTATAATTAATATTTTTAATTAATCATAATTGGCTACTTATACGTCTAAATCTGTAACATCTGTTGGTAGACCTAAGGAAATAAATAAACACTTTAGAATCATAAAATGAATTCTTCTTGGTAAATGCATTCGTCTCCACGTCGTCCTTTCCACTCTTTCTAATCGAAAACACTTTGCTAGACCCGGATATCGAACCACTCAGTAATCGAGCTTCCACCGAACACTAGACAGTTTATTTATTATTTAATTTAATAATATTTTTAAACATCTCATCTTTATACCTTTGTGACAAAAAAAAATAATGTTGAGGTCTATGCGAACGTAGCGCCTGCTCAGTGCTCATATATTTCAGGAAATAACTTTCTTTATCAACGAATAATTATATTATAAAGCGTCCGCCACCCTTCCTAGGTCCCTAACTGCCACGACTAAACTAGGTAAATCAATCGATGTAACGAATTCATGTATGCACGGTGTATTTTTTAAGAATTAATCTCATTAATTTATTATGCCGCGCTTATTGTTAAACTTCGTAGGATTAACTTATTTTAGGTACTATTTATTGTCTGCTTATTGAAATATTCCGTCACACAACGTAATAATCAGAAAATTAAAATAAATAGTTTACCTTTACAATTAAGCTTAGCACCGGTTATTACAAATACTTCGCACTTTCAAACACAATACATTCAAAATCCCGCCGCGCGCCACACGTCATCGACGAATCAGAACAGCATACCGAACTAGTCCTAATAGGGAGGGGAAGCGACTTTATAAGTTAAACCGACTTCATATAAAATCGAGTTGGCATTGGACTCCTCTTCTCGAACTCGATGACGCATCTGGTAAAATGTTTGATGTTTATTTCATCATCTCAGACTGCACACCGCTACAAAAAATTTTTGGTAAGCTGCTTGGACTGAACTGATACAGTAGGTATGTTGGGGTGGGCTCCCAGTATAACCGGATGCCGGATGCAGCTGAATACCAGTGTTTAACATGAATCGACTACCTATCAGACCTCCACACCCCAGTTACTGGGTATTCGGTAACTCCGAACACGATACCCCTTGGTAAGACTGGTTGTCAGACTTTCTGACTTCTGACTACCCTTAACGACTGTCAAAGATCTACCATTGACAGAAAGAAGAAGAATATAATTAAGTACGTATAGCTTATAGTAGATACTCGGCAATAGTGTAGTTTTCTATCAGTAAAAGATTTTGTGATTTTGGATAATTATGTAGTTTCGATTAATACCAACTAGGTATATAAACATGCTAACTCTTAGGGCGCCTTTAAATTTGCCGCGCTGCAGTCGCGCGACTAATTTAAAGGCGCCCTTAGGTCCCATTGATAGGGTGTAGATTGATTGACCCATTGGTTTCCTGGCTTTGTAAGTAGGTACCTACTTCGGATTCACTTTCACTTAACCTATTGCTTCAGTAGACCACATATCAATGTCTGCCTTTTTCCAGACGTTCGGTTCCATGAATGAGCTATGTAAGTTGCTAATCTTGTCGCGTCTGTTGAGTACACAGAAGTCGCTGTTGCCGACTTCCGGAGTTGCGAACGCTACCAGGCAAATGAGAAATGAAGGTAAAACGTGAAAGAAATATGTAAATATGTTCTGTGTATTATAAACGTTTTATAATATTAAAAGGCTCTTTCTGTCGCATCAGTTAATAATTAGAACTCAAGACCATTGTTTTCGGAGATTAGGTATATTCTATAAAATGAATATCGTAAACAATTCTAATTTACTTGAAAAAATATGATATATCCTTCAGCTTGTTGGCTTCTTACGAAGTATAAGTAAAACGAAACGTAGATTAGCAACGACAGCTGTCAAACTGTCAAATAACTGACTGATAAGTGACAGTGACACTTCCTTCTCATCCCGAACTTGGTCCGTGGCTACTGGCTGGCGCTTCTTTTTAACCTCACCAAAATCTAAATTAAATAAACAATATGGAATTAAACGAAAGAATTCTTCATTACCTAGAAAAATGTGATAAAGTGGACACTATCAAATTAGCTAGTGAATTCAATGAAGACCACCAAAAAGTTGTGGGTGCTGTAAAAAGTTTGGAAGCTCTTGAAATGGTGATCTCTGAAACGGCTAAGAGTACGAGGTGGGACTTGACGGAGGAGGGGCAACTAGTTGCCGATAAGGGCAGCCATGAAGCTGTCTTGTACAACAGTATTCCAGAAACTGGCATGCCCCAAGCCGAAGTTATGAAGGTATGCATGAAAGTGATGAAATTAGATAGTACAGTCAACAGCAAAAGTAGATGATCAAAATCAGAATTTCAATACTAATGAACGGAGTTCGCGTCAGAACTGTGTGGCGTCGAAGTGATTCAAAAGTATATGTGTGACAATCACATACTTTTAATAAATAAACTAGTAATAAATTATATAAATTAGTGTTAGTAAATAAGTATTGAATTTCGGATTTTGATCATCTACTTTTGCTGTTGACTGTACTATCGGACACCGAATTCTCTTACAACTTAGGTCAGGTCATATAATATTATGCAGCTAATGACTCATTAAGCTTGATTAAACATTTAATAAGTACCTATCTTGGTCAGGGTCGTCTTAGGGCTTCCTTCACGATAACAAAGTACAGTTGCAGCAACAGCATAATTGAAATATGTATATAAAAATACTATTGTATTTAGGTGTTTGTCTTAGAAACTATTTGTATAGAAAAATGAAGGATATATTTCCATTAAAAAAAAAAAAAAACCCAATTTTAATACTTATTTAGAAATATACTAACAGCACTATTGCTTTAAACATGTTATTTGTCTGTCAATGAATTTTAATACTATTTTAAAAACTAAGAAGAAGAGTTGAAGTTATATAATGTTACTTTTTCTATAAATTTATTTATTTTTTATTTATTTATTTATTTATTTATTTTCAGCCTATATTGTCCCACTGCAGGGCAAAGGCCTCCCTTTCTTCTTTCCAACCCTCTCTGTCCAGAGCTAGTGTGGACCAATCCCTCCTGTAAGCGTCAAGCTCATCCCGCCATCTTCGCCTAGGTCTACCTCGTTGTCGCTGGACGTTTTCTGGGACCCACATTGTGGTTGCTTTAGCCCATGATATGTTCGACATGCGGACGATGTGGCCGGCCCAGTCCCACTTAAGCTTGGCTGCTTTTTGAGTGACGTCGGCGATCCGTGTTCTAGAGCGCAGCTCCGCGTTCCTAACGCGGTCCGTTAATCTTACTCCCAGGATGCTGCGCTCCATCGCTCGCTGGCAAACCTCGAGCCTGGACCTCAGCTGAACAGTTAAAGACCAGGTTTGAGCGCCGTATGTAAGGATAGGCAGAATGCACATGTCCATTAACTTGCGTTTAAGGCAAATTGGAAGGTCTCCTTTCATGAGAGCCTTCATCGACCAATAGCTCTTCCAGGCGTTTTTGGTGCGTCTAGCAACTTCTTTTTCCTGTCTCGCCTGGAATGAGACTATTTGGCCTAGGTAGATGTACTCTGGAACATATGCAATCCCCACACTTTCCACATACAGTTTCCGTTGGGTGCTGTTAGTCATGAGTTTGGTCTTCGACATGTTCATCCGAAGTCCAATCTCGAGGCTCGCCTTATTTAGGTCACTCAACATTTCACCTAATTCAACTGCCGAAGATGAAAATAGTACGATATCGTCGGCGAAACGCAGGTTGGTCAGCCTTCTTTCGCCGACAATAACGCCTTTATCTGCCCAAGCATCAGATAGGGTTTTAAAAACCTCTTCAAGGGTGGCAGTGAACAGCTTAGGGGACAATGGGTCTCCTTGTTTGACACCTCTCTGAATGGGGAAGGATGGTCCTGTGGTGGTAGTTTTTATTGCTGCAGTGCTATTTAGGTATATCGCTCTTAGCAAATTGACATAGGTGGTATCTATATTTTGATCGAGAAGCGCCTTAAATAGTGAGTCGTGGTGGATGCTGTCAAAAGCCTTGGCGTAATCAACGAAAGCCAGATATAAAGGAGTTTTAAACTCTGTACACTTCTCGATTATTTGGTTTAGGGATTGTAGGTGGTCGGTGGTGGAGAGGCCTTGTCGGAACCCTGCCTGTTCAGGTGGCTGTTGGGAGTCCAGTTGAGTCGAAATACGGTTCTCGATTATTTTAATAAAAGTCTTGTATAGGTGAGATACGAGACTGATAGGGCGATAGTTGCCGATTTCAGTTTTATCGCCTTTTTTATGTAGTAGAATGATGGTGGAATGGCAAAATTGAGAGGGAAATGAACCAGTTTGCAATATTAAATTAAATAAGTTCGTAATGTGTGGAAGTAATGCATGTTCTCCAATTTTAAGAGCTTCAGTCGAAATGCCATCTTCTCCGGGGCTTCTGTTATATTTAAGGCTGCGCAAGGCGCAGTGAACTTCAAATCCAGTAATATGAGGTGAAATTGGAGCTAAATGTTGTGAGAAGAAAGCATCATTGTGGGATTGGTAGGAGGAAGAGACCGCGCCTTCAGCAGAATACAGAGTTCTATAAAATTCTGTGCAGATGTTCAGAACTTTGTCTTTTTCAGTATGGATGATACCTGCATGGTCTTTGATTTTGGTGATGGTGGATCGACCTTTTTCTGTTCCTCTTAGAGCCAATTTTAGGGATCTGTTGTTTTCCAGAGCAACTTGCACCAGCTTGTCGTTGAAGTGCCGCACATCTTTACGGATGCACCTTTTTACCTGCCTATCGATTGCTCTAAACTCTGGGGTATTGAAAAGAAGGCTTTGTCTTTCTTCTATTAGTTTTTAAAGTGACGTCGCTCAGCTTGAGTATTTTTTTCTTTGAGGGTTTAACTTTTAAACTGGCATTTTTTATACTTGATGTGATATTTTTATGAAGTTGTTCAATATCATCTAAGCCTGTGGTTTTTAGTGAATTAAAGCTATTTTTAAGTTCTAGATTGAATTTTTCGCGATTAATAATTAAAGAAGTTTTGTCTGGTTGTTTTGTGCTATTCTTAATTGTTTGGGTTCTATGAATTTTATGATCAAAGACCGCCACCACCCTTAGTGGGCGATGGTCAGAAGAGTATCGAATTTTGTTTAAAATTTGGAATTTGGTTATAAATTGCTTACTAGAAGATAGGCAGAAATCAATTTCATTCTTCGTTACTCCATCGGGAGAAAACCACGTCCAGCGGCGTTGAGGTTTTTTGTAAAAGAAGCTGTTACTAATGCTCAAACTTTGCCCGAAGGCAAATTGTAATAGACGCTCGCCACGTATATTCCTTGTTCCCAACCCGTGAAGCCCTACAATACTTTTGTTATCGTTGTGTTCTCCACTGCCAAGTTTGGCATTGAAGTCTCCTAGTATCATAGTCCAAGTTCCTCTATGGTCGTCACATGCTTTATTTAGGAGGTCGTAAAACTCCTCCACTTCCTCGTCTGGGTGTGATGACGTAGGAGCATAGACTTGTACGATGGTCAGAGTTTTCTTGTCCATGATTCGAAACTTCAATAGAGCTATTCTGTCGGAATATGCAATGAATTCTATAATATTACATTTCCATCGCCTGGCTACCAAGAATCCAACACCAGACTGTCCTCCACAATCACCGTTATAGTAGAAAACGTTATCATTACGCTCTAAAGTGTCTTCGCCTTCTCTTCTTACCTCCGAGAGGCCTACAATGTCCCAGTTAATATAGTTTAGGGCATTTTCGAGTTCAATTAGCCGTTCTTCGGTTCTTAAGGTGCGGACATTGTACGTTAATATATTTAGTTTATCGGAGTCCTTATGGCTAGCGTGTTTCATTTGACAGTTGGGGACACCCGCCCGGAGATTCTCACCCCTGGCTCCAGGTAGTTCTGGCATACTGTCAATAGCTTCACCCCGGGAGCCGCCGGGCACTTGGGGATCGTTTGTTGTGTTGTCCATGAAGAAAGGGGTTTAGACAAGAAAGCTCACCACGCTTGTCAAATGCGGGTTGGTGAGCGCGCAGTAAGCCTACTAACTTGGCTTGTGGGTGCCGCCGTTGGTATATGAAATACTCTTCCGCCGCCACCCTTAGTTAACATCCTGCACTGATGCTAACTATATCCGACTAGAAACCTCGTGTGAACATTCACGTTCTTGAGCCTTTTAGTCGGTAAATAAAATGGTTATCCCGCCATTTTGTGTCGGTCGTCAGAGCCTCGTTGGTAAACAGCAGGGTGCACCACGTGCAGGTGAGGTTGACATTTGAGGAGTCCGGTTGTTCTGCGCTCCCCCTTACACCCCCCCTTACACCTATAAATTTAGAGTCAAAAATATATTATTCATTGAGCTGTATACATTTTAGTTACAACTTAATTTAACTTTATTTTGAACATTTGAAAATAACAACAAAAAAGCTGTGAACATCTTTTTTGTATACCTACTCTATAAGTAAATAAACAGATTATATTCTATATTATTCTAAAAATAGTAGAAAATCTTATAGGTAGTTATCATATCGTTAAATGAAATTAAAAGAAATGTTTTACAGACTGTCCCTAATGCAAAAGTCGGATTCAGCAAAGCAATGTCCGCCGGCTGGATATTCATAGACAAATCGGCAGGAGCGCCACTTGTCAAACGTAAAGTACAAACTATTACAGACACAGTACAAGAACACTTGATTGAAATCAAAAAGGGCATTGACAACATACCCGATAATGTCAGAAATGATTATAAAAAGCGGAAGCTACTTCAAGAGGTTACCGTAAAGAGTTTCTTGTTATCAAAAGGACCACAGTTTGCCACAACTATTAAAAAGCTAGAAACGGATTTGACAAGTGACATGCTTTTGACTGGTGTCTGGAAAACCCTACAGTTCAAGCCATACAACTTTGATGCTTTGGGTATGTTTTTCTTGGCATAATGCAATAATTATGTACTATGATTTTGTGATAACTTGGACTGAATAGACCGATACACAAATATCCGAATAACTCTACCTTGACTCTACTTACTCATCATAAATGGCCTGTATTTTGTAAGTTATTGATAGAATTTAATTATTTATTAATAACGATATTAGTTAAGATTTGCACCTAATGCAATATTGAGGGCTCTTATACTATAAAAATTGTATAGTATTTTAAAAATTGCTGTCTCTTGTGTTACTTGTTCTTAAAAATAACCCACTCTTATCTCTCTATACAGGTCAACCACCTGAATGCGGCCACTTACATCCACTTCTCAAGGTCCGCTCTGAATTCCGGGAGATCTTCTTAGAAATGGGTTTCAATGAAATGCCTACCAACCAGTATATTGAGAGCTCCTTCTGGAACTTCGACGCCCTCTTCCAACCCCAGCAGCATCCGGCGAGAGATGCTCATGACACATTCTTCATGTCCTCTCCATCCAGTACCACTGAGTTCCCCATGGATTATTTGGAAAGGGTGAAGAAAGTTCACAGTGAAGGTGGCTACGGGTCCCAGGTTTGTGTCATTTTGGTTTGAAAACATTTCTTAAGAAAAGAACATTACAGTTCACTTACTTGCATATTCAGTAAAATGCAAAAGTATATGCCATTTTTAATAGCACTTTTTTATAACATTATTTTAGGGCTACTTTTAAATGTGAACTTTTGCTGTTGAACACATCAACAGATCAGGTGTTTCATTATTAAGTTGGCGAGCATAAGTTTATAATTAAATATCATATATTTTCCTTACTATAGTAAGTTCTAAGATTTTCTTACTTCTATTTGTCTTGTGATCATAATTATGGCTGAATTCCCCTAACAGGTAGGCAACAGTATTATATTATAATATTGTGTAAGTAATAGGCAGTAGTAGACAAGGCACAAGTGTTGATCATCACATTTGCTCAAAGTGGATTGGCAATTTCAGACTTATATTAATTACAAGTCCTGGTTTCCTCACGATGTTTTCCTTCACCGATGTCAATGATGTTCAAGATAAACATAGAAAGTATATAAGAAATTGAAAAAGTCGCATTGGTACTTGCTGGTTGACAATGGAGAGGAGGTTGATAACATTGTCATTGGAGAGGGGACAAGTGGGTTCGAGAATCCTTCGGAGGCACCTACTGACGCTGGTGCTCATTTACAAATGAACGACGCTTCTGAGCAAAGTGAATGCGATCCCACGACGAGCCATCAGAACACTAGGTCTAGGCGTGAACGCGTCAGAGTTAATTATAAGCCTTTTATTAAATTAATCATTTTATTATTGTCATAAATATATGGGGGAGGGATTGTTATATACAGGGTGTCCAGTAAATAGCACGACATACCGCAGGGGGTGATAGCTTGGGTCAATACCTGTCAAAACAACACAATATATGTTAAGCAAAATCTTACGGATTTACAGTTTTACAAAGTTTTCCGAAATATCGAAAAATCTCTACCTTGAAACAGATTTTTAAGCATCTCGTAATGAAAAATTCCTTTTCTAGTATTTTTTTTACATCAAATTATTCTTGAATTGTTACTTCACTCATTGATAAGTCTTTTTTCTATCAAAACCAATAATGTTTTCAAGAAATACAGTTTTTTGTTTAAATTTTCACAGAACAATTTTCCTATCTAACTTTAACCTACAGTGGTGAAAAAATCCGTAAAGTTTTACTGAACATACATTGTGTTGTTTTGATAGTTATTGACCCAAGCTATCAACCCCTGCAGTATGTCGTGTTATTTACTGGACACCCTGTATGTACAAGTAGTTAGCTATACGCGCCGCTGCACCGGCGCGTGTTAAACGTTTGAATAAAGAGCGAACGGGGCGCACGTACAGTCAACAGCAAAAGTAGATGATCAAAATCAGAAATTCAATACTAATTAACGTAGTTCGCGTCAGAACTGTGTGGCGTCGAAGTGATTCAAAAGTATGTGTGTGACAATCACATACTTTTAATAAATAAACTAGTAATAAATTATTTAAATTAGTGTTAGTAAATTAGTATTGAATTTCTGATTTTGATCATCTACTTTTGCTGTTGACTGTACGTGCGCCCCGTCCTCACATCTCCCCTGCGAATATAACAGGAACTCTCCTACATGAGTGACGGGCGCCTTAACCACTGAACCATCACCACACACCAAGAAGCTTATAGATAAAAGTGGAGGCAACACTCTAAATACCTAAGTGAAACCAACTGTGGGCAAACACTCTCTTTCTGAATGCATATTTAAGAACGAAACAGTGATATCGTCGTTGATACTGCAATTCCACTTGTACAATGTACACTTTCAATAATTTGACTTAAGAGCGCCCAACCCGTCATATTTCACATACAAACGCTCGAACGCGATTACGGCGTTATAACAAATTATTTTCCAAATATTTTTAACGCACAGGTATTTTGTGGTTTAAATCTAGGTTTGTATGAAGCCAAAAAAAATTTTTTTGAGAAACAAATTCAATAAACACGTTTGAACATCAGCTTTTTTGCACAATTTTATCTGAACTTTGGCCGGTCATAATGCACTCATACATTGAAAAAGTAAAAAAAACAACCTTGCACATGTAATGGAGATTCTAAATTACAAACATTTTACCAAAAACTTCTAAGACTTTTTCAAAAACACGTATGTCCTGGAACAAGTTTTGTGAAATTTCCGCGCACCAATTTTCCTGTGATGATATCGCGTTCTCACTCACTCGTTTGTTTTCGAGCTTTGCGTAGGTTGAAACAAAAAAAAAATTCAATCACACTCGCGTTGAAGTTCGTTCGATGGGGATGGGCGCTCTTAACGTCGAAATTTGCGGTATTTCACAATTTTAGTTTCGCGGAATTGCAGAATCAACGACGATATGTGTTTTCTTTATCGTATGTATGCGTTCAGAAAGAGAGCGTCTTCCCACAGTTGGTTTCACTTAGGTGTTCAAGGTGTTGCCTCCACTTTTACCTATAAGCTTCTTGCCACACACTCATTATTTAACGACACGGTTAGCCCAGTGGCTGAGCGATCGCCTGCTGCGCATGCTGGTTCGAGTCCCGCCCAGGGTAAATATTTGTGTGATGAGCACTTGTGTTTGCCTTGTGTCTGGGTGTTCTTCATCTATAATATGTATGTATTTGTGTATATCAGCTGTCGCAGACGGCGCCGAGGGCACGTTTTTGCTTTTAGAAGTGATGGACAAATGGTTAAAGAGGCGTCTGTCAATTATGGCAAACAAATAATAATAATAAAATGTGGGGACATTTTCACGCACGGCCATCTGACCCCAAACTAGGGAGACCCTGTACTATGGGTGTCAGGCAGCTGATATACATGGTACACAAATACATTTTTTTTTTGTTTAAAAACATACAAACAACACCCAGACACAAGGCAAACACAAGTGCTCATCACACAAATGTTTACCCTGGGCGGGAATCGAACCCGCAACACGCTGCGCAGCAGTCGATCGCTCAGCCACTGCGCCAACCGTGTCGTCGTATATGTTTGATGCCGGCACTTCACATGGCGTATTTGTACTAATATTCGCCTTACTTGGATAATATAAAGTATATCCTATGTTTATTGAAATAAAGTTATTTTGTATTATCCAAGTAAGGCGAATATTTGCACAAATACGCCATGTGATGTGGTAGCATAATATGTTACCTATGTGTGCTTATTATTACACTGCTGTTTGTTGTGCCTAAATCCATACTTCCATACTTTATTTATTATATTTATTATTTATTTATATATCATAAACAGGAAATATTTGTATTTTTGTATGTAACGAATAAACTCAAAAATTACTGGTCCGATTTCAAAAATTCTTTCACCAATCGAAAGCTACATTATTGCTGAGTAAATAGGCAGGTAAGTAGGTAGAGGGACAGGATAACGTCTGTCGGGTCAGCTAGTAATATTATAAATGCGAAAGTAACTCTGTCTGTTACGCTTTCACGATGAAACGGCTGCATCGATTTTAATGAAATTTGGTATGAAGATAGCTTTAACCCTGAGGAAGGACATAGGCTACTTTAATCAGCGACTTCATCTGCATCCGCGATAACCGACATTCTTAGTCACGGACGAAGTCGCGGGCAGAAGCTATTAGATAAAGAAAGTTCAGAAAACCCACCTACACACACTTTCTAATCACATCTTTGTTACCTACCAGGGTTACAGATACGAGTGGAAGATCGAAGAAGCACAGAAGAACTTACTCCGTACCCACACCACTGCCGTCAGCGCCCGCATGTTGTATAAGTTAGCGCAACAGGGAGACTTCACTCCGCAGAAGTACTTCAGTATTGACAAGGTATTATACCAACCCTGAAGAAACTTAGTAGTAGTAGCACAGATATAGATAGACCTAGATAACGCAAGAGCAACTACTTCGCGTGCCTATTATCGTGCCTAACTTACGAAAACAAATCGTAAGTAAAAAAAATAAAGTAAACGTTTCCTTCCATCGGTAAGTCATTTTGTGATTAATATTATGCGTAATTGATTTAAAAAACAATTATCTTTAATCTAATACCCTCAGTAATACCTGGCAATGAGGAATAATAAGGAAAAACAAAACATTCGTATTATATTGTGACGTCCAAAAAATGGCACGCTTGGTTTTCATACAGATCGTGATACTGGCGTTATCTAGGTCTATCTATATCTGTGAGTAGTAGTATGATGGGCTGGCGTCCGCAACTCCACGTCTCAGTGCGTATTTTGCGTACAGGTGGGAAGTAAATCATTCGATCCACCCGAGCTCCTCAAGAAAGGCCAGCAGCGCCTTGACGTCGCTGGTGATCTCCCGTAGGTTACCTAGGTTACCGAAGTACTTTGCCCTGTATGAAGCGACCTCAGGGCAGTTCAGAAGCACATGCACAGTGAGCTGTCAATTACTCCTCCTCCTGAAGAAACTTAAACCCTACAATATACGTCCGAGTGGCGGGACTTTCATACAAGCCAAAAAGCCGGGCTTGCACTAATAAGCATAACATGAGCTAATCAATAACTGAGCAACTTGATGTTTTTTTCTTATTCGTAAAAAATCTGTCGAACTTGCCCTAACCATGACCCCTAGGCACGCCACAGGTCCGCAATACCACAAAGTACGCGCGGCTGCGGCGCGCCCGAGCAGAGAGACCACTCAGAACAAACCGCCATTTTTGGCACGCACACATTGACATCACACACGTTCATAGGCATTCTCAAGCAGTTTTAAGCAGACTTCAGTCTCGACTGTCACTCGTTGTCAAAATGAATAAATGAGAGACATTGACAGACAGACAATTTTGTTTTAAAAAAATTGCAAAGAGTTCCAACCAGTGTCAATAAAATTTCATATTGTCAGAAATAAAACATACAGAGTCAATACAGTAGCAGCCCTAGTGAGTTTGGCAAGTTTAGGTAATTATTTTTGAAAATGGCGGGAGAGGACTTTCTGTAACCTCTATATTTTGTGGCAATACCATAAATATCATCATCTGCCTAGCCTTTTCCCAACTATTTTAGGGTAGGCTTCCAGTCTAACCGGATCTAGCTGAATACCAGCTTTTTACATGAAGCAGTCGCTTCATGTAGATAGGCAGTTGCCTATCTGATCTCCACAACCCGCTGCTAGGTAACACGATACTCCTTGATAAGACTGGTTGTCAATTTTCTATCTTCTGACTACTTATAACGACTGTCAAAGATCTACGAATTGCAGTTGGGACGGCTTCGGCTCTCGGTATGAATTGGATGATCACCTATCCACGGACCGGACGCGGACGACGTAGCTTAACCGTCATGGCCGGTCGATCCGTACGGGTTTAACTTAGCCACGAGCTCCTCCGAGTGTGCATCAGCATAGAATTTTGTAAATCTATCTATAATATCTAAATATACAAAAGCGAAAGGTCACTCACTCGGTCACTCATCACAAAATACCGAAAACCGCTTGACGTATAAAGATGTAATTTGGCACGGAGGCTAGTTTATAGTTAGTAGAAGTCCGCTAAAAACGGATTTTGCGACAGGGCCGGATTAAGGAGGTCTATGGCTCTCGCAATTAAACACCGGGAACGTAGTCGCAGGCAGCAGCCAGTAGAGAATAATTGTATATTTAGCTCTCTGTCGCATCCACATTCATCAAACCAAATCATTTATTTGGTTGATAATTTTAGAATTTACGAGACAAGGCACAATATCGGGTGAAATTCCTTCCGAATGGGAGTAGACCTCTGCCCACGAGTGGGACCGAGAAGGCTAGCAAAAAAAAATGATTAAAAAAATCATCGGTCCTTTTTTTCGGTTTGGTATCTCGAAGGTCAACCAAGGAGATTGTCGGCTGACACCGGACTTTCCTGTGGTGCCTTAAAGAGAATTTAAGGCCTCCAGCCAGAGCAAAAAACTTATAAACTAAGCGACTACATGCTAAGTGTGTGGTATGGACCTCGGCGTAGGGTATGGCTGGGAGAGGACAGCAAAGAGCAGGCTTGGATTGGATCTTTTGACCATCGGTCATCACATATTTGTAAGCTTGCTAATCATCTTTAGGTATTCCGTAACGAGACCTTGGACGCGACGCATCTCGCGGAGTTCCACCAAGTGGAAGGTGTGATCGCAGACCGCGGGCTAGGCCTCGCAGATCTCATCAGCGTTCTTGACACCTTCTTCAAGCGACTCGGCTTCGACAGACTTCAGTTCAAACCTGCCTACAACCCGTACACCGAACCTAGCATGGAGATCTTCGCTTATCACACGGGTGAGTTTCAAGGGAGGACGCTAGTTTATAATAAGACTAGATTTTGCCCGCGACTCCGTCCGCGTATTATCGTGGATGCAGACGAAATTATGGAATAAAAAGTCCAATTAATCATATGTCCTTCTCCTGGGTTCAAGGTATCTTCATTCATACCAAATTTCATCAAAATCGGTTCAACTGTTTTGTCTCGAAAACGTAACAGACAGACAGTTTACTTTCGGAATTATTATATTAGTATAGATGAAATAACCTAACCTCTTTCACTGTATAGATATACCTGTTTGTTCCATCCATACTAATCCATATCCCTACTTTATATGTACTTTATACTTTTTTAATATAAATGCGAAAGTAGCTCTGTCTGTTACGCTTTCACGACGAAACGGCTGAACCGATTTTGATGAAATTTGGTATGAAGATAGCTTAAACTCTGGGGAAGGACATAGGCTACTTTTTAATCTTCAACTTTATCCGCGATAAGCTAGTTTACTATATATACGAAAGTCTACATCACATCTTTACGAAATTCATCGATGAACATACATGCTAAAAAGTGATTAATAACTTAATTAATAAAAAGGTTTATATTTTCCGCCTTTTAGTACTTTTTTAACATCCTAATCCAGTACGAAACGGCAACAAAGTTAAAACAGAGATTGAAAGTCCTTATCAAAACTTTTGCTGGACAAAACCGAAACTATTTTTTTGTTTCAAAGCGGTGTATCGATTTCGTTACAATTTATATGGAACCACAACAGAGGCATACTCTAGATCCGTTAAAAAGAAACAAAATCGCTTCACATCTGCTGGAGAAATCGCGTAATATACATAAAAAGAACATATTCGAATAGCCTCTTCCTTTTTTGAAGTCGGTTAAAAATAAATACATACAGTCCTACTGTGTCCTACATAGTACCTCCTTTTTTGAATCTGTTAAAAAGTAGCCATTGCTCCTATCCCATACTACCTACCTCTGCCTTAATACGATCGATCGTTCCCGAAGAAAATATAGGTCCTCTCTAAAGTTTCTTCTGAAACGATCAATCGATGATAACTCGAGACAGTTGTCTTACTTATAGAGGGTCCCACTATGAGGGGTCGAAATAGAGGACTATGAAAGGTTTTTTCCATTTATAATTATTAATATAAATGGAAGAAATTAGACTGTTTGTAAACAAACATGTCGGAACCTCATGGTAATTATGAATAACAGAGGTTTCTCATATATCCAGAGCCTCCTTAAGCAGGTTTCACTGTACATATTATAAATTGTTTTTTTTTTCAGGCCTCGGAAAATGGATTGAAATCGGAAATTCAGGCGTGTTCCGACCTGAAATGCTGTTACCAATGGGTCTACCTGAAGACGTGAACGTCATCGCATGGGGTCTCTCGTTAGAAAGGCCGACTATGATCAAATACGGACTGAACAATATTAGGGACTTAGTCGGCCCCAAAGTTGACCTACAGATGGTCCAGAATAATCCTATGTGTAGGCTTGATAAGTAAATATTTATTTCCGTTAATATACTTGTTTGAAAATTTTCTTAATTGTTTTATTTGCCAATTCTATACAATTTAAAATTGTTTTAAATATTTCATGAGAACAAACCACCACAAACTTTGATGGAACTTTCTATTTCCAACATCTTTAACGTAATTCTATTTCGTTTTGAAATCATACTGGAAACAATTCTTAGCTGTGCCAAGCGGTCCGTCAGGGTATTAAGAAACCATTGTGGAAACCAGAACCGGGGTGATCTGCAACACTTATTACTTTATAAATTAACTTGATATTATTGTGCTGTATGAATGAAGGGTAGAGGCACACCTACGACACTATATAAACGAACGATTTAATTACCTACACTACTACCAAAATAACATACTGTACAAATACGTACTTGTGTTTGCATGTCTATGCGCCGCTCGAAATAAAAGCAGTTCCCAGAGCGTTCGTTCGACGCGGGAAGAGGTGAGGAATAGTTTCAGAGGAAGGCGGGGCGTGTCGCTACTGTACGGTAGTACTAATATTTATACTGTGGTGAAGGTAAAGAGCTCGATCTCGGTGTATGAAAATGTCCGTTAAAATTTGCCACATAGGGGTGATACTACAATCGCGACCGGGTAAACATTGTCTAACTCGGCATACTTCACTCCGTCAACAACTGCTACATTCATACCATACTCTGTGCATACGCCAGCGCCATTTTGGCGAGTTTCGGAACTGTTACGTTGCTGCCAAAGAGAATATAACCACTAGAGAACATAAAGGCCGATTTCTTCTAAATACACAACTCACCACAGCGGGCCGGGGGACGGGCAAGTACGCGCGGCTGCTATTGGTCAGCTCAAGGTCAACATGCGTAGGTATGACATCGTTAGGGTTGCTCCAGTTGAATAAGAGAAAATAGTCGATATCGTTAAAATGGATTATAACCTCATGAAAAATGAGCATAAATAAATTAAATAAATAATACTAATAATATGTATAGTTTATTTAATTTTAATTGAGCATTTTTCATAATTTAATATTAATAATTTGAATATATTCCATTTTGTATTGAAAAAGTCGAACATTTTATTTATTTTTCGACAAAAATTCAAACATGTAGGTACGACGGTACGTCAACCACACAGATCAAAAATAGATAGGTATTATAATACAATATTTGAACTGATAATATTTTTTTATTTTATTATTTTCGATATCGACTTCAACTACTTACTACTAGGTAACACTACAGATTTTTGCGATAAACCTAACAAAGGGAAAGAAAGGATAGACGCATTAGAATTGTCTAATGAAAGAACGAGACTTTTCCAAAAGACATCAACGCGCAATACTGCAGTGTGCTTTCTTTAACCAACCACCAATGTATTGCGTTATAGTGATCCATGCGGTCACTCATAATCTAATTTAATCAAAAATAAATTTCGTATTGTTTATATATATACCTACTGCTGAAATGTTTTGCCATTTTTTTTTTGTAACTGGATGTCTCGAAATGTTTCCCACACCACTTCATCGCACATGAAGACATTTTGATGCGTTATTATTGCATAAAAGGTTTTAACAATTTACGTTAATATAGGCGACAGAATACTGATTATTTTCTTTCTACTGTATGCGCAGTCAAGTGGTTTTATAGTATTTGCTTGCTGCATAAAGCTGGACACTTTTTCAACTTTCCCTTTCATATGAGATTGTTCCCTACCTCTACCACAGTATAAATATTATTAGTACCACGCCGTACAGTAGCGACACGCTCCGCCTCCCTCTGAAACTGTTCCTCACCTCTCCCCGCGTCGAACGACTGCTCTGGGAACTGCGTTTTTGTTCTAGCGGCGCGTAGACACTCACACACACACGTATCTGTATAGTCTGTTATTTTAGTAGTAGTGTAGGCAATTATATCGTTTCGTTTCCATGGAGTGTCGCGGGTGTGCGACACTCCATAGCTGCATAGCTCCATAGCTGTATGGAACTTCGGCAATTCTGTTCACGCGAAAATTGTCAATTTAGTACTTGACACCACTATTTAATTGAGATACCTACTTTTTATGGGCGGTCAAAAGGCGATTCTCTTATAGATTTTGTACTGCAAATAGTAAAACATGACGTCACTTTTTTGCCAATTCGATTGCCAAACCACATACATGACGATTTGATCCCGAGGGTGTTGTAGAAAGTGCCTAAGGGAAAATCCGAAAGTCGGGCAGCAGTGACTTCCGTGTACTCAACAACTTCACTGCGATCCCCAAGACGCCTGCCAAGCGTGGGGATTATGGGGAAGGCCTTTGTTCAATAGTGGTCGTCTTCCGGTTGATGATAATGATGATGATGACGACATGACGGTTTTAGCCCAAAACTATTATACTTTACAGACCTGCCGAAATTGCTGTACTTATAATAAAACGAGACTTCGTCGGGTGAGTAGTTTCGAAGATTACGCCCTACATACAAACTAACAAACTTTTACCTCTATCATTTCAACCGAAAGACGTCCACTGCTGAACATAGGCCTCCCCCACAATGGGGGGTTTTGCCATAATCGCCACGCTTGGCAGGCGGGTTGGCGATCGCAGTATGGTTGTTACATAGGCACAGAGAACGCTGCTGCCCATTCTCCGGTGAGTCCCTAAGTCGCCTCTTACGACACCCGCGGGAAGATATGGGATGGTGTTATTCTTTACGTCCGACACCACATGGACAGATTGCCTCTGTATGAGACTTACCTCTATATAATATGTATACTTAGTATAGAAGTAGGTATAGATAACGTGCTACAAATGACCGCGGTTTTGGGGCCGCAATTGTTTTTTACGCGGTCGGGCCGGAAGGTCCCATGGTACCTACGCAATAAGTTTCAGTGTGAAGATATCAACGAAATGTGATACCTAATTAAAATCATTTCAGCTTTCAAAAATCCTTCGTCTTATCGTAGCAAGCTATGATGCCGGGTATTCACTCCCGTTGGAGACCGCATAATATTCAATGTGCAACTGGATCGAGGGCCCATTTTTGTTTTCAGTCCAGACGTTTTAGTAAAATTCTACTTTAATTTACTTTAAAAAAAAAACCTGACGTTATTTCTTTTTAACTAAGGTATGATACTTCCCGTGATCCAAGAGCCGGTTTTTACTTTGGGCAGAGGTTAAGCATTGCCATCCAACGTGGCAATGCAGCCAGTCTCTTGGGCACATTCCCAGATGAAAGCGATGTGGAGGATTTTTTTGATGCCTTATTATATTAGTTCGTTTTTTGTTTAATAGTTATAGGTTTTTCTTTTTTATTGTACGTGTAAATATTGTACTCAGGTATATAATAAGTAAAATATGTTAATTATGTATTTCTTCTGATAAATTCATATTTTGCAGGTCTCTCAGTAAATAAGTACTTGAAGACCGCTATAAATCTGTAGTGTCATATTCTACACATTCGGGACTTTCTTAAAAACTAGAAAATCTTAACTTAATTCTTAAATACAATGATTAACCCAGAGATGGTACCTTCTGAGATTCAGGAATTGAAGGCCCAAATTATTTAATACTAACAGCTATAAATTCATGCCCCTTTGCTTTAAGTTTTTACAAGTTTTTTACTAATTTCAATATAAGTAAGTATTATTTCATTTCACCAAGATTTAAAAAATGGTCCCTCGATCCAGTTAATATTAAAGTAAGTATATTAAAGTATAATAATAAAAATATGGTACGGCCTATTTACATAACTGTCGAAACCAACTAAATAGTAATAAAGCAAAAAAGAAAAACAAAACATAAACGTTTCTGTCACTGTTGTGACGGTTAATTTTCTGATTAAATCTGATTTATTTATTGTTTTAGAAATGCTTTACACGGTTCGTAAAATGTTACCAATGATGAAACGCCTGTTGAACCAATCGTATTTAAAGTTTGTTAATCCTATGAGGATGGCTGTAAGAAATTATGAAATTCCCAAGAAATTAGAGAGTGTGGCGAACGAACCCAACCCGAGTTTTTTCAGAATGGTGGAGTATTTCTACCACCAAGCAGTCCGTGTTTGTGAGCCTTCTCTCCTAGAGTATCTGGGCAAATACTCGCATATGTCTCCGAAGAAGAGGCAGCAAAGAGTGTCTGGGATTTTGAAAGTATGATTTTATAATACATATACCTACCTAAAAATACGCACAGGTACATAGATATGGCTATAAACTTATCATCTTTTAAAAGTAAACCATCGGCAGTGTGTACCAGTGCCTGTGACAACTTACAAATAAATTATATGTAGGTAGCTCCAGCGCTATGTTATTGTAGTGGTAGCGCGACCTCCGCGCGCCGCCATCCTGAAAGCATACACATGCGCCCTTCCGTCAGGGTATAATTCCATAGATTTTTTGGTCATGATCACTACCAACTATCGACTTACATACCTAAACCATGTTTACCAACGTGCAGGAGACTTGTTAATTTCAGGTGATGGGTTCGACAAACAGTTGTCTTCAAATGGAGTTTCCGCTGCAACGTACAACTGGTGATTATGAGATCATTGAAGCGTACCGCTGTCAACATAGCGTCCATCGCCTGCCTTGTAAAGGAGGTAACAACTGCTTAACTAAACCACCTGTACCTATGTAGTTTCAGTTAACTTTGACATTTTCGTGAGATCTTGCTTTCTCTTCCCAGGACAAAGGTATTATATTGGGTGCTCACGTGAGGAAATTCAGTATTTAGGTATTTAGTAATAGGCCCACCCTTTATTTATACTGTGTCATATATTTTGCAAATTAACAACAACGAAAAGCAGTTCCAGCATTGCTTTTATTTCCTTTTAAAATATTTTTTTAATGAAATGGGAACATTTTGAACTCGCTTTTCAATACGTACTTTAGATTTGGACACGTGACGTCACGAAGATTATGGTCCCTTCTCCACCCCTTGTTACAAATTGACACATTTTTTTTTTACCCTTCCCCACCCCTTAACGTGTGACGTAATGTGTAGATGAACCCTAACTTAAAATGCCGTTTAAATATAATAAAAAACCTTTTTAAAAAATTTTAACTTTCATTTGACCAGGAATAAGATATTCGGATGCGGTGAACTTAGACGAGGTAAAAGCCTTGGCTTCCTTGATGACGTTCAAGTGCGCAGTGTCCAGCATTCCTTTTGGAGGCGCCAAAGGAGGTTAGTATTAGTGTACCTACTCCGTATAGTTAGAAAACGAATTCTTACTTTAGCTTGCTGGACCACAAAGCCTGACATAAATCAACCTTCGGTCTTACACTTGAAGCGACTCACGTGCCTGTCTTTTGGCCGCTTGTTTACGTGTGATCAATACACACAAAAATCGTAACGGCTGCTGTGCCAGGTCATCATCATTATCTCTATCGTTAGCCGGAAGACGTCCACTGTTGAACAAAGGCCTCCCCCGTAGAATGCCCGGTTACCCGCAACCTTGACGATGTCGTTGATCCATCTGGTGGGAGGCCTACCAACGCTGCGTCTTTCGGTTCGTTGGTCGCTACTCGAAAACCATTCTTCCCCATCGGTTATCTGTTCTTCGAGCGATGTGACCTGCCCATTGCCACTTCAACTTGCACATTCTGAGAGCTATGTCGGTGACCTTGTGACCTTAGTTCTTCTGCGAATTTCCTAGTTCCGGATTTTATCGCGCAAAGAAACTCCGAGCATAGCTCTCTTCATGGCTCGGTGACTCTGAGCTTCTCTAGGAGGCCAGCTGTTAAGGACCACGTTTCGGTGCCATATGTCATCACTGGTAACACACACTGGTTATAAGCCTTCTTATTTAGGCACTGGTGCTCGACAACTTCGATAATATCATTCCCAACCACTGCCGGTACGGGTGGACCATGGACATTCGACACAATTTTTGTCTATGTTCATTTTAAGATTTACCTACCTGTTTAGAAACGTTACTGAGATCCCTGGCTGGGCATAGTGTTAATATCTTCTACCGACTCAGCCATGATAACTAGGTATATCATCGGCGAAACGAAAGTGAGTGATGTATTCGGCATAGGTGATGATGCCAAATCCATCTCAGTTCAAGTTTAGACCTTGTAAACGTCCTCCAAGGCGTTTGTGAAGTCACACGCCTCTTTGCAACTGGATTGGTTCCGTGCTCTCGTCCTGTAATCGGATCGACATAGTGATGTTTCCATACAAACACTTTAACATTTCGATAATTATATCTATACTTACTTGATACGGCATCGTGACCTCTCAAGCTTAACATCGATATTCAATTTGCCTCTGACAATACGGTGATCGTTACCCTTTTTGGCGAATCTGGAAAAAGTAGTTCATCGAAAAGATGTCCCTTTTTTCAACTAGCCTCTGACCCCTTACCGTCGACCCGAGTGCCCATCTTTGCGTTGAAGTCCCCCCTTACAACGGTGAAGTATATTATATGGAGGTATGCATGGCTTTCGATATATCCTCATAGTCTCCACTTCATCATCAGGGTGTGTCGAGGTCGCGGTACATGTACCTCTATGACCTTCAGTGAATAACGATCGTTAACGAGGGCATACGGACGACAAACCCAACACCAACTTGGGATTTTTGATCTCCTTCCCGGAAGAAGAGCATGGTGCCGGAATTCAGGATTATCGTCTCCTGTCCCTGTCGTCCTATTTCACATAATTCCAGTATGTCCCATCGCAACTTGCTCAATTCCTCCTCCAGCTCGACAATCTTTTCTTCACTTCTGCAAACGTTGTGTGTTGCCAAGACCAAAGTCCGTTGGGAGTGATAGCATGACATCTGCCGGAGATTCTTCGCACCCCTTGCTTCTTCTTTTTCCACCATTCCCTGATTCGCTACCGACGCCGGGAAAAGTGGAGCTGGAGGCCGTGGGTTATTGCGTTTATCATTGTGGGAGGTTGCCATAGTCCCCACTCGTGGCAGTCGTCTTGGAAATCGCAGTGAAGTTTTTAAGTACCTACGCGAAAGCCGCTGCTGCCCGACTTCTGAATTTTCCCTAAGTCGCCTTCTACGACACCCTCTGGATGAAATGTGTGGGTGCTATTCTAGCCCGGACACCTCACGCCAGAATAAATAAAATAAACTTGAAATCGGCATAAAATAATTTGCTAATATTTTTAACAACGAAACAAAAACAGAATACAGAAGTGTCAGTTATTGTATTCTTCCAGGTGTATCAATTAATCCCAAGAAATACACGGTGGCGGAACTCCAGCGAATTACTAGACGTTACACATTAGAACTTGCCAAGAAAAACTACATTGGTAAATAATATTATAAAACGAATATTTATTGTAATTATGGAACTTTTGCCCGCTGCTACGCGTATTTGAAGATCGAAAAACGACTGCATGAAAATTTTAAATATCCCACGGAAACTACCGGGATAAAAAGTACCCTATGTCCTATCTAGGTCATGGTCTGCCCTAGTGCCAAACATCCAAATCCATTCAGCAGTTAAATCATGATCAAATAACAAACTTCCAAATTGACTAATTCATATTAATACAAACTTTCACATTTAAATTATATTAAGTAAGAAGAATTCTTGTTATAGGTGCCGGCATCGATGTACCAGCTCCTGACGTGAACACTTCAGGCAGAGAAATGTCTTGGGTTTTGGACACCTATATCAAAACCTTGGGTAAGACAAGAACGCACGAAGTTAACAGAGTGAAGTTGGATACAGATATTTCATGTCTGTACTCATCCCCACTTTGTATTAAGCTAATGATCTCATCAGTACTCAAATATTTATTGCAATCTATAATACCTACACTTATACAGGTGGTACGTTAGTATTAATAGAAATAATGGCCAATGGCCAAGGGTCTTGTCCAACACCTTTTAGGAGACGCCATTGATCTAGACGTCGTTAGACGGCTAGATCAATGGCCTGATTCAGAAGACCACTTTGTCCCTCGATTCGACTCACATTGTATTAGGTTTCTGAGATCTGGCCCCTTATTCACAATCATTCGATTCGATTCCGTACCGAATCGAAAGTCAAAGGATATCGAAGATGTCCTTCAAACGCAATTCACGAATCCGAAACCGAATAATTTTGACAGTTCATATTCGATACGAAGACTGAAGTCGGAAATGAGATTGTCGAATTCGATTCCTTACCGACACGGAAACGTATCGAATGGTTGTGAATAAGGGGCCTGGAGCCTGGAGGAAAACGAATGACAAGGCGCTTAGTTTTCGATTAATTTCTGCAACAACAACAACATACCCGCATGGCAACATTATACCCCCCATCCTTACCTACACCACATTTCGCAGGGTTCCATGATTTGCACGCATCCGCATGTGTGACCGGTAAGCCGATCAACGGAGGCGGTATCCGTGGCCGCGTGGAGGCCACCGGCCGAGGTGTTGTCATGTCCATCACCTACTTTATAAACGATCCATATTTCATGAAACTAATTGATGTGGAGCCTGGCTACAAGGTATCTGTTGATGTTTACTTACATGTAGAGTGGTCATGTCAACCTTTAGCCGCCCACTGCTGGGCATAGGTCTCCCCCCAGGGGGGGGGGGGGGTTCAGCCGTAATCGCCATGCTTGGCCGATGCATGTTAGCGATCGCAGTAGGTGTTTTGGTACTCAGAAGGACACTGCTGCCCATCCTCTGGTCAATATCCCTCTGTCGCCTTTTACGACACCCACAGGTAGAAATGGGGAAGTGCTATTCGCGACCGGCACCACATGGCACAAATGTAGAGTGGTAGCACAGTATAAAGATTAGTACCTACTACCGTACAGTAGGGACACGCTCCGCCTCCCTCCGAAACTGTTCCTCACTCCTCCCCGCGTCGAACGACTGGTACTGGCAACTGCTTTTAGCTCGAACGGCGCGTAGACACGCACACACACGCACGTATTTGTACAGTCTGTTATTTTGGTATTAGTGTAGGTAATTAAATCGTTTCGTTTGTATAGAATGTCGTAGGTGTGGTGGTAGTTTTTGCTCTCGATTACTAGTTTTTCAAGCGCCATATACCTACACTAACACAGCCGCTTCGCGCATAGTGACCGACATATTTGGTAGCAGAGTATGTCAACCCAGATTAGGCCATTTTGGGTATCATTACCAAATGTGTCGTGGATGGTCGTGCCCTCCAAGTCTATTATGTACCTTTATTTTGATCTGTAATCCAACATACCTACATTATAGCCAAAACTTCAGAGACACGCTCTTCTAACCTTTAAAGGGTCTGATTGATTATGGCCCGCGGAAAATGCCTGACAATAACGAAGAATGGCTTTCCATATTATCCTGTAAAACATAATACACCAACATACAATTGTGTGATACACTCTCTTCTCTTCTGCCCTTATCCCATGTCACATGGGGTCGGCGCTAAGTACGTAAATAAATATATAAATAAATGAATAGTTTAAAAAAACACTAGAAAAACACGCTTTTATAAATGCACGTAAAAACCAAAAATTAATTATGGATCGTTCAAATTGTCTCTATTTCTGGGCTGAAGTGTAAACTATGTGTTTTTAATTAAAATATTTGATTGTAAAAGCGTGGGGCGCTGGAACAGGAAAGACTTTCTTGTAAACAAATACTAATACTAATTTCCTGGTGGAAGCTGCATGAGGACGCACAAGAGCATAACGTTACGCCAAAGGGTTACCAAAGGGAACCAAAGATATCTTTCCATTACATAGTTACATACATACAGGTCGACCTAATCTTCTTCTTTTCGAATCGATGGTTTTCCTTTATGCTAGACTACTGGCGCCCAGTAGGTAGCGACATTTATCGCAGCATCAGTGGCGTTTTTAATGTCCTCTAAGGTGCAGGTGTAGGGGCACTAAAAAAGAAAAAACGACCTAATAAAAGCTTGTTAATAAACATACCTATGTGTAAAACTAGCCATGGTTAGCTTTTGTTTCTCATACCTGAAGAAGGCTCAACACATATACCTACCTCTATCAGCCATGCTATTCTCTAACGTTACCATTCGTGACTGTACTCGACTAGGATACTCCTCGTCTTTACCTAATGCCTGTGATGTGAATGTCATTCCTCAGGGTAAGACTGCAATAATCCAAGGCTTCGGTAACGTGGGAAGCTATGCAGGTGTCTACTTAGCCAAGGCGGGAGTCAAGGTCATCGGAGTGGTAGAATATGGAGCCAACCTCTCAAACCCGGAGGGTATCAATGTTATCGTAAGTCGATACATTAGTGAGAAACGTAACGAGATAGTCTTGTTAGATCCCGTTTAAACCCAAGTTCAACATTGTTTTTATATATATTCAACAGAATGTTAAAGAAATTGCGTGCCATGGCTTAGGGGTAGGTTCAGTATCGATAAAGGAAGCTAAAAAAAAATTGCAAGATCAATCTAATTTACTACCTACTATTTGTTTAAATGGTTTAATTACTTACCTACTCGAACGCGTTGTCAAAGGAATTTTATTTTTATTTTTTACGCGTCCCTTTATCGATACCGAACTCACCTGAAACTATGGCACGCATTTTATTTAACACCCTGTATAGGCTTGCGTTTGACCGCAACTCACCTGATCTTAAGGGGCTATTTAACGACTTTTACAGATTTTAAACTGACAATCACGTCAAAATGTGCAGTGTAAATGTTTTGAAAAAAAATATATGTTAAACTAGAACACCCCTTAATCACTTAGTAAGTGAATATTTTTAATTAATTTCATATTATATAGTTTAATTAACACGTGAAGTTGTGTCTGACGCGGACAAAACATTGACAATCACACAAGATGTAAGATGTTGATAATTGTCTGTAAGATGGTGTAAGTTTCGTTTAATTATACCTGGTATTAATTATACCTGGTAGATTACCAGGTATTATACGAAACTTACACCATCTTACAGACAATTTTATTATCTATCTTTTAGTATACGCCTTTTTTTAATTTTGGAAGAATACTACTTTTATTTAATTTTTTCGACTAAATTTTGAAAGTTTTGGACGCAGACTGCGTCCGTTCTGCATCAGTTTTGCGTCCAAAACTCTCAAAGTTTAGTCGAAAAACTTAAATAAAAGTAGTATTCTTCCAAAATAAAAAAAGGCGTATAATAGTAATAATTAAATATTTTGTAATGAGACCGTGCAAGTCTAAAATCTTGATCACGACACGCTTCACGCAGTGGTTGAAAGATTGGCTACAGCGCCGCGTGTCGCGTGTTCGATCCCCGCACGAAACAAATATTTGTATGGCCTACAGATAGTTGGTTCGGGTCTGGCGGTTTGTGTATGTGAGTTTATATGTTTGTAAACGCACCCAAATTCCTAGTGTGGGTAACGTTTTTTACGTTACGTTTTTTTGCAATGATACAAGAAGCTGAAGAAGATACACTGAAGCAATATACTCAAGCAGCTTAATAATGAATAAAAAAGCATCACAAATAGAGTTGAAAATTGCGCTATTTTAAATATTTTTTCTGTGATACGTGAGTTCGTCTTCCGTGACCTTCAGGCCAACCTAAGCTATCGTCTAGTACAATATAAAAAGTTAGCAAATGTACCGGTCAACTGCTGTAACATTGCCTATACGCCCAACATTGCCTACACTCCAAAAAGCTCAATTATTGCCGCTGAGAAAAATGTTTTGCCATATAGATAGCCAACTTGCTTTTAGTAATACCATACACAGCAAAAACATTTCTCAGCGGCAATAATTGAGCTTTTTGGAGTGTAGGCAATGTTGGGCGTGTAGGCAATGTTACAGCAGTTGACGGTACCCACGACATTTCCCATAACTACAACATTCCCGATGTAAAACCTCAGTGGTGTTAATTCAGTTATTTAACGTTCAATTATTTAACGTTCAGTTATTTAACGTTGGATGATCAATAATCATACCATACCCCCGTAAGCAAAGAGAATATAACGTAAGCCTCCCCCGCAACTGCCTCTTACGGGACTTGCACTTGCCCAGTCTAGAAGACGATTATGTTATAAATAAATTAGTATTTATTTTTAGTTTTTGAAGGTGGTGGAATGAATAATAATAATAATATAATAATATGTGGGGACATTTTCACACACGGCCATCTGACCCCAAACTAGGGAGACCCTGTACTATGGGTGTCAGACAGCTGATATACATACACAAATACATTTTTTTTTTGTAAATACATACATATATAGATAAACAACACCCAGACACAAGGCAAACACAAGTGCTCATCACACAAATGTTTACCCTGGGCGGGAATCGAACCCGCAACACGCTGCGCAGCAGTCGATCGCTCAACCACTGCGCCAACCGTGTCGTGAATGTGATTGATATTTTTTTTTCGTTTTTTAGTGTCTACTTCTTATCATCCAAATTAATAAGAAACGTTGACACGACACAAATGATACTCTAAAATAGCTAAACTTAACATTTTATAAAATATACCGTAAATTAAACCTACAGACCTTCATGACTTTACGTTAAGTAACATGACTTACACGCGATATATTTTTTTCCAGAAGAGCATTTCAAATTTCAACATATAAATGCTCTTGTAAAAATTTTCTTTTGTAATTAAAGGATTGTACCTAACGACCGTCGATATTATTATATAATGACTATTTTTTTACCAGGAATTAATGAAATATATGGAAAAGAATAAAAAAAGCGCCAAGGGATTTCCGGGAGCACAGGAAACTGATAAAGATCTTTTGTACCAGAAATGTGACATTCTCGTGGTAGCAGCTATGGAGAAAGTCCTCAGAGCAGATAATGTCGATAAAGTTCAAGCTAAGGTAAGTACCAATAACCAACTACCGAGGTATATTAATGAAAAACCGTAGATACCTATTTCTTCTCTTTTTTGTATTAGATATCGGTTACCTACACGTCTGTTAGTCTAGGAATTATTAATCTAAAAATGTACGATCAGCCAAAATAATTTGAGTAGTCTTGTTTGGTACAGTTATTCCTCGAGGTGTTCTAATAAACATAGTAAATGTCTCTGACTGTGGAGGGCGAAAGGTCCCTTTTTTATTTTCTTTTTTGTTAACCCCCTAACCCCCTCTAACTTAACCTGTCCGAGTCGGGGTGCCCCAAGTCCCGAGCACGCTACGCTCGCTCTTGCATCCTATGTTGTCTAAAGCCGGGTATCCACTATGTCCGCGAACCTATTATAATAAAGTACCTAATGTAATAAAAACTATGACTGTAATAAAATTTAAAAGGGCACTTATCGAAATATTAACTGAGAAAAGTTATTACACTATTAACGACTTCCTTAATGATGAATCGCTGACTGATTGACATATTTTTATCATTGTAACATACTTCAACCAGTCCGACAATTTTATTTTTTGTAACCTAACATGACATTTATTTATCTAATTTTGACATTTATAATTTTTATGATTTGACATTTATCTTTCGTAAAATATTTTTTTAATTTCATTTTGTAATTGAATGTTATTTGCATGTCCATGCGTCGGTAGAATATTGAGGATTTTACTATGTATAACAGAACACTATATTATGAAATGATACCACCCATGTTTGCAAATTAATAAATGATTTGATTTGATTTGATTTGACCTCTTGCGCTTCTCACTCCTGCAACCACTTCTGGAGACGTCAGACATAAGAAAGACGCATGCTCCACAGATTGATATTCAAATATGATATGTCAAATCCGACTTCATATATTGTCAGGAATATAGTAATGATAAAGTTAACTAACTTTCCCTGTTCCATTGGTTTTTTTTTTGTTTTGCTTTCTCTCTTCGAAACCCCAAAAGCAGAATTTTCATTTTATTTTAGCACATTTTCCCCGGTATGTCCATACCAGTTCAGATTTCCAACCAGGCGTCTTCTTTTGAATTTTCTGTTTTATAGTTCTCATCCTGGGGATCGCGCAGCACAGAATAGTTTCTGTACAACTCGATTAGACTTAAACATTTTTCATCGAACCATTTGAACGTGGAGCGTGATACAGGACACGTATGCATCCATGCAATAAATGTTGTATTTTGGTCGCGGCCACGAACACATTGCCCGATTAAGCATGAGCATCAACCTCAGAGAGTCGTTGCACTGCGAGTGGTCATTAAAAAAAAAACCGGACAAGTGCGAGTCAGACTCGCCCACCGAGGGTTCCGTACATATTTGCAGGTACATATCCATCATCATTTCAGCCGAAAGACGTCCAATGCTGGAAATAGGCCTCCCCAAGTGGCGCCACATTGACCGTAGCAGATACAGCGGATCCCATATCCATACTTCTATACTAATCCATACCTACTATCCATACTTTAATCTACTCAATATTATAAATGCGTTTTTTGCGACATAAACGGCCGTATCTTTTTTTCACGTTAAAATAGAGGGTCGATTTTTTTTACAGCATCAAGGGACTGACCGTAGACTTGAGTATATGGTTTTAATTTCGATACCTCTACGCGTTCCCGAGATAAAGGGTCTTGACAGACAGACGGACGGACAACAAAGTGATCTTATAAGGGTTCCGTTTTTTCCTTTTGAGGTACGGAACCCTAAAAAAGCGGCCACGAACAAACTGAGCTCCCCTTCGTGTTCGCCCTAGTGGTTTAATACGTTACAGATCAAATACGTAAGTAGGTATAATATTTCATCTTGAATCTGATCCAGTCTTTACCCTGTAATCTTCTCTTTGTTTCCTCCAAGATCATAGCCGAGGGTGCCAACGGGCCCGTAGTGCCATCTGCTCACGCAATGTTGCTAAAGAAGAATATCTTGGTAATACCAGACTTGCTGTGCAACTCTGGCGGTGTCACCGTGTCTTACTTCGAGTTCCTCAAGAATCTCAATCACGTCAGCTTCGGGAAACTCAGCATTAAGTTCTGGAGAGATTCGAACACTGCACTTTTGGGTATTTATTTTATCTAAGAGTTAGATACCTTTTATTAGGATTAGGTTTGTAAACGCAGATGCGCATGACACAGGAGAAATTCCTAGCGTAGTGAAGCAACGTTTTTTTTTTAAAACAAAACAATATGATTTATGATTACAAACATATTAGTCGTTGTAGTATATATCATCAGATATATTCTCGCAGAAGCAGCCCGGACATTTGAAGGGTTCTTCAAATGTCCGGGCTGCTACTGCATCTGACATTTTTTGTGCTATAGGATAATTTGATACCTTGTTAGTTTTAAAGTCAGTTGATTGAAAGGCTCAACCGCATGTTTTGTTGAATTTTCAAGATCTGTGAAGGGCTAGGTGGCCATTTCCTCACGCGTCGAAGTTTAATCAATGCATTTTAGATCTATCTAAGACAATAATAAATCTGTCTTTGTATACTAGATTCGGTGGAGCAGTCGTTGAAACAGGCTAATGTGCCCGCCAAAATATCGCCGACTCCAGCGTTCGCATCGATGATGTCAGGAGCCAACGAGAATCACATCGTGGGCACTGGCCTAGAGTACTCCATGACTAATGCCTGCGTTGTATGTATTTGAACTTCTAAGTTTGCGTTTCCATCAGTCATCATCATCATTTATAATGACCAATGATATCGCTTCATTGTCATAACTTGTACTACACTGGCGCTGTAATTGGCTAGTTTCACTCCATCCCTCGATACACATCCTTGCACATGCACATCTGTGTTGGAAATGCAGCCTAATAGGGGCTCATCTATCTAGCAACCTCGCTCATCGAAAGTATTGACAAAGTTTACAAACCGACCCACAAAGATAACTGGGTGGGAGTGGGATTCGGTCTCAGTTCCCGTTTACTGTTTCGGGTTCGCGTTTTTTGATTATTTTACTTAGTTATTAGCAGAATTATAGGGCCAAACAGCATATTATAAGAACAGCTGCATGCATGTTGATTTGATCGGAAGTCCTTTTGATAAGTGTGGTGATTAACAAATTTTGAAATGTATAGGATAATATACCTACCGGCTGATTAACAAAATTTCCAATAGGTATCGCTTAAAGATCGAAAACGCTCATTGAGCCTCTCAGACCATTAAAGTTGAGCCTATAAGAACACATACTAAGCAAAATTCGATTATTCCCGATCAGTAAAACCCTCCTGCCTAACATGCGCCTGCGGCTAAGTGGTCCCTGTGGAGTGTCGCGTAGATAATTTTTTTCATTTGTGTCTCTTTTGTCGTTTGCCGCCAACATTCCCATAAAATACACAGTACGAAAAGTATAAAATTATCTCAAATGCTTTATGTACCTAATCAAATTATAATGAACTGTCGTCATACTAGGTACTACCTACCTAAGTTAAACCCTAACGACAAATTTGTAATTTGTGTGGGCGAAAATGAGAAGAATAGTGTTAGATACTTTTTATACCACCATGATTATTGAATGTCTTTAAAAATGTGAACCTAAATATAAATAACCTTAGGTAATCAAAAACTTGTGTAAAACTATAAAAATAGATTATAATTACGTCAATTTAACAAAAAATCTAAACAAACATAATTAAAAGAGGTACCTACCTAGTCATAAAATCTAATGGAACCTTCTTCTGAAGGTCCTTCTATAATTTGTTGCTACGATGAAAATGATTTGTTACTAATAACTTGCTAGGATCGGTATCGCGTCGCGAGAAAACAGTATCAAACTGTCTTTATACATGTTTCTAGAGTTTAGGATGTCGTCAGAATTGTAGACAAAAATCATTAAAACGTGACAAACTTGTCGCGCTGTGTATGTTAGCACATTGAAGGCAGTGAAGAGTTAAAGAAGTGTTCTAACACTGATGACGATCGGGAAAAAAAGTTTATTTCGTTCAGTGTTGACGAACGGAACTTTTTTCCCGATCATACAACATGTGCTTAGTTCAAGAGTCCACGTTTTAAGAGTTGGAGTTCTGAACTTAAATGCCAGTCTCGTTGATAACACTAAGTTTTGTTTTTTTACAGAGCGTGGCGGCAGCATCAAAGACCCACAAGCTGGGCATCGACCTGCGGACCGCCGCCTACATTACGTCTATAGAGAGGATATTCCTTACGTATGATGAACAGGGCTTAGCGATCTAACGGCCATACTTACTGATATTGATAAACTTAAATCAAGCACACACCTTTTAAGATATGGTCGTCGGTCGTGCTAAGATTAGCTTTATAATAGTGACGAAGAAGACGACGTGAGTTTAAATAATTACATGGTGTGTAGCTGAGACGTCACACAGGCAGAGTAACGTTGCGCATTGTCATACATTACAAATTGTAGTGCCTAGGGTGTGGGATCGCATTGCAAGAGTATAGGTACGATTTAAGTAGGTACTTTGAGATTGCAATTCAGTGTGAAAACCAAAACTCAATGACGTGCGTAAACTATGAATTAGTTATAGGAATATTCCAGGTCAGTAACACCCTGTTGACGATCGGGAAAAAGTTCCGTTTGTTCTGTGTTGACGAACGGGACCTTTTGTCGATTAAGAGCGCCCATCCCCATCGAACGAACTTCAACGCGAGCATGATTGATTTTTTTTTTGTTTCAACCAACGCAAAGCTCAAAATAAAACGAGTGAGTGAGAACGCGATAATATCACAGGAAAATTGACGCGCGGAAATTTCACAAAACTTGTACAGTACTTGTGTCCAGGACATACGTGTTTTTGAAAAAGCCTTACACGTTTTTGGTAAAAATGTTTGTAATTTAGAATCCATTACATGTGTGTGTGTATGTGTTTCTATGATGCTGTTTTTTTGGTTTTTCAATGTTTGAGTGCATTATGAACGGGCAAAGTTCAGGTAAAATTGTGCAAAAAAGCTGATTTTCAGACGTGTTTACTGAATTTGTTTCTCAAAAAAGTTTATTTTTGGCTTCATACAAACCTTGATTTAAACCACAAGATACCTGTGTGTTAAAAATATTTAAAGAATAATTTGTTATAACGCCGTAATCGCGTACGAGCGTTTGTATGGGAAATATGACGGGTTGGGCCCTCTTAATCCCGTTCAGTAACACCCCTGTCGTTAACACTGTTGATGATCGGGAAAAAAGTTTATTTCGTTCAGTGTTGACTGACGGTTAGAACTTTTTTCCCAATTCATAACTACATATATATCCACCACATTAGTTCAAGAGTCAACGTTACGACTTCCTAAACAAAAAATTAACATCAAAATAACAAAATGAGTTCCTACTTGTTTTTTATTACTTTACAAACATCGTATCAGGAACTCTGCAACACAGGAAATCAAATTGGTACCTATACCCTGTTCACAATAAGATTAGACATAAACACAAACCTTTTTTACAGTCTCTTCAACCGATTTTGACTTCTATTCCGTAGGCTTAAGGATGACATTAGAGGCAAAAAAGTGGTTACAATAACAGCTGTTTACTGCAGTTGCCATTTGTCATGCTACCAACGCAATATAAGTCAAAATCGGTTGAACGGACTGTAAAAAAGGTTTTTGTAAATGTCTAATCTTATTGTGTACAAAATATACATACCTATACCCTATAGGTATGTATATTTTGTACAATAACTAAAATAATAATATTTTCTTTTTTTTAAATTAATTGACATATTTTAAATTTAATTATTTCTTGAATGTAATATGTTGACATGCCACCCTAATTTTAATTGTAAGTAATTGCTTGTTTAGTTATGTCGATTTTGTACGTCATCGTCGACCGTAGGTTCAATTGAGGTAAGGGACAAAATACCCAAAATGAGTTAAGTATACAGTTTTGTTCAGAATTTTTCGCTCTAACGAATGGTGTTTATGAAAAAATTCTAGCTTAAGAAAAATGTCCCTTACCCTAATGATTTTTGGATACAAATTTCGAATCAGCCCCATAATATCAATGTATCTGAAAAACTATTCAATATAGGAACTTGAAATGGTGTAATTATCGCCGTCAATCCACTTCAAATAAGGTAAGGGTCTTCCCAATCAACGAATTACCATTACATCCAACATCCAACGCAGAGGTCAATTTAATGTAAGGGACAGGACTACAAGATACTTGGTCAGTAAGGGACATTACTAACAAAATACGTTGTTGTAAGGGACATCTATTTTCATAAATAGCTAATTTATTTAAATAAATGTTACACATGTAGATAGAGCACTAAAATACAAGATTATGTGTGAAATCAGACCCGAAAAAGGTTAATAAGAAAAAAAGTTATAGTCGATTTAGTCCGAAAAAAAACTTTGTCGGCCTCTCCTGAAAAATCGTATTTTGTCCCTTACCTCAATTGAACCTACGGTCGACGATATATTGTCAAAACATAGTGCACATATTTTAGTTACAGATAGTATATCTGTAACGATATCTATGTTTAACGAAATAAATGATTGATTGATTGATTGAAAAAATAACTAAAAGTTCGCAAGTCGGTGGCAATACAAAACAACAAACTAAACCAAATCCACCGACTTGCTAATGCTAATTTAAAGTAATTTTTTAGTTTATAGTTTATGAAGGTGGTTGTCTTTTCTGTATTTTTTTTTAATAATTGTCTTGTTTCATGTAGGTGCAGACGCCGGCACATCAAGCCATACCAAACTGTCAAATATTCCCAATTGAATATGAACTTTATTTTTTTTTGTGATAAAGTTGAAAATCTATCAAAGAAATTTGACAGGTTGTTGTAGTTTGATGTGCTGACCTCTAAACATTGAATTTAATTAAAGGTACATTCAAGTACCGACGCCAGCCCATCAATCTATACCAAACTGTAAAATTTTCCTAATCAAACATGAACCTTATTTTTTTGTAATAAAGTTGAAAAACTCAAAGAAATTTGACAGGTTGGGGTAGCTTATAGTGCTGGCCTCTGTACATTGAGTGTAATTAAAGGTACGTTCAAGTACCGACGCCAGCCCATCAATCTATACCAAACTATAAAATTTCCCAATCAAACATGAACCTTATTTTTTTGTAATAAAGTTGAAAAACTCAAAGAAATTTGACAGATTGGGGTAGCTTAAAGTGCTGGCCTCTGTACATTGAATGTAATTAAAGGTACATTCAAGTACCGATGCCAGCCCATCAATCTTTACCAAACTGTAAAATTTTCCCAATCAATCATGAACCTTATTTTTTTTGTAATAAAGTTGAAAAACTATCAAAGAAATTTGACAGATTGGGGTAGCTTGAAGTGCTGGCCTCTATAAAATGCTGGTACATTCCTTTCATAAATAACATATTTATTTCTGCAACAATACACCCGCCATTTTTACCTACACGACAGTTTGATAAATACCTGTGCTATTAAATAGAAAGTCCTTCTTTTGCATTTTGTAATTGTTACTATAAAAATATTATTATTGTAATTACTGTGCAACATAGGTATACATAGCTAGGTATTTGATTTTCTGTGTTGCAGAATTTCTGATACATTGATTGTAAAGTAATAAACAAGTACCTTTTTTGTTATTTTGATGTTAATGTTTTGCTTAGGAAGTCGTACTTAATTAAATCATGATAAAATCCGTTTCATCTTTAATTAAACTCCATCTTTCTAAACGTTGACTCTTGAACTAAGCATGTGGTACGACTGGGAAATAAAAGTTCTGTTCGTCAACAGTGTTAACTACAGGGTTACAGTTTACGGAAAAAGGTTCCGTTCGTCAACACTGTTTCCCGATTGTCAACAGTGTTGACTGATCGAGAATAATCGGTAAAATTCATTTGAGTTCATAAATAATTAAATAGTGCCCAGCGACCAGCCAAGATGTTCCCACTTTGTCCAGTGTACCTAATACCTATGTAAGAAATAATATCATGATAATTCGGGAAGTTGCTTTTCTGTAAGTACTTCAATGGTGCGGTTACTGTCTTCTCCTACACTTTGTCCACTGGGGGTAACCGTTTTTCGACAGCTGGAGCTAGTGATTGCAGCAACGTAACGTTTTGATTATTTACTCTTTAATTTGTTTAAAGGTAGTATCATCAACTATTGATTTTTTGAAGCAAGCAAGACACAATCGTAATAAATTTAGGCGAAGACTCGTCATCAGACGAAAGTTCCATGTCTGAAGTTTTTGATTTATTTATAATATGCAAACATTTAATTTTCAATTATTAAAACCTGCATTATAAATCCATTGGATTATTTTCAAAATATAGGTTTTTAGGATTAGGTATATATCCATAAAATTATTAATTTAAATAAAAAAATTAATCCCATCACTTATTACGATAGAATGTAACTAACTATTTGAAACGCGCGTAACAAGTTTTATGTTAAAACTAATACGCATATTGTATTATAATGTCTGTAAGAAGACATAAATAAGATAATCTAATAAGATATGGCAGTTCTTTTAATTTATCGGGAATACCTACCAACCCAGCTGTCAAAAAACTAATAACCCAATGGAGAGGGTTTAGTTAATAGTTTCGGTTTTCGACCAGAACATCTATCTTAATTAAAAACAAATGTTAATTTCGTCAACCTACCGAAGTATTTGCATAATTTATGAACTCATATCGAGACATAAGACATGTGTCATGTTACAGATCCCAATTCAATAATTATCAAGACTGTAACATAAATGACAGATCTTGTACTATCACTGTACTGTGGTTTATTGTTTTGATTCACTGTGATCCGTTGAGGGCCTAGCACGACTGCGCAGGGTAAACGATCGATTTGAAATCTGTTATTATTGAAAATTACCTGCTTCGGAACTAATTATTTAGCTTGAATCTGAAAATAGCTTCTTATCAATGATGGCCAAATACTAAACGCTACCCATTTTTTTTTGCTGTCTCTATCTCTTTATATTAAAGTGACTGTGAGATTTAACGGCATCTTAAAATTGAGTACCTATTTGGCCATTAGTGTATTAATTAATTGTGCTTGATGTTTGAAATGGAACCAATATTCGATTTCAAAATAGACTAGTAGAGCGAATGGTACCAATGTTTACACCCAGTGTAAATCTTTTAACAGAATAACTATCCGCTCTCGTGCCAGGCTTTCAGAATGTGAAAATGTACACGATTTATAAATATATAATAAAATATACATTAAATTCTTGAACTTTATTAAAATAAAATATATTATTTAAATCATATTACATAGTTTCTATTAACCGATTAGTTTAAGAAATAATTCGTAGATATTGAGCGACTATCATATATTTGCTTAATATTATACTCCTGCTTGGCTGAACAAGGAGCACTGGAACATTAAAGACACGCGTCACGTAAGTTAGCCTGCCACACAGAGTCACAAGCGTGCACTCGCGGTTTCCTTCATCACTCAATCCTCACCTTTGAAAACTTCATGACGGTAATCAGGTGAGGATTATGGCGAGAAAGGCACTAAGACACCTTTGTATCTCTGAAGGACTATTTTCGAGATTTGGCATAGCCTTACGACTATTTTTTCTTTTCTGATTAATTTCGTGGCGAGATCCAAGACAGTTGAATGAGTTGAATCGTTTCTCCGGGACTCGTCGAGCTTGCGCTTTTCTAGTGGTCGCCACACTGTTGATTACAGCTTGCAGGAGTTGCAGTTGGTTTGGGAATAGTATGGCGAGCTTGTCCCATTGCTTGACTCAAAATAAGTCGCCATCTTAAAGCATGCGTGCGTAATATGCTTTGACTCGCTATGTAAGTAGAGCTCAATTGTCCAATTAGCAGACACAATAGTTAAACAATTGACGCGAATCTCCTGGAGATTTCGTTACAGATAAGACTTTATACACGATGATATTAGCAAATCTACAGACATTCCTTAATTTCCTTAAGACTTTAAGAGCGCCCATCCCCATCGAACGAACTTCAACGCGAGCGTGATTGAAATTTTTTTTGTTTCAACCAACGCAATGCTCGAAAACAAACTAGTGAGTGAGAACGCGATAACAACACAGGAAAATTGGCGCGCGAAAATTTCACAAAAATTGTTCCAGGACATACGTGTTTTTGAAGTTTTTGGTAAAAATGTTTGTAATTTAGATTTTTCCATTACATGTGCAAGGTTTCTATGAAGCTGTTTTTTTTTTACTTTTTCAATGTATGAGTGCATTATGACCGGCCAAAGTTCTGATAAAATTGTGCGAGAAAGCTGATTTTCGGACGTGTTTACTGAATTTGTTTCTCAAAAGTTTATTTTTGGCTTCATACATATCTAGATGTAAACCCCAAGATACCTGTGTGTTAAACAAATTTGGAAAATAATTTGTTATAACGCCGTAATCGCGTACGAGCATTTGTATGGGAAATATGACGGGTTGGGCGCGCTCTTAATGTAGTAAGGTAGGTATGTCTGCAAATATTTGCTTTGCTTATTATTTTGCAGTATCTCTATACATTCTCAAAGTTCCAACCATGTTATAAATTGAAGATTGGTGTGGCAGGTCTATGGCCTCAGTCTATACTATTAACATAATTTAGGTCCTAGCAATTTCCCGGTTTTGCTTGAACCACTTTACGGTGTCGTGTATCGCGGTCTCAAACGGAGTAAATTTGAAGTCCTTATACAAACTCCTGAGTTTTTTGTTCGAAGCAGTCTTCTTGTGTTGGCCGTCTGCCTTCGTGGTGTCGTACACGATCTCTCCGGTGAAACCGTGCGCTTTCTTTATCATTTCCGCTGCAGTACTTATTGTTACTTCGTCTTCTTCATCAACTGTAATGAGAAGATATATTCAGAAACCTTGTTTGAATAAGAAAGTTCGGCAGTGGTGATTTTTAATATAATACAAGCACAAAAAGACATCGATATAGTCTCTGGTCAAATATCTTCGCCCAAGTAACCACGATTCTGTATCGCTACTAACGCGGATAATGAAAGAGGCTATTGAAAAATCTCATAAACATTCATAATTTCCTATTACAAAGGCTCCATTGTCTTACCATCCGTCTGTAAACAAGGTTATAACGGTTATAACAATTATTCCAAAGTTTTCACTTCTATAGGCAGTCCACGTAACTGCCTATTTTTATTATAAAGCTGCTTGCGTGTCGAGTTTCTTTCTAAAGCTGGGGTACAGATAAACGTGGTATTGTAAGACTTCAGATCATGCTGAGAATCGGATCGTAATATAAATCAAAGAAGAGAAACCGAAATGACTATATGTATTCTAAATAACACGTCTGCACTTAGTGAGCGCCTGGCCAAACATCGCCTTGATATAAAAATAAGCATAACGCTTCTAAAGTCAAAATACTTTCTAGAACAAATCCAGAGTGTTTAGATGAAGCATTAATGTCCAAATACCCAAACGCTACTCAATGTTATGATGCCGTTAAGTCTCATGCTATCCCTATCACTTTATGTCAAAGTGACTGAGTAGCGTTTGAGTACTTGGCCAATAGGCTCATAGTCTACGGGCGCGTCATTTGACGAATGCATGCAAGTATTTTTAATTTTTGGTATGTCCACGCTATCGTCATGCAATCGTTAATCACGCTACAGAAGGCGAAGGAAGGGTTCAATACCAACATGCTCCCTGCATCAGGTGTTGGATGAAAGCTTTTGGCCACAGGATGTGGTATTCCGTCGCTTTCGCGGACAAGTGCCACCGGAACGCGCAATTAACTAAATATAACTAACACAATTATTATATGTATGCTTAGGTTAAGGTATTTATCTATGGGTTTTTGTTACCTAAAAATAAATGGTTTAAAATTATTGTTTAGAACGTCTCAGTTTTCTTTTAAGTACCTAGCATCGCGATGCACGTCTTCAAGTGATGATGATGGTGTCATTACAGCGTACAACTTTATTAGAACACGTCGTCGTGTTCTAATAAAGTTGTACACAGGTAGGTACTGGCTTCATCCATACATCGAAAGAAATATAAATTGTAGATTGTTTGTCTGCCAGAGAGTTATCAGAAGATGACTGTATTTCAATCATTTTACCGAATGACCATAAAGGCCGGGCCAGACTGTTATTTAAACAAGCTTCCAACAGGGGTCACCTTGGTGGGAGGCTTGTGGAGCCCACGATTGGTGTTTGCGTCCACACTGGTTTATAACAAGGCTCCCACCTCAGTGTGTTATCCACACGCGGTTTACAATGCGCGTCCATCCACAGAGGTTGTTGAAGGTCAAACGAATTTTGGTTGCAAACAAGTGTTTACACTGTTGTAAACCGCCGGTGGAGACCGATGTGGAGGGCTTGTTTACAACAGTCTGGCCGGGGTTTAAGAGCGCGTATTCGATTCGTGACGAAAACTTCATGTTTTTGCGTTTTGCCCAGAGCAATATCGTAATTATGTGAGCAGATTATTTAAAGACAATTTACAGTTTTAGAAAGATTAAGTCTTGATTTAGAAAGCTACAGAGTAAAAGTATAATTTTTAATTATGGTTTTTTAAAGCGAAGACAATTCTTTCATATCGTTTTACGAAAATAGACGTCAGAGTTAACTTTCAGGACGAATACAACCATTACAATATGCCAAAATATTTTGTTTTATGTGTTATTCCAACAGTATATACAGTCATAAAGACAGCTACAGAGCAAAAATTACAAAAATATTACTATTATGTATTAGAAAACAATGTTGAAAAAGTAGAAAATCAGTTCACTTTGACAATTTTTTTTCACCAGTATTTGAATAAAAACATGACTGATATATTCATTTTATGAAAGTAAATGTTATGCTTAAAATACAGAATATTTTTCAGTCCGTTATACGAGCTCATTTATTTTAGACAATTATTTTAAAAAGCCCTGTAAAACATCGCGCGCTGTCGTTTGCCAATCAATTTCAATGATTCGTGCTTATTTCGTGCGTATTTCTTTTTCTGATGCACACAAACCGACCATTGTGTTGTGCTAGTGTGTGTCAATGTTGCTACGCCATTCTAGCAATCATTTAGATTTTGAGTTGCGCTATATCGAATACGCGCCCTTAAATGAAATAGGCGTTTGCGTGTCGCGAGTCGGTCAAGTAGTAACTAGCTGCGCGACACGGCAGGCTGACGCAACGTTGCCGCGTCGTGGACTCAATTGCGATTGTTTCTACGCAACATGCTAGCAATCGTCAATAGGGTTGCTTACGGAAAACTAATCTCAGAGGGCGCCACCGAACTATAACATAAACACTCGTACTCTATGGGACCGTCACCACAAGCGAGAGAATCGCGGCGATATTATCGTCGTGCAACGTATTTTTTTATTACCTTAGAACGTGTATTAACACAGCGATGTTATCGCGGCGATGCGACGAGTGGCTGAGTGCGAGCGAAATGTCATCGTATCGCCGTCTATTAGGGTGTTACCAGACCAAGCGATCGATCGTCGATCGACGGCATCGATCGATGGTGGAATGGATTAGTCGACATCGATCGAGCTTGATAAGCAGCGCCGCGCGCCGTCCGCTCCTCACTATGACCTGCTGCCCGCCCGTTTGAGTCTCCGTAATAATATTACGAACAACATCGTACTGGCAAACAATAACGCGTCCTCTTGTGAATACATTTCGAAAGAAACTGATGGAATATAGCCGGAGTTAATCGATCGACGTCGACCGGCAATCGATCGATGTTAGTCGACCGGTATCCGTCGATCAATTAAAGCTACCGCACCAATCGATCAACGTCGATCGACGTCGACCGATGGCATCGATCGATCGGTGTAGTAACACCCTTAAGACCGAGATTACTCGACGATAGAAGCGCGGAATCGTCGCGATTCTCTCGCTCGTGGAGACGGCCCCTGTCGGAGACAGTAGAAGCGCGGTAAAATTCAGAAGTTGCGGTATGAGTATGTTTTGTTGTATCATCTGCCTAGCCTTTTCCCAACTATATTGGGGTCGGCTTCCAGTCCAACCAGATGCAGCTGAATACCAGTGTTTAACATGGAGCGACTGACTATCGGACCTCCACAACCCAGGTACTGGGTAACACGATATATACTCCTTGGTAAGACTGGTTGTCAGACTTTCTGGCTTCTGACTACCCATAACGACTGCCATAGATCTACAAATGACAGCCGGGACCAACGGCTTTATGTGCTTTCCGAGGCACGAACAGAACTCAGTATGAAAGGGATGGTCACCCATCCATAGACCGACCGCGGCTGGCGTACCTTAACCTTTGACCGATCGATTTGTACGGCTTTAACTTAGCCACGAGTTCCTGTTATATTATTAATATTATTATCAAAAATGCACAACACTTATGCATAATAAATAATATATACTATTTTCTCAATATTTTTATCTGTTTATTTTTATTAAAAATAAAAATATAATTTATAATAATAAATTATATATAATATAAAAATTATTATCATGTCAATGTCACTTTGTTTGTTTACGTTATATTGCGGTGGCGCCTCTAGCGGAAAAGTTTGGAAGTTATATTCCTAATTGATGATAGCGAGCTCATGACGTGCAGTCTACGTGGACAGTAAGCTCACAAAGTACTGTGTGGCTGCGGCGCGCCCGAGTAAAGAAACCACTCAGAACAAACCGCCATTTTAGCACGCACACATTGACATTACGTCTATAGGCATTCTCAAGCAGTTTCAAGCAGACTTCTGTCCCGACTGTCACGTGTTGTCAAAATGAATAAATAATGAAATAGACATTTCATGACGAACAGGAAAATTTTGTTATAAAAAAAATGCAGACTTCCAACCAGTGTCAATAAAATTTCATATTGTCACAAATAAAACCTACAGAGTCAATACAGTAGCAGCCCTAGTGAGTGTAATTTTAGGTAATTATTTTTGAAGATGGCGGGAGCGGTCCTGCTGTAATATTTATATTTTGTGGTAGGCTTTACACTCTGTCCACTGGTTTAATCGTTTTTTGACAGCTGCAACTAGTGAACAACATATGTTTTTTGTAAAAACTGATACGCATACCTGTATTATAATGTCTGTAAGAGGTCATAAATAAGATAATCCAACAAGATTAGGCAGTTTATATATTTATTTTATAACACATTTTAAAGTTAACTTAAGGTTATCGGGAATAATTACATTACAAGGCAGCTGTCAAAAAACCAATAACCCAAGGGACAGGGTATAGTCAAATGATTTCGACCAGCTTGCATGTAACCTTTACAGTTCTAATAAAACGTTATGTACCTGACAATATGATAGGCTCCACGCTGTCGTAGTTCCTCAGCACCCACAGGAACAGCCGCGCGAGGTCCAGCGAGTAGATGAACTGACGCAGGGGCTTACCGCTGCCCATCACAGTGAATGTTTCCTCACCTGCAATAGGGTAGTAGTAGAAATAAATAATATTGGAATATTCCCGATCGGTAACACCCCGTCGTCAACACTGTTGACGATCGGGAAATAAACAGTTTCGTTCGTTCAGTGTTGACAATCGGAACTGTTTTTTTTTCGAGTAACACGTTAGTTCAAGAGTCAACGTTTAGAAAGATCAATAAAAGATGAAACGGATATTTAAAATGATTTAATTAAGTACGACTTCCAAAGCAAAACATTACTTTAAAATCAGCGTATCAGGAATTTCGCAACACAAAAAGTCAAATATATATCTATATGTTGTACAGTAATTACAATAATTACATTTCAACGATCGTCAAAAGTGTTAACGACAGGGGTGTTACTGAACGGGAATAATTGGAATAATCGGAAAAAGGTCCCGTTCATCAACACTGTGAACGATCGGACCTCTTTTTTCCCGATCGTCAACAGTGTTGACGACGGGGTGTTACCGATCGGGAATACTCTATAATATTGATTTAAAAATACGGGACAAGTACGTAAGATTCGCACCCTGAAGGTAGGTACTTTGCAAACTAAATTATATAATAACAAGCACTTTACCCGCGATTTCGTCCGCCTGAATTTTCTCTAGAATCCCTAATTGTTTAAATTAATAAGTTTAGCCTATGTTACTCGGACTCGAAATCGGACTAGTAGTTTTTGAGTTAACTCGTAACAAACAAACAAACAAATTTTTCCGCTTTATAATATTAGTTTAGATGTAGACATTTTTGCCTTATCTCAAAGTCATAGTCGAATCATTTATTTCAATTAGACCATTCAAAAGTACTTTTGAACGTCATATATGAGAAATATTGATTCTAGTTCTCAAACATACAAATAATAATAATCATCATCTGCCTAGCCTTAGTCTATGTTGGGGGTCGGCTTCCAGTATAACCGAATGCAAGCAAAATACCAGTGTTTTAAGAAAGGATTATAGGTCGTATAGAATTGTATTTAATCAGTTTTCGTCTGCATCCGCGATAGCCGACAGATTTATCCAACTTTTTTTTTGTTTCTTTTTCGCTTTTTTTTAGATTTTTGGGTGTTGATTTGATTTGATTTGAAAAGCAAAAAAGAATGATATATTAAATATAATATATTTTCAGATTGATACTACCCAACATGGGTTGGTAAACCTTCGGAGAAAAGACTTCAAGGTCCTTCGATAAAACGTCATTAAAAGTAAAAGTTCTGAACCCGATAAAAACGGTTACCTTTTTTCATGGCATCATCCATTCTCCTGATAAGTGCTGGGATGACATGGCTGGATTCCAGCTTAAAGTTATCGAATGGACCGAACACGTTGCAAGGTATTCCTGATGTGAACATGCAACCGTGCATATCATGATAGCCTCTGAAAAATTAACAATTGAGATTCTTTATTTAGCAACAATTAAGATTATGTATCAAACTCTTAAATAAAATAAACTAATAATACAAAATACAGATACAACATTTTTTACTTTTGTTTTCTACAATGGAAAGATCATAAAACTCGTCCTACCTACCTCAAATTTTAAGCTAGCTAAAGTGTGTATGGGTACTATTATCCATATCCATACTTTAAGAGCGCCCGACCCGTCATATTTCCCATACAAACGCTCGTACGCGATTACGGCGTTATAACACATTATTTTCCAAATATTATTACCACACAGGTATCTTGTGGTTTAAATCTAGGTTTGTATGAAGCCAAAAATAAACTTTTTTGAGAAACAAATTCAGTAAACACGTCCGAAAATCAGCTTTTTTGCACAATTTTAACTGAACTTTGGCCGTTCATAATGCACTCATACATTGAAAAAGTAAAAAAACAGCTTCATAGAAACCTTGCACATGTAATGGAGATTCTAAATTACAAAAATTTTTACCAAAAACTAGTAAGGCTTTTTCAAAAACACGTATGTCCTGGAACAAGTTTTGTGAAATTTCCGCGCGCCAATTTTCCTGTGATGTTATCGCGTTCTCACTCATTCGTTTGTTTTCGAGCTTAGCGTTGGTTGAAACAAAAAAAAATTCAATCACGCTCGCGCTTAAGTTCGTTCGATGGGGATAGGCGCTCTTAATATTATAAATGCTAAAGTAAGTCTGTTACGCTTTCACGATGAAACGGCTGAACCGATTTTAATGAACTTTTGGCATGAAAATAGCTTGAACCCTGGGGAAGGACATAGGCTACTTTTTAATCCGCGATAACCGACATTCACGCGGACGAAGTCGCAGGCAAAAGGTAGTCTTATATATAAAAATCTTCTGTGCGTGTGTATGAAAGTGAACTCCTCCTGAACGGCTGTACCGATTTTGATAAAACTTTGTGTGTGTTCCAGTGAATTCTAGAAAGGTTTAGATTCACAATTGGACCCGGTAGGTGGCGCTGCAGTTGCGTTGTAGGACTTTTTTAGTTTAAGGGCAGGACGACGTCTGCCAGGCCCACTATACCCTGTTCACAATAAGATTAGACATTTACAAAAACCTTTTTTACAGTCCGTTCAACCGATTTTGACTCATATTGCGTTGGTAGCATGACAAATGGAAACTGCAGTAAACAGTTGTTATTGTAACCACTTTTTTGCCTCTAATGTCATCCTTAAGCCTACGGAATAGAAGTCAAAATCGGTTGAAGGGACTGTAAAAAGGTTTGTGTTTATGTTTAATCTTATTGTGAACAGGGTATAGTTTATTATGATAGTTTATTATAAATTATCTGACACGACAGACGTTGTCATGTCAATTGATTTTTCAAGTTTCTTACCGGTTAAACCTTCCCTGGACCTCTACAAATATTTCAAGACCAAAATTAGCCAAATTGGTCCAGCCGTTCTCGAGTTTTAGCGAGACTAACGAACAGCGATTAATTTTTATTATATATAGAGATTACAGGGAGCTAAATTGCTTGTAGTAAAATTACGTTTCGCTCAAGGTTGTTTAGTACAACAGAAATTTAAATTAAGCTAACAGAACTTATACTGTTAATATCCATTTGCTAGTAAACATAAAAGTCAATGTTTATAGGTGAAGGTAACAAGCTATAAGCCATAAAATAAAAAGTACTTTTTAAGTACTATTAACTGATCAAGTAATAATAGTACAACAATTTTACAAAGTGACCTCTACAAGTATTCTAGAGGACCTTCTGGATCCATACAAGTACCGACGCCAGCACACAACTTTATTACAAAAAAATAAGGTTCATATTCAATTGGGAAAATTTGTCAGTTTGGTATGTCTTGAAGTTCTGGTGTCTGTACAATACTTAATAATAAGGAGAACAATGTCCAATCTTGGTCAAATAATATATCATTCCAACAATACCATATTGTAGTCATTCCAAGTCCGTGTGGTGTCGGACGTAAAGAATAGAACCATCCCATATCTTCCCGTGGGTGTCGTAAGAGGCGACTAAGGGACTTACCAGAGGATGGGCAGCAGCGTTCTCTGTGACTTTGTAACAACAATACTTCGATCGCCAATCCGCCTGCCTAGCGTGGCGATTATGGCAAAACCCCTTGGGGAGACCCATGTCCAGCAGTGGACGTCTTTGGGCTGAAATGATGATATTGTAATCATTATTTAGGATTTGAACAGTACCTGTTTAGTACATCAATCATTCTTTTAGCATAGCTGTAACCATAGTTTGATGCGTGTGGAGGGCCGCTGTGGACCTGAAATCAATTTAGAGGTTCTTAGTATAGAGTTCCACCACCCTATGTCTACCCGTAGGTGTCGTAGAAGGCGACAGAGGGATATTGACTAGAGGATGGGCAGCAGCGTCCTTCTGAGTACCATAACAACTACTGCGATCGCCAACATGCATTGGCCAAGCATGGCAATTTCAGCCGTAATCGCCATGCCCACCCTTGAGGGAGACCGATGCCCAGCAGTGGACGTCTAAAGTTTGACATGATGAGTATAGAGTTTGAGTAGTAATAAATGTGTAAATAAGTATTTATTTACACATTACCCACCACCCAACCCAGAAGAAGAAGAAGTATTTCTTATTTCATATTAATATAGCTAAAACTGGGTGCCTCATTTGTTCAGTGACCACTAAGATCCTAGATGACAGAGGATTTGGGATTTTCATCTGAGAAATTTTCAGCAGCAGCTCAAAGTTTTGATTGAATGCCAATAATGTCCTATGAAATGAGACGTAACATAACTGGGATTGTAAGCATAACTGGGTTGTAAAGTACTATTCAGTTCTGAGGAGCTTGTGGTTAAGTTAAAGTCGTACAGATCGATTGGTCAAAGGCTAAGCTACGCTAGCCGCGGTCGGTCTGTGGATTGGAGACTATGTCTCTCATACCGAGTTCCCTACGTGCCTCGGATAGCACGTAAAGCCGTTGGTCCCGGCTGTCATTTGTAGATTGGTAGTCGTTATGGGTAGTCAGAAGCCAGAAAGTCTGACAACTAGTCTTATTAAGGGGTAACGTGTTACCTAGTAACTGGATTGTGGAGGTCCGATAGGCAGTCGCTCCATGTAAAATACTGGTATTCAGCTGTATCTGGTTAGACTGGAAGCCGACCCTAATATAGTTGGGGAAAAGGCTAGGCAGATGATGAAGTACTATTCAGCTCTGTGCATGCACTAAACTCGTCTGTGTAAGTACTTGAAGCTGCAACACAATCATTACATCAGGCGCGCACGCAGGCGGGTAATGGAGTATGGTCGGGTCATCTTGTTTTATCGGTGTGTCATCTTGCAGGTCAACCTAGGAGGTTATCGGCTGCTTAACTGGACTTTCCAGCCAGGTCAAATAGCTTATAAACTAAGCAACTGTATGCTAAGGACACCTCCTGTGGGATAAGGCTTAGGTCGTCGCTGGGGGAGCACACCTGGATCTTTTACTGTCAGCTCATGTGTGGCACAAGTTCTCATATGTAAGCGAGAAATGCAAACTTACTAATGATAACATTAGTAAGTTTGCATACAAAGCGACAATGACTATGTGCAATGTGGATTTGAAGAAAGTCAAGCAAGAAGTTTTTGGTGTGCCTGCTACTCTTTGAATCTCAATCGTCTTTCAGTCCAGACACTGTTAAGAGCGCCCATCCCGTCATATTTCCCATACAAACGCTCGTACGTGATTACGGCGTTATATCAAATTATTCTCCAAAGATTTTTAACACACAGGTATCTTGTGGTTTAAATCTAGGTTTGTATGAAGCCAAAAATAAACATTTATGAGCTTATCTGAACTTTGGCCGTTCATAATGCACTCATACTTTGAAGAATTAAAAAAACAGCTTCATAGAAACCTTGCATGTGTAATGGAGATTCTAAATTAAAAACATTATTATAAAAACTTGTTAGGCTTTTTCGAAAACACGTATTTCCTGGATCAAGTTTTGTGAAACCTCCGCACGCCAATTTTCCTGCAATGTTATCGCGTTCTCACTCACTCGTTTGTTTTCGAACTTTGCATTGGTTGAAACAAAATTTTTTTCAATCACGCTCGCGTCGAAGTTTCGCCGATGGGGATGGGCGCTGTTTAAGGACTCCTAACTCAACATGATAAATTATCACTTAAGATGGACATGGGTTTAAGTTTTACCCTTGGGATTTTTGTGTGGAAATTTTACACTACATGACTTAGTGTAGTGTAAAATTTTTGTTCTGAGTTATGGTTATCTATTTGAACTTACCATAGTCTCGTCAATTGGATATGTCGTTTTGTCAGGAAATATACATGTAGATAGACAGGACACTACCTTCTTCACATTATATTTATGGCTGGCATTCAGCACATTGTCATTAATTGCCATATTCTCCCTCTGCAACAAATATGTTTTTCTATAAGGACCATTTTGATTGTGAAATAAACCATGTTTGCAAAGTCAGGTTGTGATGAAAAACTAGAACCACAGACATTGTGCACAAGCAATATATCAATTAAAATCTAGTTCTAACAACAATTTATTATTATTAATTGCATTTATTTAATCATAGTCTATTAAAATTAAAATCAATTACTATAATTAACATACAAACAAGTAACATGAAACAACAAGCAATTACTTTTGACGATTGTGTTATAAACAACTAGCTGACTGTACAGATGTTGTCCTGTCCCTGGTTTACTAATGTTTGCCATAATTTAAAATGTCATAATTTTATATGCCATACTTTTATTTGCCATAATTTCATTAGAAATAATGCTTCAGTTGCTATAATCATTAAATTACATAAAATCATTTTCACTAATTTCATTGGTCATAATCAATCAAATGTCATAATAATGTTAATCCATAAATTTATTTGCTATAATTTTTATTTTCAATAATTTCGTTTTCCATAACATTTATTCACCATTGCCCATGCTAGTACAACAATGCTAGTTCAGTACAATCGCCTGCAATGTTGATGTTATGATCATGGTAACAGATACAGATTTCTTAATCACAAGGAAACCTAAAATAAGCCTACTCTATCCATTTGCATTATAACTTAGCATATATTTGTTTCTTCCTAATTATTATTTTCGCGATAACATTATTTACAAATAACAGCTTACGCATAATTTTTCTAATCATAATAATGATTAAGCTTAACATTCTAAAGCATAAATTTATTTACGCATTATGGTATTAAAACATATTTTTACCATGCATGCAGTAACCACGCAAACATGTAAACAAGCATACACCATGCATGCAGAATGCAAGCAAGCATGCAGCATGTAAGCAAGCATGCAGCATGCAACATGCAGCAGGCATTTTTTCTGTCACGGCTCCGGCGCTGCGGGGCTCTGGCGGTCCCACGCGAGCTTATCGTCGCAGATGTGTTTTACGCTCACCACCGAAGCTTCGGCTTGCTGGCCGGCTGCGCCGGCCAGCCTCAGTCACGGTAGCGAGCGTTAAAACTACCTGCTCCTCAGCTCGCGGGCCGCCTCGCCCCTCCGCGCCTACGCGGGCTTAGATTACACTCTAGGCGTGGGGCAGACAAGAGTACGTGGAGTCGGTTTTGCAGCGATTCGTTTCTGTCACTAACTTCTGTAGCACAACTTATTGTTTTTTTAAGACAATACTTTAACGTGGCACAATAGATTTGCACATTATGCCTAGTAACATTATGCCAATTTAATTTATGCCAAAACAAATGTCTAAATATTATTTTTTATCCAATTGAGGACATCTGGCGCTAGGCGGCCGCTGCCGCGGCACGCTCGCTACGCTCACTCGCCTTCGCGCGTTGTGTGGTCACCACCTAACCTAATCTACCCGTTTCGATTTTTACTAACTTTTTATTGTCTAAAGATTGATTCCTGTAATAAATCATTTGGTAAGCGGGTGGGCCTCATTCTCTTTGGTGGGCCTTAATGACATTAATTTTTGTACAAAACAATAAACGTTTCTAAATTATATTAATTGTTGCTTATGTCAAGTAACAATTATGTAATGTGTTACTTATAGAAACTAATGATTATAACATATGTTATTATGGCAACTAATTTTATGGCAAATGAAAGTTATGACTAATAAGTTGATATGACAAACGTTATTAGTATAAATGATAATAGTGCAAGTAAATATTATGACGGGGGATGATTATTGAAAACAATAATAGTACAAATGATTATATGGAAAACAAGACAATACCCCTGTCCCTATCTTTCTACCTACCTACCCTACCAACTAACCTGCCTACCCTAGTAGTGGAGATCTGATGTGTTTCTGAGATAATAACCATTAGATATTATACTCTATGACGGAACACTCAGCAAACTTCTAGAATAAGTTTGAATAGTAGACTTGTATTGTTTTAGATTTGACATTAGGACTTCCTATCCTGATCTTGTCATGGGCACACAAGTATCTGATAAAATAAACCAGTACCGAGTTTCAGTGCTTTTATTTATAGAATAAACCTATTACGATCACGCATATCCCGGTACAGTAAGAATCCTCCATCAGGATCTCTTACAGTAGGTAGGTAATGCAAATATATCCAAAAAATATAAAAGTTTCATACAAACTTTTATCCCCTATTTCACCTCCTTGGGGGTTGAATTTTGAAAAATCCTTCCTTAGTGGATGCCTTCGTCATATGAGGAATACGTGTACGAAATTTCAATTTTCTAGCCCTAAGGGTTTGGCCTGTGAGTTGATACATCAGTCAATTACTTTTGCCTTTTATATGTTTAGATTTCATTACATACTTGTAATGGACTACGTCCACTGTTCCATGTTACTACATGGAACAGTGGACATAGTCCTTTATCATTAATTATTAGACGAGATGTTAAATAGTGTAAAAACATAATGATCATAAAATTTTACATTTATGTAATCTGGCAAGTGGAATCTAGGTTTCACGCTTTTGGGGTGACCATATAAAACAGTGTTTAAATTATGAATCAGCAATATTTTACATGAGATAAGATCAACAACTAATGGAAAATGTTTGTCACATAGGAAAATCCAAATTTATTATCTCTTATCAAAATCTCAATAAGTTATATTAAGTTTCCTTGTTGATAATTATGAAAGGATGTAGTTACATTACTCAAGCCATTATCTTGATAGTCCGTAAGCATCTCTAATAGCCATTGATAGTTCAATTCCACATCACTATCATTTTTAAATAACCACAAATATACACTTTCACTCATTTGATATAAGGTCGAAATATGTGGAATTTAACAATGTTGGTTATGCAGAATTTTTATTTCTTTCTTTTTTAATAACATTGCCCTACACTAGGAATTTCTCCTCACATCTCACATACACAAACAGACAGACCCGGAACAACTATCTGTAGGCCATACAAATATTTGTTCCATACGGGAATCAAACCCACAATATGCTTTGCAGCAGTCAATCACTTAACCAATTGGGCAGCAGTCAATTGGGTCAGAGGGATGTCTTAGTGGTGGGTTATGTACGTACAAAGAAGTCCAAGTTGTGTCCCATGTTATGGTACAGTCCTCCGACCATAGCTGCTAAATGAATCACATGTGTGGGTCGATGGCGCTCAAACAATGCATCCGTTTGTGCCTTATCTCTGAAAACAATACAATACCCTTTAAACCAGAAATTAAAATTATGAGATGTTTTAATTGAGATAAAGCTAAGATAAGAAAACCATTACAGAAGAGTTAACAATATGTCTCTGTAAACTTGTCAAATATAAAGCAGGTGATCTGATTAGTCTTAAATTTAAATAGTATTAATATTTAGTACTGCCAAGTCGCCATGGAAAGGAGCATGCTGAACAAACGAAAAATTGACAAGATCCGAAACAAAACAATCAGAAAGAAAACCAAAACTGAAGATTTAACAGTCAAAGTGAAAAAAGTAAAATGGAGATGGGCAGATCATACCATAAGGGGAAAGGACTAGTGGAGTAGAGCTGTGGCAGAGTGGTATCCAAGGGATGGGAACCGCAAAAGAGGGAGACCGTTTATTTTTCTTTTTTTTTTACATTTTCACACACGGCCATCTGACCCCAAACTAGGGAGACCCTGTACTATGGGTGTCAGACAGCTGATATACTTGCACAAATACATTTTTTTTTTTGTAAATACATACTTATATAGATAAACAACACCCAGGCACAAAGCAAACACAAGTGCTCATCACACCAATGTTTACCCTGGGCGGGAATCGAACCCGTAACACGCTGCGCAGCAGTCGATCGCTCAGCCACTGCGCCAACCGTGTCGTCAATTAATATTAGACGATGGGTAGACGAGATTCAGAAGGCGGTAGGCAATACAAATATATGGACAAGGACAGCAAAGGACAGGGTGGAGAGAGTTGGAGGAGGCCTTTGCCAAAAGGCAAACAGACAGTGAAACTGAAGAACAGAAATAGATTAATATAAACTAATAAAAGGCTATTTTATTTATTTTATAATTTTTTGTAAGTACACATAATAAGGTAAGTATTGTTTGTAATAGTTATGTAAGGCACTGCTAGCTGCAAGCTTGACTGAGTTAAGTATTTAAAGGGTTATTGGCACCCGCCGATACGTGTATACCTGTTTTATTGAGTCCCTGACCGTTCTGTAGATATTTAGGTAGGTAGGTACCTGAGATCTCCATCTTTAGATCCACAGAAAATCCAAGCCTCGTTTTGGGATTCGTTCTGCTTCTTTTCTTCAAAAACTACTTGTTTTAAAGCTTGGCCGACAAGGCCGGATGCTCCAGTCACTAATATCACACATTGATCGTCGCCAATCATCTGAAATAATTTGTAAATAATATATACTCAATCGTTTTTCTAAATTAATTTGAGGTATTAATAATTTAAATTAACATTTTATCAGCACTTTTACAATATTTGAAGCATACTTACTTTACTACAGTTAAATATAATAGGGAGATACGAAAGTTAAGGAAAGAAAGAATACGTATGTGGCACAGTTTTCAAACCAAAATAATTTTCGTATTTGATTTTAATTTGACTTTGACGTCTTGACGATTTTGACATAACCGGCGTAGAGGCTCCCCCACACAGGTGCGTTATTACGGCCGATAATATCTCATGCGATACAGTGATATTTGTATTCAGTACCTACATTTTGTACTACGACGGCTACGAAGTTACACACTGCTGCGATAATAACGACGAAATAGCAGAAGAACGCTTGCGTTCCTCCGTCCTGCGATATATATTGTGAAATGCAATAAACGATTGAGTACATTCCGATGAAAGTTCTTAGAACATTTGTACTGGGACGCATACGAATCCACGCACAGCTGCGAGATCGTTAGTACATCAAAGAAGAAATGTGGCGAGGGCTGGTCCGGTATCTAAGCTACAACAATCTGTCAAATTTCTTTGATAGATTTTCAACTTTATCACAAAATAAGGTTCATATTCAATTAAAAGCACGAATACGAAATAGCAGTGTGTGAAGGAATCGAGACGCAATGCGATATTATCGGCGGTAATAACGCACCTGTGTGAGGGAGCCTTAACTTGTAGGTACTATTTAGACATAATATGTCTAAATAGTACCTACAAGTTAAGGATATGTTCTGTGATTTAGACATGGATGGAAATAGTATGTACTATTATTGGATCGGTGTAGTTCGGAGACTATAGACAACTTTTAGAGTTGATTATTTTATTATATTATTTTTTTAAACTCTGTTGGGGTTCCACAAGGCTCAATTTTGGGTCCTTTCCTCTTTTTAGTGTATATTAATGATCTTCTTCATCTGTTGAAAAATCAACCACAAATTGTGTTATTTGCTGATGACACTTCTTTAATATTTAAGATAGACAGACGAGCCCAAAACCTAGACCACGTAAATAGCGCCTTACTGCAAGTCCAAAATTGGTTCACGGCGAATAATTTAGTATTGAATGAAAAAAAAACGAATTGCATCAGATTTTCTTTACCAAATGTCAAAAGTAATGACTGTGACATAGTATTGAATAATGAGAAGCTGGAATTCGTTGATAAAACTGTTTTCCTGGGGATCACGCTCGACTCAAGGCTACAATGGGGTCCTCATTTAACATCTCTCGCTGGACGGCTAAGCTCGGCAGCATATGCTGTCAGAAAAATCCGGCAATTTACTGATGTGGATACCGCGAGACTGGTCTACTTTAGTTATTTTCATAGTATAATGTCTTACGGTATTTTACTGTGGGGACGAGCTGCAGACATCGAGTCTATTTTTATTCTGCAGAAAAGAGCCATCAGAGCCATTTACAATCTCCGTATGCGCGATTCTCTAAGGGAACTGTTTAAGGAAATTAACATAATGACGGTACCTTGTCATTAATCTTAATAAAAAATTGTTTAAAATATAAACAAAGGAATGACATTGTTGGCCTATCGGTTGAACATTGCATTGAACTATCCTGTGTCGAGCTGGATAAGCATATTATAGTGTGCGTGTACAGACCCCCAAGTTACCAAAACTATTCCTTATTTGAGTCGGTAATGGAAGATGTCCTAGCGAAACTCGCACCGTGTAGCAAATCCATAATTATTTGTGGTGATTTTAATATTAATAATAAGGGTTCATAGATTCATTGATTAGCATTTTTAATTATTTTTGGAGCTGCTGAAGATATAGATCTACATTATCTTTGCATTGTATAAACTCAATGTGTTAGTATTATATACATTTTTCATAGCACATACATGTGAGCACTATGTTATTTAAAGCTACCATTTACGAGGTATGTCTTTCATTGACTTGAATGTGTGTGTGTTTGGCGGTTGGGAGTATGTCATGCTCACTGGAATGTCTCGCTGACGGTGGCGCGCGTGTTGGATCATTCGGTTCCCTTCAAAATGGTTGAGTCGAATGATGCCGATCCGTGCGTCATGTTCGTGAACGGGCGCCGTTAGTTGGGACTGGTCATCTCTTAGCTGCCTCGGTTATTCTAATTTTATTTTGAATTGTTTATTATGATTATATTTTTATCTAAACCTCTTTTAACGTACACGACTTGTTACATTGTTCTCACATTGTACCCTAGATTCAATATGAATGATGTAACCGAAATTTGTAACATATTATTGATTTTAAAAGAGTGTTGTTCATGGAGTTTCTTGCTCGTTCTTCTCCATAGAAACCTACTGTTTGGAACGAGCAACTAGCTTCAACTTTCTGACTGACTGACTCTGACAATTCAAAAGTACCTGTAAATGGTTTATTTGAAATAAATGATTTTGAGTTTGAGTTTGAGTTTGAGTTTGAATATTTTAGAAAATAATTTGAATAGTGGTCAATTATTAAGCCTTTTTAAGTCATTCAATTTGTCAAATGTATTTATGGAACCTACTAGAGTAACTTCAACTACTGCTACCTGCATCGATAATATTTTTTGCGATTGTGACTATTTGGATAATGCTATTGTTAATTATCTGCCATCGGATCATAGCGGACAAACGGTAACTTTTATGTTTAAAATGTCTATGACAAAAGTGCAAATACAATTTAGACCATTTACAACTGGTAAATTAAATAGATTCAATAGTTCCCTAAATGATAAGTTAAGTGCTCTGGACCATAATAATAACAATGCAAATAAATTATATGATGATTTCTTTTCTGTGGTGGAGACTGAATTTAATAATACTTTCGAAAAAAAGGTAAAACATATTAGCCCTAAGTTTATATTTAGTGACTGGGCAACTAGGGGGATTAGAAAAAGTAGGGAAAGATTGTTTGAGCTGTATGACCTTAAGGCTTATATTAATACAGATACTTTCAACAAGTATGTTACTACTTATTCTAAAACTTTTAGAAATACTTGCAAGGTAGCTAAAGCCCTATACATTAGCAATAAGATTAAATCGGCAGACGATAAAATAAAGACAGTTTGGAAAGTTATAAATAACGAGACTAACAAGAAAAAAGTTCGTAACACTGAATATACATTGGAGACATCACATGGTCCCATAAGCTCTAACCTAGAAGTAGCTCATGAATTTGTTAATTTCTTTACTAGCATACCAGCTAAAACCACGGAAGCTTTAAATTCCTCACCTGACGTCTCAATTGCGTTATTAAAAGCGAACGTTCCAGGCTGCCCGGTAGAATTTCAATTTAAACATATAAACCCCGTAACAGTCTTAAAAGCATTTCGGCAAATCAAAATAAAATTAACTGAAGATTTGTGGGCATATCTATTAAAGTTTGCACATCTATAATTGAAACAATAGCGCCTTATTTGGCTATAATATTTAATATGTGCGTAGACCAGGGAGTTTTCCCAGATCTAATGAAATTTAGTAAGGTCATACCACTTTTCAAATCCGGGGACAGTAAAGATACCAATAATTATAGACCCGTGTCCGTGTTGCCGGTTTTCAGCAAAGTATTTGAAAAGATAATGCTAAATCAGATGCTTGTTCATTTTAACACAAATGGCATTTTACACGTGCATCAGTATGGTTTCACCAAAGGACGTTGTACGACTGACGCCGGCGTCACTTTATTAAAACATATATTTACCGCGTGGGAAGAGGCGCAAGATGCCATAGGAATTTTTTGTGACCTCTCCAAGGCATTTGATTGCGTAAATCACGACACGTTACTTTTGAAACTTGAGCATTACGGACTGGGTAAACTTGCGCTTAGTTTAATAAAATCTTATCTGTATGACAGACAGCAGCAAGTTCAAATAAATGGGGTGAATTCATATGGTTTAAAAGTAGAAATGGGAGTCCCACAAGGGTCAATATTAGGTCCTTTCCTCTTTTTAGTTTATATTAATGATCTTCCCCGTTTATTCAAAAACCAACCACAAATGGTGTTATTTGCCGATGACACCTCTTTAATTTTTAAGATAAATAGACGGGCTAATAATCTCGACAATGTAAATAACGCCTTACTTCAGGTCGAAAATTGGTTCACAGCCAATAACTTAGTATTAAATGGAAAAAAAACGAAATGCATCAGATTTGCTTTACCTAATGTCAAAAGTAGTGATTGCGATATAGTATTGAATAAAGAGAAACTGGAATTCGTTGATGAAACTGTTTTCCTGGGAATCACGCTCGACTCAAGGCTACAATGGGGTCCTCATTTAACATCTCTCGCAGGACGACTAAGTTCAGCAGCATATGCTGTCAGAAAGATCCGGCAATTTACTGATGTGGATACCGCGAGACTGGTCTATTTTAGTTACTTTCATAGTATTATGTCTTACGGTATTTTACTTTGGGGGCGAGCTGCAGACATCGAGTCTATCTTTATTCTGCAGAAAAGAGCAATCAGAGCCATTTACAATCTACGTATGCGCGATTCTCTAAGGGAACTGTTTAAGGAAATTAACATAATGACGGTACCTTGTCAATACATTTATGAAAACATTATGTACGCTAGAAAAAAACTGCATCTTTTTGGTAAAAGAAGTGACAGACATAACTATAGTACTAGAAACAGGGACCAACTAGTTCAACCAGGTTTCAGGCTGGCTAAAGTAGATTCTTCTTTCATGGGGTTCTGTCTAAAGTGTTACAATAAAATACCTCCCCACATTGTTCAACTTAATGAGACAAAATTTAAGTCCTATATTAAACGCACACTATGCAGCCGAGCATATTATAAATTGGATGATTACATCACTGATAAAAATGCTTGGCTGGATGCTGGTCTAACTCCACAGCCATAAGGGTTCATAGATTTATTGATTAGCATTGGTGACAATTTTTTTGGAGCTGCTGAAGATGTAGAACTACATTATCTTTGCATTGTATAAACTCAAACTATTAGTATTATATAATTTTGCATAGCACATACATGTGAGCACTATGTACTTTAAAGCCACCATTTACGAGATGTCTTTCGTTGACTTGAATATGCCCTGGCGGTTGAGTGTTTGTCATGCTCACTTGAATGTCTCGCTGATGGTGGCGCATGTGTTGGATCATTTGGTTCCCTTCAAAATGGTTGAACTAAATGGTGCCGATCCGTGCGTCATGTTCGTGAACGGGCGCCGTCAGTTGAGACTGGTCATCTCTTAGCTGCCTCGGTTATTTTAAATTTATTTTGAATTGTCTAATTTCATTGCCACTAGGACCTCTTTTAACGTGCACAATTTGTTACATCGTTCTCACATTGTACCTCTAGATTCAACATGAATGATGTAACCTAAATTTGTAATATTCTATTGATTTTAAAAGAGTGTTCATGGAGTTTCTTGCTCGTTCTTCTCCATAGAAACCTACTGTTTGGAACGAGCAACTAGCTGCAACTTTTTGACTGACTGACTCCTTGACAATTCAAAAGTGCCTGTAAATGGTTTATTTGAAATAAATGATTTGAGTTTGAGTTTGAGTTTGAGTTTATGAAATTAGGTATTTTAAATTAGCAATCGGTTCGATTTTGTCTAGACTGTCAATCGTCCTATGGAGCTAGAGCAGCATGTTTCCAAGCATTCTTATCTTGAATATAGTCCTCTAAATTATAATAAGCTTTTTTACAGAGAGTACTTTTAATATATGATTTAAATTTTGTTTCACTTAGCTGTAGTATATCACTAGGAATTTTGTTGTAGCACTTAACACAGTACCCCATAAAAGATGTATGGACTTTAGACAATCTAAAATATGGTTGAGCTATTTTGTCCTTGTTTCTAGTATTAAAGTCATGTCTATCACTTACTTTATTAAACATATGTAAGTTTTTTCTTACATACATAATATTTTCATAAATAAATTGGCAAGGCACTGTCATTACATTAATATTTTTAAATAGTTCCCTAAGAGATTCGCGGCGACGTAGATTATAAATGGCTCTGATAGCTCTTTTTTGTAAAATAAAAACGGATTCAATGTCAGCAGCCCGACCCCACAGTAAAATACCATCCATACGACATAATGCTGTGAAAGTAGCCAACATAGACCAAACGCGCAGTTTCTACATCTGTCAACTGTCTTATCTTTCTAACAGCATAAGCCGCGGAGCTTAGTCGCCCCGCAATAGATGTTATATAAGGTCCCCATTGTAATTTCTCGTGATTCCTAGGAATCACGCTAGACGAGAAATTAACTCCGTAACTCCGAAACTCCGAAACTCCGAAACTCCGAACTCCGCAAGTAATGGGTCTGTCTCAAAAAAGTGGCACACGTTTGAAATTTTTTCAATTTTTCAAAAATGTTTGAGAATAAATAAGCTTTAATATACTACAATATGATGACAATATGATACAATATGACTTTTTTGAGACAAACCCTAATATATTTATTTCACTAAACTTAATCTAGTAATATAAGTATATCACTAAACTTGGACCGTTTTATAACTATATTCCTAGTGAGATAGTAAAGAATCGCTTTCGTATAACTATGTTACGGTATATAATTATATCCCCAGGGATATAACTATATTACGGCTTTATCTATCTTACTGCGACATATATACTTTAACTTTGTGATAACAAACAATTTTATTATTTTATTTATTATTAATTAATAATAATAAACATTTAACACAATCACCCAATATAATACTTTTAAATTGTGCACATAAAAAATAAACAAAACAAACGAGTTGCGTAGGGAGTTGAGTTGCGTTGCGTTGGGTGGGAGTTTGATGCGTCAGTTTCTCCGGCTTCCCACAATTCCTTTCCACCAAAACCATAACCACACATTTACACTCAGCCTCTGCCACTACCCCTGCCGCTGCCGAAAATATTGCCTTAATTAAATACTTCTGCGCGAGTACTGAAGTCAGTACAGTCGACATAGGTACTTCTTTATTGTACGACTCGCAACAATGGATGGTTGTGGTGACAGCATTATGTCTGCTCAGCTAATGCAACTTTATATGTGTTTAAAAAAAAAACCCCGTCGTCAAAGAACATGGTGGATGAAGGAAATTCAGTTAGTACAGAATCAAAATCTAATTTATAATTTTATTGCCAGAGACGGGTAACAATACAAAACACGTTATTTCGTGAGCGACAACAATACTGAATGTAAACCACTACTTACTAGTTACTTTACTCTTTAGTAACCACGAACCACTCACTCGCGCTCGCGCTGCTCGCTGCTTCTGCGTGAAAAACCGACAATCGAGGGAGCGCCGCCGGGCAATGGGAGCGGCATGAGCAGTGACAGCACGAGTGACCTATTTACATACTCGCGCTGTACATACTTCCTTGTCCAACAAGGCTGAGTGTAAATGTGGCTTTAGAAAGTGGTGAAAAATGAGCGTTTTGTTTTATGTTTTTTGATATTCAAACGCGCTGGTTTTCTACTTAATTTGGAGGATAGTTTTATAAGTCCACAGTCCATAGTCGTTATTATTATTTTCTTTTTAATGTTATTGTGGGGGAGGCCTTTACCCAGCAGTGGGACACACAGGGTTAATGAAAAAAAAATGTTATTGTTAGAACAAAAAAGTTATCTTCTTAAATCTTTAAAAGTCTAAAAAATTGTGACAAGCACGCTTGCTTTCTGATAATTCCAGATAATTCATTCGGACCATCGAAATCTCGAAATATGACCCATGTTTATTTATTTTTTAGCAGGGGATTCCAAATTCAAAAATGTCTATGAGTCATAAATAAAATTTACACTATAGCAGCACTTTTTAAAAACAAATCTGATCTTATCTATGCGGAAATACTGGTTAACGATTGGCCAGTCGATTCTCCACGAACATTCGTTCTCGCTCCGAAAACGCCAAATACGCTTTCAAACCAAAATGGAGGATTTGTCGGTCGAGGTGTACGGTGATAATGGTGCTTATTATAAGGTTTGTAAATTGTGAAGTACGTTAAAATTCTGCACAACAAGTATTATTTTGATTAGTGTAATGTTTATTCATTTATTTCCAGTGCTTAATGCCTAGGTAATACTTATACTTACAAAAATATTTTTCCGGGAAGATCATCACGGCTGGAATGGACGCCATGTCCGCCTGTCAGGGCGTGATTTTTCCATGTGTTGTAATAATTGTGCTGCTTTCTGTAATTTTAGCTGCGATTTAGGTGTTATAAAATTAAAAAGACACGCGACGCATTATTATATTTGCGCATATACACATAAATGACCTAGATATTATCTTATTTCTAGCGCATCACGAAGTTGGTTTAAAGTCGGAATGTTCTAAAAATCTCTTTATTTTTAGGCCATTGTCACCGACGTGCTCGACAACGAGGTTCTCGTAGCCTTTGAAAATGAGTAAGTATGATAGAATGAAATACATAATTTTGGAATAAAAAGTGCGGGTATTTTTATTTACATTAATATTTTGCATTGTAGCTGGCAGCCGGAGTCGAAATTCCCGTTCTCCCAAGTGTTCTTACCACCGAAAGACACCGGCAAACACACAGAGTTCGTGGAAAACCAAGAGGTGGAGGTATACGCGAGGTCCAATGAGAAGGAAGCATGTGGGTGGTGGACAGCAAACATCAAGGTATTGAATTACATATTATTATTATAATCATAACATAAGTGCACCTTATTACAATTTATTTCCAGTAAATTTGTTTCATACCCTCTAGTGTGATTAATGATGCTTAGTATGTCAAGAAGCTAAAGAGTTATGCATAACTTTGATCAGAAATCCACAATATAAGTAAATATTTGCTGCAGAATATAATTATGGATCATAACTTTCACTTACAAGCAATTCACAGTGGGTGGGTGCATCATAATCATGAAAAAATAATATTTTGTCACTGCAAATAAGAAAATAAATCCTATTCCTTGTGAGTAAAGAAGTACCCTCAAAATAGTATAAATATTCAGACAAACACTTCATTGTGTGCCTATCATTTTGTCCTAGTCTAGATTTTGAGCAAACAGATATTGTAATCTGAAAAACAGCAGCATCTATATTTTTGGAAATCAATCCTGACATAAACAGCAATAATAATTTGACAACTTGTGTTTCCAAAGATAATCAATTTCAGAATCTGCATTATTGATTAAACATGGAATTCTATGCCAAGCTTGGTGTGCGAGGGTGTATCTAATAATAGATTTTCATTGCTGTACCTAATAATTCTTATAGGTTTTTCATCAGATATTAGTCATATCTTATGACCCATAAAGGAATGGATTTTTAAAAATTAAATCTTATTTAATAATATTTCAATGTCGAATACTATGAAATAATATTTACTTTTTTATTTACTAACTCAAAAGACAAAGTTTCTAGTGGGTGACTTGATGAATAAAGAAATTACTTCCATTATTATGAAAATGAACCAAGTACATATTGATCACTATTTGGTTGTGATGACATGCAACTTTCAACACTACCCCACTTTGGAGCACTTTCACTCAGGCATAACTTGCATGCTGTGTTTTATAGCAATTATTGTGTTGTATTAAAAATAACTATACCTGAATTTATGGTAGGATTGAATATGAATAAAAAAAAAAGAATTATTGTTTGTTCACCCCGTAAGGTGTTAGTTATTTCTTCTATGCTAATTTCTGCATCTATTTTATTAATTCCTGAAGTAATCAGTTTTTTCTGTATTTTAAAGGTGCTGGGATATTTGAGAACTTCATCAATTTATCCAAGCTTATAAGTGCATTTTGTCAATAATCTAATTGTGATAAGAGTTTCGGTTTCGGTTACGTTATTGAAGCTGAAATTAGTCTGAAATTAATCTGTTTATTTGTAATAGTTAATTTATTCTACTACAATGCAATGTACAGTTCCTGAACCATTCTGGCTGAGCTTTGAGAGCACACTTGTGTATATTAAACGTGTTATCATGGCAAAAAACAACATCTCTTTATCTTAGTAATATCTAACTGTGGCTTTTTGGAAAAGTAGATTCAAATTTTGTGGAATTTTTTTACATTAATGAAAATTCTATAATGTAATGTCGTGCAATGGCGCATTGCGCATTTCTAAAGAAAATGAGATCAATAGTGCATATTATGCTTCAATGCCGTCAATTTACTTCCGGGTATTAACGCCTTTTTCTTATGCTTTAGCTTATTATTATTCGTTTATTACTAGAGCTGTGTTCAAATTCTTTAGAAGTATGTGAAATGAACTTTTGCTTTCACAAGTTATTTCAACTGCTAAGGATTTTTAATCATATATTTCGATAAGATCATAATTGTCTCATTATAAAATGAGTTGTAACTTTACAATTAAGTTCTCACATTGTCTCATAAAATGATTTATAACTTTACAATTAAGTTCTTCCTACTAAAACTGGCTATAGCACCATGTCTCATCAGTCAATTTTAAATTGAAAACTTTGCCTTCATTGTAATGAAGTTCAATGTACAATTAATTATTGTATTGCTCAGAAGCCTTTAAGCTTTGATGAAAATAACTGTTTTTGTAATAAGACTGTTTTGACTTTTGGTGAAGAATTTACAAAATAGAACTTAAAAAGAGAATGTTTTTAACACAGCCTTTTAGCAGTGAACTGCTAATCAGTCTTTGTTTTGGTGTCAACACAAGATGCCATTTTGATGTGCCAACAAATATCAGTAATAGATTACAATAATAATAATAATTCGTAAAGGTCTTGAAAAAAAGCCTCTTCTGCAAATATTTTTCTTCTACAGTCTTCCACGCTATTTGGAATTATAAAATGTTTTAAATTTACATAATTTTTGTCTGCATTGCGGGCCCGACAACGAGCAATGCGCCTACTTACCCCCTTCGCATAACGGCATACCTACATAAACATTTTGTACAAAATATAGGTAGCTTATGCATTGTAAATTGTGAGTAATAGGGCAAGCAGATCTTCATGAACAAGCAACCTGTAAGTGAGATAAGATCTGCTTATCTTAGGTTATTAATAACAGGAGAGATGCTGCATAAACTTATAATAATATCAACCCATTGACTGCAGATGTTGCAGCCTTTTTTTTTTCAATTCTTATTGTTTCTTATAGAATTTCTATAAAATGCTTGAAAAACACGTTCGGCTATCGTGCAGCGTCAATTAGTGGAATCGCTCATGTAACGCTCCATTGCTTTGACAGAAACTTCGCCCCTAATTTGCAGCCTAGACAAACACTTAGAACTTATTAAATTGTAACCAGTTAATCACAGCTATCTATTACTTGAACATTGTTTTTATTTCCAGATGATGAGGGGCGACTTTCTGGTAATAGAATATCTGGAGTGGGACAACTGCTACACGGAAATTGTGCCAAAAGACCGCCTCCGGGTGAAGACCCCTAAGACACCCATTGACAAAACCACCTTCCACAAGTTCGAAATCCCGGTACCTGATGATCTCAAAGATTAGTGAGTATTACACTACTACCACAAAAGGAGTTGATAATTAAATTTATTGGCCATAAACATAAGTTATAATGAAATCCTTCCACCCCCTAGGCTACTAGGCTTACATATTTTAGTTATTTAACACTATCAGCAAAATATTTACTCCATAATTCATAACAAATAAATTTATGTTTGACACTCATGTGTGTTTTTATCCACACTAGATGACACGTTAATGTAAACCTAGAGTTGGTAAAAATGGGCATTAGGCTGAGATAAATAATCATTACTTAGCATGTACTTTGGTTTATCTCTTTCCGTATCTATCTTGTTGGGTAGTTGTCATAGGAATAATGCTTAGCCAAAACACGCACTATGTAACGCTTATTTATCTCGGCCTAAGACGTGAGCATGTTTCAACCACAAAGTGCTACTGAATAAATAGACACTTTAAAAATAAAACATTAATTAAAATTCGAATAAAAAGTTTTATTGAAAAACGCGCTTACGACTGCGTAGGATGCATCGGGGAAGTTGTGGTGTCTTTTATGATTCCAAAGAGTAAGAAAACACTATTTGAGTTTAGAGCTTTGCAAAAAATGCAAATTTTCTCTCATTTGTTTCGAATCTCGCACGAGTTCCTAGCATCAAGTACAGTCTTAGTAAGTTTTTACTGGTTAATGTGTATGCCGTGTGATGCGGGCCGCGAATAGTATCACCCCATTTCTAACCGTGGGTGACGTAGAAGGCGACGCCGGCGCCAGAGGTTGGGCAACAGCATCCTTTTGAGTACCATAACACGTATTGCGATCGCCAAGCATGGCGATTACGGCTGAACCTCCCCTTGGGGGAGACCTATGCCCAGCAGTGGGCGTCTAAAGGTTAACATGGTGGAATGTGTAGCCAAAACAGAAGTCTCTCGGCGCTTTCGCTAGATATTAACATGTCGCTATGTCCGACAGTGCGAAGGTGGAGAACGCTCACAAGGAGTTCCAGAAGGCGATAGGCGCGGCGCTGGTGTGGTACGTCGCCGAGCGCGGCGTGCTGGCCGTGGTGTCGCGCTGCGAGACCTCACACAAGCGCGCGCAGATGCTACAGGAAATGCACTTTAGGTAACTATTGTCACTACTACCGCGGCGTGGCCGACTAGATGATTTGCCAATGATTGACCTATGCACGGCAGTGGACGTCTTTTTGTCTCGGTGATAAAGACTCGTTTATTGATATGGCAAGTTTCAGAAAGGTACCGACATACAGGTATAATTCAGGGTCGCTAAACAGTTGAACCAGTCGGTCTATTTGGTTCGACATTCACAGAACAACTTTTGGTATCATTGTATTAAAAAAAATTACAAAGATGACGCCTAGACGTGGCCTAAAAAGTCGAGCTGTCTCTAGAATTCTATGTGACCTATTTATGGGTGCGTATTGTAATCCTGTCGTCTTCTCTCGTATAGGTACTAATACGACAGTTCCTCGTATAAATTATTAGTCAGTTAGCTAAGAGGTAGAAGGCTTGCAGTCCGACTGTGCATATAATATTGTGTCACAAAGCTTATTTAATTAGCCACACTTTTCTGGTAACATACAAAGCTTGTATGTGTAAAATAAAGACTAATAGAATGGTTAGACGCGGAGAAGCGAGCGCGAGGCCAGTTCAACCCACACCTGGACTGCACACATTTTCGACCAATCAATAATTGGTCACGGTACTTTTGTATGTAGTAAAAAGACATCATCTAAAGAAGTATTTATTTTTTATTTATTTATTTATTTTTTATTTTAGTAGAACCTGAAATTAGTTTGATTAGAATAACGAGCAGAATCAATTGAACCACTTTTTAATATAGGTCACATTTTTCAAAAAAAATCTTCATTAAACATGTTGCCCTGTCTATTTATTAATAAGTCAAGCCATCACGTGCGCAAACCTGCCAAAATAGGTAAACAAACACAAATGGTTTTCGTCCAATATAAATTTTCTCATACACGTGATAATAATAGTTCTTATTTCAATGCAAATACGAGTCTTGGTAAAACTAAAACAGCACATAAAACCTTTAATTTTTTTCTCTCTCAGAATTAGGTTAATTAAATTAAAAATCATTTGGGGTGTCTGAAGTTTTGCGTGTTTAACGTTACACCTTGTATGTGGATTTTATTTTAATTGTGGTCAATCGTAATCAAAACTTTCCACAGCACTTAATTAGGATCTCATTTGTATAGTATCATTTGAGGTCCTATTTGTTTTGGCATTTGACTCACTGCCTCAACAATTTTGTGCTTACATTAAACAGATAAGCCACAGGGCCGACGGTACTAAGTTTCTTGCCGTATTGGTAGTATTAGGCTTATGACATTAAAATAAAAATTTTGGTAATTGCTTGTCAATTTACCTGATGAATAATCTAGTACTAATCCCTTGGGACAGTTGTAGCTTTACTGCTCTTCCATTCCACCATTTGGCTGTATAACTTGTTTGACTGTATTGTGTCGTTTTCAGGAATCTAACTCAAAAGCTATTATTGCTAAAGAAGACTGAAGAGGCAGCCAGACAGTTGGAATCCACCAAAATACATAATCAAGGCGGGTGAGTACACATTGTACAGTTTTCTTATAGCACAAAGAACTTTGGGAGTGGTCTGTGTCAGGCAGTGTACAGCGTAGCATATAACGGTGGAGTATGTTCCACTAGGCACAGCGACAATGTGCGGACACGTGGCGGGGTCATCATTTTATTAGATGTAGGCACGCATTAGCAGGGCATTTTATATTATAAAATAAAGGGGTGTTTAAAAATCTTGTAATTTAGTTAACCATTCTTGCCTTAATCGCGCGTATACACACTAGTACAATACAATGGTCTGTTTGTGTGCATCAGAATAAAAATACGCACGAAATAAGCACGAATCATTGAAATTGATCGGCAAACGACAGCGCGCGATGTTTTACAGTGCTTTTTAAAATAATTGTCCAAAATAAATGAGTTCGTATAACGGACTGAAAAATGTTCTGTATAATAAGCATAACCTTTATTTTCATAAAATAAATATATCGTAGTAGTAATATTTTCGTAATTATGGCTCTGTAGTAGACTTTAAGACTGTATATCCTGTTGGAAAAACGCATAAAACATAATATTTTGTAATGGTTGTATTCGTCCTGAAAGTTAACTCTGACGTCTATTTTCGTAAAACGCTATGAAAGGATTATCTTCGCTTTAAAAAACCATAATTAAAAATTATACTTTTACTCTGTAGTTCCCTAAATCAAGACTTAATCTTTCTCAAAACTGCAATTGTCTTTAAATAATCTGTTCACATCATTACGATATTGCTCTGGGCAAAACGCGAAAACATGAAGTTTTCGTCACGAATCGAATACACGCTCTTAATATAATATTTGTTACAATCAAGTCTCATTCTCCCATGTTTATAAACGTTGTTTCGAGTAGAGTAGGGAATTGAAGAATTACCATATTGCACAATAAGTTTTTATTTTACTTTGGCAAAACAGTTACACATCCCAATCAAATTATGACAGGATTAAGTTTTGAACGCCAGAGTATAAATGCGCTCTTACATCGCAGATACCTACAAATAAAAATTGGGAAATAACTAATGAATAAATTGTGTCTTTTTTACAATATTTACAAAAGAAACACAGTAAACTTAATTTGGTATGTTTATTTTGAATTTTAAAATGTTACTCCTGTTTAAAAATGTCATTTTCTTGTGGGGCTCAAAAGTTTCAGCTAGGTACACGTACCCCACACCAATGTCCGCTAAATAACGTTATGTGTTAATTGCGTGCGTAAGTTAATACTCGTTAGTACACTATATAGGTTCTAGTTTTCTTAGACGACGCCTAAAAGAGTTTTGTACGTAGCAGTGAGAAATAGCCGTTCTAGCCGCGCGTCTCGACGCATCACATTTCTAAGAACAACGTAATAGTTACTTCTTACTAGTGACATCACTACAATCCAGTCTGTTATTACACAGCCCATTTAGTATGTGACAGTAAACTGCGTCTAGACTAGCTCTGAAGTTTATAAAGGTTCAATAATTGTACATATGTATTTCAGATTTGCTTTTTTTTTTTGCTTGCTGACCTCTGTTGTTTGGCAGGGCCAACAGAGGTCAGCATGCAGACAGTTCATGAACTGTTATTGAACTTGAAATAAAAATAAAGATAGTATACCTTTTTACTAAATTTATGACAAATAAACGTAGGAAAGTATCCATTTCTCCAATTATAATTATTACTGTTTGCCATTAATTTTAAGGTTTATTAAATTTGTTAGTTTTATTTTGATCTTCATCAATGCATAAATGGTATTTATTCTTTAAAGGTTAAAAATTACTTTACACGTTAATATTGTTAACCAACCACTGAAAAGAAACAAATAAACTGAGAAAGCCATGTCTGAGATTAGATAGGCATAGACACCATTACAATCAACAGCAAGTTCCTTTAAGCTATTCAGACTCGTAGTTCGGATAGTAGATCATACTAACTCGCACATCTTAATTTAGTGGCACTAGAAACGAGGAATATCTTCACATTTCATCTCGCGTGGGGTTAGAACGTTCTAGATCGATAAAAAACTATTACGCGCATAATATTACACGATAATGCAATCGTAAGTAAAAGTAATGACTAATTAAGAACAGGCTGATTAGCTTGCAAGCGTCGTCATAAGCGAAAATATGGTTTACGGTCGCAGTTGCTTTCATTATTCATAGATTGTGATGCGCCGTGTGATTATGTGACGCTTTCTCTGATGTGCGGATGAGGTGTTTTTGTAAATCGTCAACAAATGTTAGCAAAAAATGTATTCTATTAGTATGTAAACATTTGTGTAACTAATTATTTACACAATACAATTATTTACATGTCTCAGTTCAGTAGTTATTTCGGGATTTCCCCGTACTTGTAACTTATTATCATCGTTTCACCAAGTATCGATACCGGAAACTTAAACAGTCACCACCATTGTTCGTCAAACTCCCTGAAATGCGTTCCATTCATTATTAACGCGAACTTTGTTACTGGAACAAGTTTAAAATATTTTTTCATGCTATTTTCGGCAACACGACTTCCGCATGCCACCGCGACACGTGATTATGTAGCACGCATGCAACATATTAAAGATACACGGACGCATTCTTGCGTGGAGCGTACCCTACTTCGTTTTATTGCAATCGCTGTGGATATGCATTTATAATGATAATCAATGTGTTGGAGAAAAAACGGCAGTTTCTTGTCGGGCCGCGCGTTACAAGTTAATCTACAGGAATGACATGTTCTACGTCGACTTTCTTTAACTAAACAGAATATAATTCTAGAATTATCGTTATCTTCACGCTTTTGACAGACAAGGCATAGTTTGTGGTGTCCAGTTTGCTTCTCATAAGTTTATTAGTACTGATAGAAGGTTTAGTGCCTTGATTTGAATGCTACTAATGACTATTTCGTTCTTATCAAATCATTATACACAACACTACACACCAGTATTCTCAAAGGGTAGACAGATATTATAAGTGTAACCACAACCCACCAGTTATCTGCCATTACGATAATACCATTTATCGCCCAATATTAAGAATAGAATATTGTTTTTTTGTATAAAATGTAGATGTTACAATAGATGCAGACAGTATATATAAAAAAATTATGTACATTTATTTTGGCATGTAAACATTAAATACCTTATAATAAATAAATAATAATAATATGTGGCGACATTTTCACACACGGCCATCTGACCCCAAATTAGGGAGACCCTGAAGTGTGGGTGTCAGACAGCATATACAAATACTTTTTTTTTTTGTAAATACATACTTGATAAACAACACCCAGACACAAGGCAAACACAAGTGCTCATCACACAAATGTTTACCCTGGGCGGGAATCGAACCCGCAACACGCTGCGCAGCAGTCGATCGGCATCAGCCACTGCGCCAACCATGTCGTCAAATGTTTATTAGTGCACCAATTAAAAATGCACATGGATTAAATAAGTAAACAAATAAATCTTAATGACATAGTCCGACCCGCAAATTAAGCCCCTGACCACTAGGAGTAACGGGACAGTAATGATTAACAAATAAAGAGCAATACTGGTAGTAAAGAACAATGGCAGCCACCCATACATTGTTTTAGTTGAGATTAAATTCCTACGTCTTTAAATGAAAAAAATCTTATTTAATTCAGCATCACCTTCTGAATTAGTTTGTGCAAGATTTTTTGTTTAAGAAGGCCGAGAATAATAGATATTCAGTCATGAACTTTTGTAGGTTATGTCTATGGTAACTTTTATATTCCAAATTGAAGAAGTAAAAAGGCAATATCGCATTAGTATTTTCTTTAACTAGTTAATTCAGGATGAAATGTCTTGTAAAAATATTGTTCAAGGTTGGTAATCCCAGTGGTTATAAATACTCTTTGGCCTTCGACTACGCTCTCTTTCTGAATGCGTACATAAGATAAGGAAAACATATATCATTATCTCGTTCTTATGTATGCATTCAGAAAGAGAGCATCGGCCCACAGTTGGTTTCAAGTTTTTGTTCTAAGTGTTGGCTCCATTTATACCTCCATCCATCCATGGTTTTTACTCTGTGCATAGACAGATCTGTCTATGACTCTGTGTCAATTACCAAGCAATTATTTTTAGATTTGGGTTACTAGCCTTTTTGCTAGTCATTAATCGAAACTAATTGATTTATTTTTACACCACAGTATTTTTACATATCTGCAAGAAACCTACACTTGGAAATAAACTGTATTCATTTACTTACTCCGTTTAATTGTAATAACAAACTAAAACTGATTACAATACTTTAAATGCTTTAAGTACTTACTGTCACTTGGCAGAATAAATATAAAATGGCAACACTAAACGTTAATGAAAAGTCAAATAAGTTTTTATTTAACATAATTTTTTTATCCGGCCCTAACTGGTTAATTGGATACTTTGAAAAATCGTAGAAAAATAATGTAATTTCTTTCGTATGTAAGTCACTTTTAGACGCTCAAATTTAAGTCAACTACGATTTCGCCATTGTTCTTTATGTTCCTAACGATATTAAATGGTATAATGCACATTGTATAATTGTTCCAGCTATACAGACGAGTTCTCAGTGCGTGAAGATCTAATGGGGCTGGCGATCGGCACGCACGGAGCCAACATCCAACAAGCGCGCAAGGTCGCAGGGGTCACCAACATTGAGCTTGAGGAAGTTTCCTGCACTTTTAAGATCTGTGGAGAGGTGAGGGCGGGTTTTACTTACTTATTTTTTCAAAAGTACACTAACAGCATATACATACATCAATCATTGACTTACAGTGGTAATCAATGAATATATTACTTGTTCGTATGGGAGCACAATCCCATGGGTGGGTGTCGTAAGAGGCGACTAAGGGACTCAACAGAGAATGGGTAGCAGCGTTCTCTGTGCCTTTGTAACAACCATACTGTGATTGCCAGCCAACCCGCGTGCCAAGCGTGGCGTTTATGGCAAACCCCCCCCCCCCCCCCCCTCAATATGAATAGCGCAACGCAAAGATGGCCACTAGTACCCGGCAGCCCGTCTAGCCTCGAAGAATCTCCGAAAGGGATCCGGCTGCCTACACCGACGACTTAACCTGGCAACATATAACACGCGTACACTCCGGACCAATGAGAAGATAACGGAATTCGAAGAGGAATTGAGCAGGCTGCGATGGAGTATTGTGGGATTATCTGAAGTCCGAAGAGAGGGGGAGGACACGATAACCCTGAAATCCGGCAACCTGCTCTATTTCCGAGAGGGTGGCCGACAGTCCCAGAGTGGTGTTGGGTTTATCGTCCACAGGTCCTTCGTAAACAACGTGATGAAGATCGAGAGTGTGTCTACCGGGGTGGCGTACCTTATACTCAGAATATCCTCAAGATATTCGCTGATGGTCATACGCCCCGACCTTGCACACCCTGACGACGAAGTGGAGACCATATATGAGGATATCTCTAAAGCCATGCATGGTTTCAAAACTCACTTCACCGTTGTCATGGGGGACTTTAAAGCGAAACTGGCCAAACGAGACGGTGATGCGCTGCAGGTGGGGCAATTTGGGTTTGGACGTCGGAATCTCCGGGGTCACAAACTAGCTAGTTTTATGGAAGAGGGCCTCTATATGATGAATTCCTTCTTCAGAAAGTGGACCAGGCAGAGCCCCGATGGTGCAACAAAAAATGAGATTGACTTCATCATGTCGACCAAGAAACAAACGTTCAATGATGTCTCTGTGATCAATTCGATGAAAACCGGGAGCGATCACCGCATAGTAAGAGGCACATTAAACATCAATATAAAGCGTGAAAGGTCTCTACTGATGAAGTCTACGCTCCATCCAGCACAGGTCCAGATCCAAAACCCCGAAAGCTTTCAGCTCGAACTCCAGAATCGTTTCGAGTGCCTAGAAAGCTCAGTGGACGAATACAACGACGAGTTCGTAGAAACTGTCCATACGACTGGGTCTAAGTTCTTCAAGACATGTCGTGCACATAAGAATAAAAAACTGTCTGATCATACTCTCAAGCTCATGAAGGAGCGACGTGAGATGACCCTGTACTCTTCAGATGAGGCGTGGAAATACCGGCAGCTCAATAGACGGATCTCTAAATAAAGACGCAATGGAGCGGAATAAAGGCTCCAAGGTATTTGCAAGGGATCTGGCTATTGGGCAGAGCCAGGTCACGAAACTGAAGACCGACGATGGCAAGATTGTGTCCGCCAAACCGGAGCTTCTGAGGGAGATCGAGAGATTCTATGGGCAGTTGTACACGTCAACCAGTAAACCCGTTGTAGATCTAGCGAACGACCCAAGAGCTAGACTAACCCGACACTATACCGAAGACATCCCGGACGTCAGCCTGTACGAGATTAGGATGGCTCTGAAACAGCTTAAAAACAACACGGCACCGGGTGATGTTGGAATTACTTAAGGCCTTCAGAAGCTGTTTGATTCCGTCATACTCGAGGGAAAAACACCACAGGCATGGTGCAGAGGTGTGGTGGTAATCTTCTTCAAAAAGGGCGACAATCCCCGGCTGAAGAACTATAGGCCCATCTCACTTCTGAACCATGTCTACAAGTTGTTTTCAAGAGTCATCACGAATCGCGTCGCGCGCAGGTTTGACGACTTCTAGCTTCCCGAACAAACCGGTTTCCGAAAAGGCTTTAGCACCATACACCACATACATACGCTGCGGCAGGTTATACAGAAGACCGAAGAGTATAACCTGCCTCTCTGTTTATCGTTTGTGGACTACAAGAGAGCATTCGATTCGATCGAGACTTGGGCTGTACTGCAGTCTCTCCAACGGTGCCAAATCAACTCTGTATATCGAGGTGTTCAGGTGTTTATACAAAAACGTCACCATTTCAGTCCGACTTCAGGACTAGACCTCGGATCCTATCCTTCTGCGAGCGAGGTGTGAGACAGGGAGACGTCATATCTCCGAAACTGTTCACCGCTGCATTGGAGGATGTCTTCAAGTTTCTGGACTGTAGAGGGCTAGGCATCAATCGTGCAGCAGCGGCATACATCTCTCGCTTTCAGTTGGCCGACGGTATAGTGGTCATGGCTGAGACCATGGAGGAACCCCGGTAAAATGCACGATGATCTCAGTAGAGCTTCCGAAAGAGTGGGTCTTAAAATGAACATGGACAAAACCAAGGTCATGTTGAATGCCCATGTAACACCCGCTATCAAGATCGGAGACTACACTCGAAGTTGTAGACGATTATGTCTACCTGAGACAAACGGTCCAGTTAGGTAAGTTTAACTTCGAGAAAGAGGTCAATCGTCGAATCCGACTCGACTGGGCAGCGTTCGGGAAGTCGCGTGGTATCTTCTCGTCCAACTTACCGCAGTGTCTCAAGACGAAATTCTATGACCAGTGTGTGTTGTGTCACGTTTATTTTTATAAATATTGGTAATAAAAATAAAACGATCGCAATTTTGATAAACAATAAAATATATATATTGTAAAAAAAAAATATTCGTTAAAGACGAAAAGATTAAAATAAACTGAGAGGGTGTGAAGTTAGACCAGGTCAAAAGGCCGGACCACATAGGAGGTCGTTAATACCGCACTCTCCTGTTTTGGAGCTAGCCGGTGACGTCGGTGATAGCCTCGGCGTTATTCTCCCAGCGGAGCTTAGTTATTATTCAGCCTGTCAGCTGCGCAGATCTTCAGCCGCATGGAATTTCCTGGAACCCCCATTCCAAAATTGTATTAACAACTTAAATTGTTAAGTCACAGTTGCAAGCCTTCACCTTACAGAAAGAGGTTGGCATCTGCTAGAAGGCTAGTCTAGGTCTGACAGGCAATACAAAGAGGTACTATTGAAGTGACTAATTAAGGAAGTTATTACTAATAGAAAAGAAAATAAAAAGTTGAACTAAAAGGATTGGTGTCCGCGATAGTTTACATTTATAATTATTATTTACAGATGTAGGTATCTTAAAACTATCGCTTTAACACTAACCATTATAAATGGCCCAACAAAGCAAGCATAAAACAGTTTAGCATAACAAGAAGTGTGAAACAACGGCGTTGTCTATAAGCTACAGAAAGCAGCGGCGACTACGTACTATAATACTTATAGCTAAAAAACAATGATTAAAATTGTACAACTTACCCAGTATGGGAATACACTAAGCACTTACTTATTTACTTGAATGATCAAGTATTTAGATATTTAGTTTTTTAAGGATTAGATTAGGTTATTAGATTTTAGATTTACGTTAACGAATACGAGGGTGTACGCGGCAGAGATTAGGTACAGAACACTAGTACGTGTTGTGCCTCGATAGCCATTCGCTAGTGACTGGCGCCTCCCGCGGTGATGAATGAATGCGCCAGCGCTCGACATCGAAGAGTGAATGGGAGGGATATCGTGACAGTTGCCAGTGATTACACACGGGACTGAAACGTCTCGTATGTAATCGTAATACGTCGCTCACAATGGGCCTCATCAGAAGGCTTAAAGTCACGCAAAGTGGGCTATGCTCGGATCTTCCGTGCGTGATAAAATCAGAAATGAGGACATCCCCAAGAGATCCCAAGCTTTCCTACGTAGCCCGAAGTATTGCCAAACTTAAGTGGCAGTGAGCAGGGCACACTCGCAGAACGGATGACCGATGGGGCCGAAAAGTTCTGGAGTAGCGACCGCGAACCGGAAGACGTTACGTTGGAAGGCCTCCCACTAGGTGGACCGTTGACCTGGTGTAGGTTGCGGGGATGGTTGCGAGTTGCACGGGACCGGTCAATGTGGCGACACTTGGAGAAGGCCTATGTCCAGCAGTAGATGTCTTTCGGCTGAAGTGATCAATATATTGACAAATAGACACAGGACAGGAGCTGCTAATAAACTAAAAGTAAAAGCAAGCAAAGTTCACTAATACCTAAGAGTAGCTTTGAGTTATTAGGTGTGTACCACGTTGCACGCAGAACGCAGAATCTGATGCATAATACGGGGGGGATGCAATAGGGTAGATGATGATACCACCAATCAGCTGACATATTTTTTATGAATCCAAACGCGGCAATTTCTACTCATAACGTCATTCGTCGTTTATTGTCTACTCAATTGACTAACTACCTAACGATTTCAAAGCAACAAAAAATCTAATTTTACACTAAATTTAAAATTTTCGTGGCTAAAATAAAGTCTATTTTTAGACAAGTTGACTCTAAACGCTAAATTAGAAATAAGCCAGTATTTTTGTATTATTATTATTCATAACGCAAGTTATTGATGAATTGTTCATATTTGTAAGTGGTCTAAGTGGGCACATACTAGAGTTCATTTGCGACAATTGTTAAACCGAAAAACACGAAGAGGGTTTTTTTTAAGTTTCGGGCTTTCAACATCCTGTTTTTCTTACAAAATTCTTATTTTTCTCATAGGAAGAATAATTTACAACAAATGCTCATTACTTTGGAAACAAGTATAATATTACTTGAGTTTACTCTTATAAAACGAAGCGATTTTATCTTCTAGCGTTTGAAAATAGCTCTGTTCTTAAACTCCCTCTAGCTATTCAATGAGAAGAAGGCCACTTCCCTCATCATGAAATTCCTTATTGCGAATAAGCATAACACTTCGTTTACACCAAGAAACAAGTATAATTCTTGTTGAAGACACAACTTGTCTTACATTGGTTTTCTACATGTTTTGTCTAAAACAAGTTTTATACTTAAATTTTATTTATTTAAATATTAAATTACAATTTTAGTTATATACAAATCTTAAAAATCTAATAATATTATGTACAATTCCAAGAAAAAGACAGGGGAGCTCAAAGGGCATCAAAAAACTCGTCTACATCGCTGTCAACGGGACACGTGCCCAACAGGCTGGCAGCATTGCCACGTTGTATGGCAATGCTGATTCTTTGACCCAAGAATAGACCAGCCTTTGGGTCACGTGAAGAGTCGACCAGCCGCTTGGCGATGTCACGAAAAACAATATGGGCACTCGGACCCCATGGCCCTAGAGTTTCTACCCCAAACGGCTCAAATATATAGCTTCCAAGAAGGCTATTATATTTGCGCCGTTTGAGGTTTTCGGCACCTGCAGCAGCCGCCCCAGCACAACATGTTGTGCTAGGAAGATGAGATGGCGCAAGGGTGTCGACACATGTTGCATCCCACACCAAAGGCCTACCCAACTTCCAAGGCATTATGGTCATCCCATCTGGTCTCTTCCCATCGTCGCGTGCCAAGCCATTGGGTTCTAAAATAGCAGGCACCCCAGCGGTGGCAAGAGCACGACGGAGGATGTCAGTGATGCTGGCATGCCGTGCCATTCGGCCTGCGCTCCTACTGCAGGATAGGCCATGATGTCCGAGGCAGTCGACAGCTTCACCACATTGACAGCGATGTGGAGCCCCGCAGGGAGCGCCCAGACGCAGGCAGTTTTATACTTGTATTTGAGTGTGAACGATAATTACATTCATTGCATAAAACTTGCAAAATACATTGTATTATAGGTACCTTGGTGTAAACGAGGGGTTAGAATACAGATATAGATAGACCTAGATAACGCAAGTATCACGATCTGTATGAAAACCAAGCGTGCCATTTTTCGGGTGCGAATGTTTTGTTTTTCCTAAATTTGGTATTACCAGGTATTACTGAGGGTATTAGATTAAAAATAATTGTTTTTTAAATTTAATTACGCATAATATTAATCACAGAATGACTTACCGATGGAAGGAAACGTTTACTTTATTTGTTTACTTACGATTTTTTATCGTAAGTTAGGCACGAAAATAGGCACGCGAAGTAGTTGCTCTTGCGTTATCTAGGTCTATCTATATTTGTGGATTAGAAGCTAAGTTCTGCCAGGTAACAGGGCGAAGTTCCGATCACTTCCTAAACAAATAATGAGTGTTGTTTCCATCGTCCACCAGTCCGTGGACGCGGTCCGCGCGGCGCGCTCGCTGCTGGAGTACGCGGAGGAGTCCATCAAGGTGCCGCGCGCGCTGGTGGGCAAGGTCATCGGCAAGAACGGGAAGGTCATCCAGGAGATCGTGGACAAGAGCGGCGTCGTGCGCGTGAGTTGACGCCCGGGCTCTAGCGCGCCGGCCGGCCCTGACAGCCCTGACAGCCCTGGCTGCCGCGCTAGAGCACAGGCCCGACAAGATTGATCTCTGAATCTGTACTATTTATTCATAATTTGATTGTAAATTAAGTCCCCAGCCAGTCAATATTGCTATACCCTGTCCATTGTGTTATTGGTTTTTTGACAGCTGCCTTATAATGTAATTATTCCCGATTACCTTACGTTACTTTAAAATGTGTTATAAATTAAATATATAAACTGCCTTATCTTGTTGGATTATCTTATTTATGACCTCTTACAGACATTATAATACAGGTATGCATATAAGTTTTTACAAAAAACATAAATATTGTTCACTAGCAGCTGTCAAAAAACGATTAAACAAGTGGACAGAGTGTAGCTGTTGTTACTACAGCTTTGTTCTTGTGATCTAACCATGGACATCATTTATAAAACTACGGGACGAACGTTTGTAAATACTCAAAGATTTATCCATTCTGGAATATTGTGACTTGCCAAAACATTAATATCACAAGTGTCATTAAATAAAATTAGTAATTTCACAATATTTGAAACTGCGAAAAGAAACATTAGTTGCGGTGTAATGACGAACCTTTTTAAATAATCGATATGTACTAACAATGTTAAACGTCAACATTTTGATAAAATGTTATCTAGGGCCGAATTATAATTTTAGTTATCTTTAGTAATATACTTGGTTGATGAGTGGGTTATCTGCAAACGCAATGTTTGTGCCGGCCGCACTCTTAAGATTTAAATCATGATTTGCTTGAAATAATAAAATGACGATCGTTTAAAAAAACATGGCTATAACACAGTTTTATAAAAATGCATATTACAAAAAAAAAAGAAAATTAAGAAAATGAAATAATGAAATGCTTCTTAATAGTTTCCATTTTTTCCTGGGCCCTCAAGTGACTAGACGATCCATCAAGTATGACCTAAGGGCCGGTTTTTTGATCCGTGGTCAAACACAGTATAACCATTTGTTAGATTAACCATAGTTAACTGGTTAACTAATGGTTAAAGGGCTATAACGTTTTTCAATTACTATTTTGACACTAGTTAAATTTAACCATTGGTTATAATGTTGCTTGTGTAAGGACAAGTAATTTCCTAAAAATGATCTGCCATATAGTTTTCTAAGTGACAACACTGGCCTTAATGAGTGACCGAAACCAAAAAAAAGGCCTTATTGACACGTGACAGCCTAAACTGATGTTTAGGCTGGTGTGTTTATTTTATTTGATTTGATCAAGACCCGAGACGAGATCAAGTAACCCTAGAAATATAGTACGTTTTAGAAATATTGCGTTAACCAACTTCATTTTATACTACAAAATTTCTCTCTGTGTAATTATATTGTACGTATTTTTTTTTCATGTATAATATAATTATTTTCATTATCTACCTATCCCTTGTGGGGTATGTAGGTAGGTTCCAATTTCACCAACTAACCACATAACTGTTTCCTTCCACCACTATCCCAGGTGCCCAAGCTAACCCACACGTGGTCTATAAACTTTCAGCCTTCTCATTGCCACGTACTCCACAAAAATATTATCGCCTGATTAACTTACCGACGTAATATCAAAGCATCTAACTGTGCTTAAATTCATAACATTATCACAAAAAAAAATTGAGAAATTGACTACCTGCACAAATACAAAGAATACTTTAGAAATTGACAACAAAAAAACTTGTTCATAACAGATGTTACGTTTGATTTAACTATCCGCCATATTGTTAACCCTCCAATGTTGGGTGGTTAAATTTTGTAACTAATAGTCATTTATTTGACCATTGGTTAAGCTAACAATTGCTCAAAAAACACATTTTGCCGAAATTTAACCATTAGTAACAATTTTTAACTATTGGTTGAGTTAACTACGGATCAAAAAACCGGCCCTTAGTCTAGTCATACTGATAAATTATTCATGCCAAGAATAATGTGAAGATGAGATCAACTGCGTTTCACATCCTGTGGGTAATAAAAATAATGTCCATGGTGATCACAAAATGACTACTCCTTTTCTCATTGTATAGTTGGATGCTGATAAGCAATAGTGTATCAACCCACAAAAAGTAACATTTGGATATTTTGATGTATCAGGATACATCAAAATATCCAAATGTTACTTTTTGTGGGTTCACACACTATGGCTTATCAGCATCCAGTGTTACTACATAGGTATAAAACAACAAATCCTATATTTCAAAGAAGGATGAGCCAATTTAGTCCTAGCCACCAACTATCTTGAATCAATATAAAAGCTTTTGGGTACCATTTCTAAGTCAGCCAAGTCGGAAGTTGAAAACGAACATGGTGTTTGATGTATTTAAAAAATATATTATGTGAATACAGTACTGGCATGCCTGCGAGGCATGTGATAGTTTAAACAGCAAATGTTTTTATTTGCACTTATTTTTATTCATATTTTTTCATAACTTAAAACAGTATGTTCATCAGACATTGCCTACATTGCAAATAACAACCAAAATTGCCTACAGACAACCTGAGGTTGGCTGGGCATTTGGGCAAATCTGGGCAAACCCTTAGATATATACATCACATTCACATGCCATTTAATTATAATAACTATTTAAATATAACTATACCATTCACTTATTAACATTTAACTGAACTAATTACTTTTTGGAAATTAACTCAAATGATAATGATCAGTTACAACAGCATATCCTTTAATTCTTCCTCAGTTTTAAAAATGTATCATATCACCATGTTTACACTCAATTTTGACTTAGCTCCTGAAATCAAATGAATTATTTCGTTGAAGCTTTTATATGGTATGAGTTTCAGGACTGTTGACAGTTGAACCAGGTTCCATACCATATGATGAAAGCTGGTTCTCCTTAATTGAAATTTGGATTTTTGTCATGTGTGAACTTCTAGACCGCTCTGAGCATCAGTCATATGGATACAGGTTAAACAGATAGATATAATAAATCTATCTAATATTATGGTAGTATTTAATTTGATTTGTACTCAAATATTTTGCTGTTTATTACATTTTGTTTATATTATATCTTAATGCCTGCTGAGTTGCAAATGTGACTCAGTGATAAGTTCAGAGCGTGTTTAGATTCCTCGGTTTCTGTAAGCCTGGTCAAGTGGCATGTTAGCTAGCTGTTTTGGTTTATTAAAACCACTTATGTTGGCAAACCATGACATTTGACATCAGCCAGGTTAATTTGAACACCGCATAACATTGTCTTTGGTTGCTTCAAGTTGTCCACAAACAAATAATGTTAATGCATAGTCATCACGTTTTTAGGGAGCACTACGAGTGCATTTTAACCTGGCTGAACAAAATTAAACAGACTTTCAAATACCGAGTATAATTACCGGCACGTAAGTTGGCAAGCGATTTTGTAGTGGGGGAAGATCGCGCACGCACAATTTGAAACATTTTGACATGCGCGAAGTTCCCCCACTACAAAATGTCTTGCCAAGTTACGCGACGGTAAGTATCATTTGTTGATGATGTTTGTGCGTCGCATTAGTTAGTAGTTGCCGCAGTAGTTAAGTGTAGTGTACCCAGTTGGTTGCGGCGCAGGTGAAGGTGGAGGGCGACAACGAGCCGCAGCCGTCGGCGCCGCGCGAGGAGGGCATGGTGCCCTTCGTGTTCGTGGGCACGAGAGAGAACATCGCCAACGCCAAGGTGCTGGTGGAGTACCACGTCGCGCACCTCAAGGTACGACAGGGGTGTCAGACAGCTGATATACATACACTAATACTTTTTTTTTTCTTTTTAAATACATACATATTAAAGATAATTGACAACAATGATGTACCTATTCTTGCTATAATTCTCATTTTTTAAATTAATTTATTTTTTAAATCAGAGCGAAGCCACATTGCTCCGTTGCGTTGCGACGTCGCAGCGCAAGATTTGGACGCAGTGCATGCCACACTTCTTTGTTGCGTTGTTTTGTGCTGCGCACGTGTTTTTTCTCTGCCAGTATAAAATTAACTATGTTGCCGCTCTGAATCATCTCCCCGCGCTTTGTCTTTGCGACGATGCAATACGTTCGACAACGCAACGCAACGGAGCAGTGTGGCATGTTTTAAAATTTATATGTAAAACTAGCTGACCCGACAGACGTTGTCCTGTCCCGATCTACTTACTTACCTGCCTATTTACCTACACCTACCCTACACCTACCCTACACCTACCCTACACCTACCCTACACCTACCCTACACTTACCCTACCCTAACCCTTAACATTTGGATGGGGGATGAAAAGGGGGATGAAAAATAGATGTTGGCCGATTCTCAGACCTACCCAATATGTACACAAAATTTCATCAGAATCGGTCAAGCCGTTTCGGAGGAGTACGGGAACGAAAACTGTGACACGAGAATTTTATATATAAGATGACGGAGCGTTAACGTTCTGACGACGCAACGCAGCGTAACGGAGTAGTGTGGCTTCGTTCTTAATCTGATTCAAATAGGCGAAAACGCTCAGTCAGTGTGAATGTATCTTTGGCTTTTTTTCCTATTTTACGCGTCCTCGCGTCTGTTTTGCGAGGTTCTTCGGTCATATAATTATGATGGAACCACTGCGTTCGGTGCAGAGCTTGACCGGTGTGTTTCCCCCGCAGGAGGTGGAGCAGCTCCGCGCGGAGAAGCTGGAGATCGACCAGCAGCTGCGCGTGGTGATGGGCGGCGGCAGCATGTCGTACCCCGCCCCGCGCGGCCAGCCCGCCGCCCGCGCCCGGCGCGCGCGCCCCCCGCACCACCGCTACCCCACTGGTACAGGTTCAGACATTATTTCGCTAATAAAAATCTTCGTATTTATATTTAGCATCTTGGAAAATTCAACACAATTTGATTAATTCGCAAGACGCGCTCGCCCGTACTATCTGTTCCGCTGGTCGCGCTAGCACGACGCATCCAATTCGTTATAATTACCGGCACGTAAGTTGGCAAGAGAATTTTTTAGTGGGAGAAGATCGCGCACGCGGTTCGCGGTCGAATCCTGAGCGTTAGCGAGGGAATCAAAAGAGCACGAGGTGAAAAATCTTTGCACTCGAGTGCAACACGTAACTTTTCATTCCATCTCAGCGAGGAAATGACTAAATGCAAAAAAAAACGTTTACAAAGTCTGAGTTTTTAACAAATTAAAAAAAGTTGTATGATATATTCGGCACCATAGAGGTAGCAGTAAATAGGTTTAATGTTTTTTTTTAATTCACAAACTTAGTGCACACGATGTTCTAAATTCAATTTACTTTATCCTCTAGAGAATAAAAACGGCTTTTCCACTCAGATATTGAAGATAAATTTACTTTATCCTCTAGAGAATAAAAACGGCTTTTCCACTCAGATATTGAAAATTAAAAATACTCTTTCCGAGTGGTGGGATGAAAAATACTCTTTCCGAGATAGTGGGATGAAAAATATCTTGCCAACTTACGTGCCGGTAACTGTACGTGTTGTTATTTTCCCCGCCGAACGCGATCCACGACTTTTTTTCGGGGTAGAAAATCCTCATGGATGTCCTCCGCCCTGGGGTGGGCGGAGGGGTCTGTCAGACTCTTAGTGACTAAAATCCACCCCGGTGTTCCATCTCACACCTAACACCGGGGGTCGCGGGAACTGGAGATACTTCGGCAACCCCCGACTGGTGCCGGCTCGCTAGCGCGGGCCACTTCTCTGGTCAAGGGGGGGAGTGAGGTGTTAGACTCCCCCCGGACGTCTAAGAGGGGCGCGCGTGGAACACTACGCGCCGCCACCTCGGGTCCTGATGAATGTGGGGGGCGACAGACGTGACCCACGACTTACTGTACCGTGTGGTCCACAGCCGGCGCGCGCCGCATGACGCCGGAGCTGGGCGACGAGCGCAGCGACAGCGCCGCCTACCGCGGCCGGGGGGGGCGGGCGCCCCGCATCAACAGGTACCTTTACTACTTCTCAACTTTGTGACCTTCAGTCGTCTTTAAACAGTGTGTTAAAAAAAAAGACTTTTGAAGTGAAACTTCTCATGCGACTTCCAGGAAGGTTGCGTTAAACGTTTAACGCTCCTGGGGAGGGGGAATAGAAAGAGACAGAGCGAAAGTGAATGTGTGGCACTCGAACGCATGCGTTCGTTTTCATTTCCACATTACGAAGTTTCATTTCTTCCGCGCGGAGGGACTCCACGCACTATTTTTATTATTATACTAGCTAACCCGACAAACGTTGTCATGTCAATTTTCTCACAGTATAAACCTTCTCTGGAGTTCCACAAATATTTCAAGACCAAAATTAGCCAAATCGGTCTAGCCGTTCTCGAGTTTTAGCGAGACTCAGAACAACGATTCATTTTTATTATACAGAATGGGGACCACATATATATGCAATAAATTATACGACATACTTGTTATCGCCATTTTTGACGATATACAAAAAAATAATGAAATCGGTCTAGTAAAGTAATTAGGTAAAAAAAGAAGTGTTGTAATTTTGAACAAATTTAAACACTAGAATTGGATCACTAAGTCAATGACTCAATGAACTTGAATCCTCTTAACACTTAAAAGCGATTTTGCCACGGAGTGCAAAACTATAAACTATCACGACGCTGTTATGTACCTATTCTAGTTATTTGCCTAAATGTAAAATTCGCTCCGGGGTCAAGGTACATTGTCTTTAAAAACAGTGTTTACTTTAACTGAATTTATTTTGATATTTATTTTGTTAGGAAATTGGTCTTTTTTAATTTTCGGTTTTTAATGTAATATTTAATTTTGTTATACTTCTGCAGACTAGTATTACTTGAAGTTTAATTTATTGCATAGAAGTGGGTTCCATATCGTATAGATAAAAAGTTTCTCGGAATAGTAGATGACATGATGTGTTGCAGATCTAGCGAGCGCGGAGAGCGCGGCGAGCGAGCGGAGCGGCGCGGGGGGGAGGAGCGCGCCGACAGACGCGTGCCGCTGGAGAACGGACGAGCGCACGCCGCGCCGCGCCAGCCGCGCGTCAGCGCGCCCGTACGTACTGCTTAGTACTAGTCCCACAGTTGTACTCAGCGTCTACCACTGCTCCTGCCGCTGGAGAACGGACGAGCGCACGCCGCGCCGCGCCAGCCGCGCGTCAGCGCGCCCGTACGTACTGCTTAGTACTAGTCCCACAGTTGTACTCAGCGTCTACCACTGCTCCTGCCGCTGGAGAACGGACGAGCGCACGCCGCGCCGCGCCAGCCGCGCGTCAGCGCGCCCGTACGTACTGCTTAGTACTAGTCCCACAGTTGTACTCAGCGTCTACCACTGCTCCTGCCGCTGGAGAACGGACGAGCGCACGCCGCGCCGCGCCAGCCGCGCGTCAGCGCGCCCGTACGTACTGCTTAGTACTAGTCCCACAGTTGTACTCAGCGTCTACCACTGCTCCTGCCGCTGGAGAACGGACGAGCGCACGCCGCGCCGCGCCAGCCGCGCGTCAGCGCGCCCGTACGTACTGCTTAGTACTAGTCCCACAGTTGTACTCAGCGTCTACCACTGCTCCTGCCGCTGGAGAACGGACGAGCGCACGCCGCGCCGCGCCAGCCGCGCGTCAGCGCGCCCGTACGTACTGCTTAGTACTAGTCCCACAGTTGTACTCAGCGTCTACCACTGCTCCTGCCGCTGGAGAACGGACGAGCGCACGCCGCGCCGCGCCAGCCGCGCGTCAGCGCGCCCGTACGTACTGCTTAGTACTAGTCCCACAGTTGTACTCAGCGTCTACCACTGCTCCTGCCGCTGGAGAACGGACGAGCGCACGCCGCGCCGCGCCAGCCGCGCGTCAGCGCGCCCGTACGTACTGCTTAGTACTAGTCCCACAGTTGTACTCAGCGTCTACCACTGCTCCTGCCGCTGGAGAACGGACGAGCGCACGCCGCGCCGCGCCAGCCGCGCCCCAGCGCGCCCGTACGTACTGCTTAGTACTAGTCCCACAGTTGTACTCAGCGTCTACCACTGCTCCTGCCGCTGGAGAACGGACGAGCGCACGCCGCGCCGCGCCAGCCGCGCGTCAGCGCGCCCGTACGTACTGCTTAGTACTAGTCCCACAGTTGTACTCAGCGTCTACCACTGCTCCTGCCGCTGGAGAACGGACGAGCGCACGCCGCGCCGCGCCAGCCGCGCCCCAGCGCGCCCGTACGTACTGCTTAGTACTAGTCCCACAGTTGTACTCAGCGTCTACCACTGCTCCTGCCGCTGGAGAACGGACGAGCGCACGCCGCGCCGCGCCAGCCGCGCCCCAGCGCGCCCGTACGTACTGCTTAGTACTAGTCCCACAGTTGTACTCAGCGTCTACCACTGCTCCTGCCGCTGGAGAACGGACGAGCGCACGCCGCGCCGCGCCAGCCGCGCGTCAGCGCGCCCGTACGTACTGCTTAGTACTAGTCCCACAGTTGTACTCAGCGTCTACCACTGCTCCTGCCGCTGGAGAACGGACGAGCGCACGCCGCGCCGCGCCAGCCGCGCCCCAGCGCGCCCGTACGTACTGCTTAGTACTAGTCCCACAGTTGTACTCAGCGTCTACCACTGCTCCTGCCGCTGGAGAACGGACGAGCGCACGCCGCGCCGCGCCAGCCGCGCCCCAGCGCGCCCGTACGTACTGCTTAGTACTAGTCCCACAGTTGTACTCAGCGTCTACCACTGCTCCTGCCGCTGGAGAACGGACGAGCGCACGCCGCGCCGCGCCAGCCGCGCCCCAGCGCGCCCGTACGTACTGCTTAGTACTAGTCCCACAGTTGTACTCAGCGTCTACCACTGCTCCTGCCGCTGGAGAACGGACGAGCGCACGCCGCGCCGCGCCAGCCGCGCCCCAGCGCGCCCGTACGTACTGCTTAGTACTAGTCCCACAGTTGTACTCAGCGTCTACCACTGCTCCTGCCGCTGGAGAACGGACGAGCGCACGCCGCGCCGCGCCAGCCGCGCCCCAGCGCGCCCGTACGTACTGCTTAGTACTAGTCCCACAGTTGTACTCAGCGTCTACCACTGCTCCTGCCGCTGGAGAACGGACGAGCGCACGCCGCGCCGCGCCAGCCGCGCCCCAGCGCGCCCGTACGTACTGCTTAGTACTAGTCCCACAGTTGTACTCAGCGTCTACCACTGCTCCTGCCGCTGGAGAACGGACGAGCGCACGCCGCGCCGCGCCAGCCGCGCCCCAGCGCGCCCGTACGTACTGCTTAGTACTAGTCCCACAGTTGTACTCAGCGTCTACCACTGCTCCTGCCGCTGGAGAACGGACGAGCGCACGCCGCGCCGCGCCAGCCGCGCCCCAGCGCGCCCGTACGTACTGCTTAGTACTAGTCCCACAGTTGTACTCAGCGTCTACCACTGCTCCTGCCGCTGGAGAACGGACGAGCGCACGCCGCGCCGCGCCAGCCGCGCCCCAGCGCGCCCGTACGTACTGCTTAGTACTAGTCCCACAGTTGTACTCAGCGTCTACCACTGCTCCTGCCGCTGGAGAACGGACGAGCGCACGCCGCGCCGCGCCAGCCGCGCCCCAGCGCGCCCGTACGTACTGCTTAGTACTAGTCCCACAGTTGTACTCAGCGTCTACCACTGCTCCTGCCGCTGGAGAACGGACGAGCGCACGCCGCGCCGCGCCAGCCGCGCCCCAGCGCGCCCGTACGTACTGCTTAGTACTAGTCCCACAGTTGTACTCAGCGTCTACCACTGCTCCTGCCGCTGGAGAACGGACGAGCGCACGCCGCGCCGCGCCAGCCGCGCCCCAGCGCGCCCGTACGTACTGCTTAGTACTAGTCCCACAGTTGTACTCAGCGTCTACCACTGCTCCTGCCGCTGGAGAACGGACGAGCGCACGCCGCGCCGCGCCAGCCGCGCCCCAGCGCGCCCGTACGTACTGCTTAGTACTAGTCCCACAGTTGTACTCAGCGTCTACCACTGCTCCTGCCGCTGGAGAACGGACGAGCGCACGCCGCGCCGCGCCAGCCGCGCCCCAGCGCGCCCGTACGTACTGCTTAGTACTAGTCCCACAGTTGTACTCAGCGTCTACCACTGCTCCTGCCGCTGGAGAACGGACGAGCGCACGCCGCGCCGCGCCAGCCGCGCCCCAGCGCGCCCGTACGTACTGCTTAGTACTAGTCCCACAGTTGTACTCAGCGTCTACCACTGCTCCTGCCGCTGGAGAACGGACGAGCGCACGCCGCGCCGCGCCAGCCGCGCCCCAGCGCGCCCGTACGTACTGCTTAGTACTAGTCCCACAGTTGTACTCAGCGTCTACCACTGCTCCTGCCGCTGGAGAACGGACGAGCGCACGCCGCGCCGCGCCAGCCGCGCCCCAGCGCGCCCGTACGTACTGCTTAGTACTAGTCCCACAGTTGTACTCAGCGTCTACCACTGCTCCTGCCGCTGGAGAACGGACGAGCGCACGCCGCGCCGCGCCAGCCGCGCCCCAGCGCGCCCGTACGTACTGCTTAGTACTAGTCCCACAGTTGTACTCAGCGTCTACCACTGCTCCTGCCGCTGGAGAACGGACGAGCGCACGCCGCGCCGCGCCAGCCGCGCCCCAGCGCGCCCGTACGTACTGCTTAGTACTAGTCCCACAGTTGTACTCAGCGTCTACCACTGCTCCTGCCGCTGGAGAACGGACGAGCGCACGCCGCGCCGCGCCAGCCGCGCCCCAGCGCGCCCGTACGTACTGCTTAGTACTAGTCCCACAGTTGTACTCAGCGTCTACCACTGCTCCTGCCGCTGGAGAACGGACGAGCGCACGCCGCGCCGCGCCAGCCGCGCCCCAGCGCGCCCGTACGTACTGCTTAGTACTAGTCCCACAGTTGTACTCAGCGTCTACCACTGCTCCTGCCGCTGGAGAACGGACGAGCGCACGCCGCGCCGCGCCAGCCGCGCCCCAGCGCGCCCGTACGTACTGCTTAGTACTAGTCCCACAGTTGTACTCAGCGTCTACCACTGCTCCTGCCGCTGGAGAACGGACGAGCGCACGCCGCGCCGCGCCAGCCGCGCGTCAGCGCGCCCGTACGTACTGCTTAGTACTAGTCCCACAGTTGTACTCAGCGTCTACCACTGCTCCTGCCGCTGGAGAACGGACGAGCGCACGCCGCGCCGCGCCAGCCGCGACCCAGCGCTCCAGTATGTACTGCACAAGTACTAACTCCACATTAACACTCAGCTCCCGCCGCTGCCAGAATTATTGCCTTAAATACTTCTGCGCGAATACCGAAGCGAGTCAAAACCGTTTCTTGCGAAGAATCACAGGAGCCCCTTTTTACCTTCGCAACGAGAACCTCCATCTCGATCTAAAAATACCTACCATCCAGCAGTTCATGAAACGCTCCGCCAAGCGCTTCTTCGACACTGCTGAGAAACCTTCTAACCAATCGTATCGGCCACCCTGTACACTCCCTCTCATATTAGTAAGACTCTACGACCGTGACACTCTGACCAACCCTGACGATGCTATTACTCTCCTCCAGGAGAGAAATAAGGCCACCAGTACAATAATCAAACACAGACACAGACCACCGTCATTCCGTCCTCTGTGCCGAGGCCCGCCGCGACGACCCCGTACGTCCCCTCCCCGACCCTTGCTCGTGCCAGCCCGCGCCGCTGAGCCTGTAGTTTTAAATTCGTCCCTAAATAATGGAAATCCGATCCAGCCTGTCCCCTTGCTGTCCTCTCCCAGCGACGCCCTAAGCCGAGGCTCGTACCCCACAGGGGGTGCCCTTAGCGTGTAGTCGCTTAGTTTGTAAGTTATTTTGCCCTGGCTGGAGACCCTAAAAATAATATTTTTTAAGGCACCACAGGAAAGTCCGGTTAAGCATCCGACAACCTTCTAGGTTGACCTGCGAGATGCCATTCATTAAAAAAAAAAACCAAAGCGAGTGAGTGTTCACACTCAGCCTTCATAGATTCTTTATTGAACGACTCGCAACAATGGATGACGTCGAGGTTGTTGTGACGACAGCATTATGTCTGCTCAGTATATGCAAGTGAGAACGCGATAACATCACAGGAAAATTGGCACGCGGAAATTTCACAAAAATTGTTCCAGGACATACGTGTTTTTTAAAAAGCCTTACAAGATTTTGGTAAAAATGTTTGTAATTTAGAATATCCATTACATACAAGCAAGGTTTCTATGAGGCTGTTTTTTTTTACTTTTTCAATGTATGAGTGCATTATGAATGGCCAAAGTTCAGATAAAATTGTGCAAAAAAACGGATTTTCGGACGTGTTTACTGAATTTGTTTCTCAAAAAAGTTTATTTTTGGCTTCGTACAAACCTAGATTTAAACCACAAGATACATGTGTTAAATTTTTTTGGAAAATAATTTGTTATAACGCCGTAATCGCGTACGATCGTTTGTATGGGAAATATGGCGGGATGGGCGCTCTTAATGTAAACACTCACTCGCGCTTGCGCATCCCGACCTTTGACTTCCGCGCGAAAAACCGACAATCGAGGGAGCGCCGGGCAATAGCAGCAGCATGAGCAGTGACAGCGCGAGTAACCTATTTACATAGTCGCGCTGCCCACTTCCCTGCTCAGTTCCCTGCTCAGTTCCCTGCCCAACAAGGCTGAGTGTAAATGTGGCTTAACGTTTCTCATCCTACCACAGGTATAGATAGACCTAGAAAACGCAAGTATCACGATCTGTATGTAAACCAAGCGTGCCATTTTTTGGACGTCACAATGTAATACGAATGTTTTGTTTTTCCTAAAATTGGTATTACCAGGTATTACTGAGGGTATTAGATAAAAAAATAATTGTTTTTTTAAATTAATTATGCATAATATTAATCACAAAATGACTTACCGATGGAAGGAAACATTTAATTTTACTTTATTTTTTTACTTATGATTTTTTATCGTAAGTTAGGCACGAAAATAGGCACGCGAAGTAGTTGCTCTTGCGTTATCTCGGTCTATCTATATCTGTGCATCCTACTATTGTAGGTCTATCGCGTGTAACAGACATCCGTGCTCATATTTAAGAATCTAAAAGAGAATCTTTTAAATAAGTAATGTGCAAAATCAAATATATATAAAACGTAAATATTCCTTTTCTTTTTTTATTTCTATCGATAAAAACACCGATGTGATGTCTGGCTAAAAAATGCTAGGAACGACCCTTTAAACAAATAGCTGATCAAATCATTCTATGCACTCATTAGACAAAGACCACAGATAAAAACACATTTTGGTTTATGGATTTTTTATTTTTATTTTAAACTCCCGAATAAGGTCGCAATGTCATTAATACTGTCAAAATAATAAAAAAAATCTCTAGATATTTACTACACAGTTTTTTTATTGTTGACTTATTTATTTTTATTGTTGTGAAATTCTCTGACACAACGAGGTAACCTAGTTTTGAATCTCGAACAAATCTTGAAGAACACTCTGAGACGTTTAAAACAATCATTTCTCGGTGACTTGATAATCTAAAATTGGTATAAACCAAAGATTTCAGTAGTGTTCGAACTGTAAACACAATAAAAATAGGAGCACCCATTTCTGTCACATGCTGTATAAATAACCCAATTTAAGGTTATTCATTCCGGTAATGAATGGCATGCTGTATTTTAAAATAAATATTCTATGAATGTTGCCTACACAACTTAGCATTGGTTATCGTGTGTTCTTATGATCCGTTGCACTTAAAACGTATTTAAATGCAATAATATACTCTTACAGAGTGGCAGACGACGCGAGGACAGACGGAGGCAAACTGATGACGAGAGCAGTGTGCTAGACAGCCAGGACGTGTCCAGTGCGGACAGAGGTACGACATAGTCCGCGCTTGTACTCTAGTGTAATTGTTATGTATGACGTACGCGTGCGGGCGCTCGACAAACTTGTGTCAGTACGCGCGCGGCCCAGCGGCAGCCAGCACGTGACGTGGGACACGTGCGGGCAGCCAGCACGTACACGTGGGACACGTGCGGGGAGCCAGAACGTACACGTGTGTGGCTCATTGTACATATTATTCGCGTGCGTGAATGTAGTTCTTGCGATCCCATTAGCTGGCTGCTCTCTGGGCTGCGATACATTTTAGGTGAAGCGGAGCTTGCTTTGCCATGTACATTCTAAAGATATTCGTCTCATTCGAAAACGAAATCTTGAAAGCACTCCCACAAAGTTGCGTAGGTACTGTTGTTCTTAGAAATAAATAAATGAGTTAAATAAATAAATAGTTTTTAAATGTTGAAATAAAAATATTATCGGACTAAATGCGTTTGAATTTTAATTGTTTTAGATGTAGATTCGAGAATGTAGATCGATTAATTTGTGTGACAGTCAAGTTACTAGTAAACTCGCATTGTTAGTTAATAAGCTTGTCTTTCGTCATTTAACTTCTCAATGGCGATTTTGCGAGAAACTACGACCACATTGCAAAAATAAAACAGAAACTGGAAATTAGATTTCCAGGTTTAGGCAGCTTGAGGGAACGGCTTTTCACACGAAATCAGATATTAGTTCACACGAAAACATAGCTGCAGACGATGACGAGACGAACACGATCTGCATGGTAAACAATTCTACTAATACTCATTGTAGCTATTTATTTTTTATGGGTATCTGTAATTTTTAGACCATTCGATGGTATTTTTTAGTCACTCTGTAATTAAATAATACAGATTCTGCAATACCCCCGAAGTTTGTCGACCGCCTATAACGCTATGTGCTATTCTATTCAACATATAGTTTGCTAATGCAATCGAAATGCTATGCCATTACGAAAAATCTGAAAATATTACTGAATGTGCTAGTTAAAATGTAGTTGTAGTGTTTTTTATTTATATCTCAAGTATGCATTATAATGTTTATATGTTTCTGTGCACCCCGTTTTACATTTTAATTAGTACATAAACTGTAGAAGGATGAATGGGGAAGTTTTAGTTATATATTTCTACAAGCTAGACGCGCGGGGTGAATAGTTGTTTGCTATCTATGGGCGATGTGTTTCTTATTCTCGCTTTGTGCTACGGTTTGGTCTAGTACGTTTACTAATACTTCGGTGAGGGCTAATAAAACACAGCGCCTATTCGTATTATCATGTATGTAGTTCGGTTAGCTATTTAATTCAGAGAGTACTTAGAAGTTTTGCGTACGTATGATACGAATATTACTAGAGTCGAGACATTCCATTCCTTCCGACTCGGCACCGACGTAGCAAACGACTAGTCGCCCGGTTAGGAGTCGTGCGGGTGAAGCGGGCGGGCGCCACTGTAGGACCTTGGCATGTTGTCCAGAGTCCGCCACCGACGAGGAGCAGCCGGGCGCGGCCGCGGCCCGGCGCCGGCGCAGGAGGACAGGTACACACACCACGAGGTCACTGCACGAGGTGGCTTATACACTATTTATATCACTACTTGCTCCGTTTTAATACTGACACCTTGAAATTGTACGTTAAGTGGAGCAAATTTGGCTCAGTGAAGTAATATAATAATTTGAATTTACTGCAGCCATCGTGCGTCATAAAGGTCCTACACACATGCCGGCGGCACGGCCGCGCGGCTGTTGGGCACTTTGTGCGGTACGCCCGCCGGGGCCGGCCATACTGCCGGCATTGTGTGTAAATACTTAATACACAGATGAATTAATGTTTTTCTCTTAAAAAAAAATCATTTGATTTTGAACACAAACGAACTTACACGTGTGCACATCAATTACTGAATTGTGAGTAAAATGCATGGTTTGATTTTAATTTGTGTTTCACACTAAAAGATTCTAGTCTCCTTCTAGTTTATGGCTTTGTCATTATTTTTCAAAATAGTAGACGCGCTAGAGACATAACGGTCGCATGACTTAGAACCGCTCGCCCACATGACGTAAGATTTTCAGATTTATGATTCACAGAGTCTCAAAGCAATCGCGAGCGAAAGCCGTGATCGCTAGCGACCCCAGTCGTGATAAGCTTCTTACACATCGTCCCACATCAATGACAAACACGTCACCCCGTTGCGATGCTACACAATATGTAACGACTAAATCTGCTACGAAAAAAGGTGCTCAATGTTACTTTACATTCAAAAGCAAAGACTTACTATGGTTACTTAATTTTTTAACAGTTATACGTGAATGTTCGTCATTTGTCACGAACTAATTTCTCGATTTGAATGTAGATTATAATATCAGACAAGGTATCCATCGCGTTTAAAGTAGTGTGGCATCGTGTCTGTCATGTCGGTCGTCGATGTCGGACGAGGTGCGAGAGCGAGTGGCGGGTGCGCGATGACACGTGGGTGTTGCAGGAGGCGGGTGGAAGAACGGGCTGAGCTCCGGGGGCGCGGGCGGGGGCGCGGGCGCGGGCACGGGCGCGGGCGCGGTCGCGGCGGGCGCGGGCGAGGGGCCGCGCGCGGGGGTGGCGAGCGCGGGCGCGGGGGCCGCGGCCTCCAAGCGCCGCTCGCCGCTGGCCAAGGCGAAGGCCGAGCCGCTGCTCAACGGCACCGCGTAGAGCGGCCGGCCCGCCTCGTCCCGCCCCCCGGCCCCGGCCCCGGCCCGCCGCCGGCCCGGCCCGGCCCGGCCCGGCCGGCCCTGCCCTGACGTGACGCCAGCTGCGCCCCTGCGCGGCGCATATTATTATCCTAACGTAACGTAACATGTACGGCGAGGCCCTCGCCGCCGCCGAGGGCCCGCCGTCACTAGACTTACTCGTATTATGCTTTTGTAAGAGATTCGTGATTTGTATTCCTGATTACTCGATAATATGAAAAATTAAAGATGTGTACGTCGCTCCCCGGACGATACGCGCCGATCGCGGCCTTTCGGTACCTTTATGGGAGATCGGACATAGCGCAGTACATACGTGTTCGTAGCCTGTACTCTGTGGTTATGTGATTTCCTATAAAATAAACATTTCTGTACATATTTTCAATCGTATTTTTATTTGTACGAATAGTTCGTTCCGTCGTCTTCTCCCTGTCTAAATTACAGAGCGTAGCGACCTTACAAAGTTTACAATATACGCATTACGATGTGGAAATACAATCAAATTAATACTTTATAAAAATAGTATGACTAGTTGGAATGTTACAATTAATACTATAAACTCGAAAGGTACCTCGGTAGGGAAGGGGGCGGGATACATACATTTAGTTTGGTGTGACACTAAGAATTTAAAATTCTAAATGTGATTCTGATGACACAGACCTATATTTAACAACTATTTACAGAACTAGACTATAATATCAGTCGTATAACAGTACCGTGATATACATTATTGCCGGGATATCACTAGAAAGTCTTTACAAAGAGATATGACGTCAGGTTACAGACGGGAGTACGTAACTAACGTGAAGCGAAAAGAAATGGCATGTTCACAAAAGTAGAGGATAGTAATATACAAAATGGAGACAAAACGCTATTCAAAGAGGACACATTACTTTTACGTACTACTTTCTTTATTTACTAGTTTTGTGAACAAGCTTTCTAGTTTCATTAAAAAATACATTAAATTTTATCTTACCTACTCTTGTTACTTGGAGCATTCAAGAAAACGAAAATCTTGTTTAGTTTCAGCTCTTACTGTGAAATTAAGGTCCACTTGCACTACAAATCACAACACATTTAGCGCCAAACGTATTTAAAACATTGCATTCATGTCAAATTGTTGAAATTTACAGAGAAAGAATGATGTTTTTATTACGTTTACCGGTAAATGTGTGCCCACTTACAACACAAGTTACTAAAGACAGAAGACTTGTGGTGTAAGTGGGCTTAAATATCGATTAGTCGTGTAATCTCAATAGCGCAATATGACAAATGTCAAAAGAGCACAATGTCTAAACCGCAAAAGAAAACGCCGCGAAATATCCAGAGCGTAGTACCTACTTACATCCGTACGGCTTGGGAAGTTTTGCGCTATGGCTAGTTTTTTTTTTTGCTTGCCTTTTAGCGTTTTGGACATTTTGCTACTTTTAAATTTTAGTTTATTTGTTATTTTGCACTTTTGATATGCGACTAACCGATTAAATATTACGAATCTGTAACTTAAAACATCGTTACACTGGCCAGGTTTCCCGCCAAAAAATGTTTTTTTTAAACTTAATTTTCGAGCTAGTAATATAATGTTTGTCTATGCTATGTTTACCAAACGATTTATTGCCAAGGAAAAAAAAGAAAATGGAAAAAAATACACGGAATTTAAATGATTACGTAGCATTTCGTAGTCAATGTTAATGATATTGACGAATACAGAAACTGGAGCAAACATATTTTATTGTTCTTGTCCAGTTCTGCTGATTCTATTTCACCAAGAATATAGTAATGTACCTATGTAATAACAGTGTAGAAAAGCCATAATTAGGAAATTGCTTTTTGATAAAAATAAACATAGTGGAATAATGCTAAATTAAAAACCCAAGTCTTCTTCTAAATGGTTGTCTTTGTTTTTAAGTACTTAGACTTAATGAGTATGTATGTAGTTATTCTTAGACATTCATGGAAATCACCCAGGATTATGAATGAATTTGATTGATTTCTGTTCACTTCACATCGTTCGTCTCCTTTACTTATTAGGTACGTATGCTTGTACAAAATGATATGTGTCTACACTGTACAATAATTAGGCTTCAGTATAGTATTATATACTTAGGAATACTGTAATATTCTTTCCTATTATAATACATTCTTTTTGAAAAATCACAATGGTGACTAATATTATGAGAAGAATCATTGTTTTTGTAAATTCATTAACATTGTATACTTTTTAAGTAAACACTGAAGTCTTTAAGACCCAGATATAATTTTGATTCATGGCATAAAAAATATATGCGTTTTTTACTGACCTGTTTGAGTTTTAATACCTTTATATACAGCCTATCAGATGAAGTCGATGTCTTGACACAGTTACAGACTTACATTTAATACGAGAATCGTTAGACCATTGTTAGACATCGTACAGATACAGAATAGTTACATTCAAGACAAGCGTGTAGCTTGTAAAGTAAATCACTGAAACTTGACGCACATAAAAATAGTGCTCTACTCATTTTTGTCATTATCCGCAAAACAGACAGATAGTGATGTGTTTATGAACATACATATTTTCATAAGCTGAGTAGGTACAAACATCGCGAGGCATGCACCGCGAATGGTTTACCACGTATATTATCTCAGATTGTATGGACGGGGTGCTCACTGTGAACACCCATCGTTGCTACGAATTTGATTGGCTTGTGGCATGTGTCGCGACAACATTTCAAAACTGACACGACTGTAAAACAAAAATACCGTTTCTTTATTTTCGTATCGTGAGTCCAATGTAAATATACCTATATATTTTTTTATTTCTTAATTTCTGAGAAAAATAAGTAAAATCAAAAAACATGTGATGACGTCACCTATACGGTGGAAAGAGGTAGTTACCTTTGCCTAGCAATTTCAGTGGTTTAGATGGAAACATTAACGTCAAATAAGACACGTGTCAATGTCACTTATATGAAGTGTATTAATAATGATAATAATTTTTTGACGGGTCACAGTAAAACAAAGGCCACCGTGAGTATGACGTCATTTGGCGCTTTTAGAACATACCTAATTTCATAGTTGAAATTATGAATTAAAAGTACATAATTTCGAAAAACGGAAAAATACGGGTGCCCTAGATTTGTATTTACTTTTATATAACGTATATACAATATACATGCAGGTTAAAAATTTTAAATGTTGTTAATTGCGGGCCTCGGTGATAAACACCCAGTAGTTGCATGATCATAAACCAATCTCTAGACAGCCAGCCAATCAATCAAAATGAAGCCAGTTAATAACTTGCCAGCATTATTTTACGGAAGAGATTTTTGTGTTGGTTTCATTCTGATGGCTAAGTAATAAGGCTACACGCTTGACTTTAGAAGAATTTGTACAGAGTTTTTAAACAAAAGTGCCCAGCTTAGTGGGTTTTTCCCCGGCAATAATGAGATGGTGGCATTAGAGTAGTCGATGCTTGTCTTCGTGACACGTCTCGAGGTCGCTGTCCTCGGAGTCTGAGTGCGAGCAGTACGAGGAGTCGCTCCAGTGTTGGAACTCTTCCTTGTGGTGCTCCAGAGCCATCAGCGAAGGGAAGAGGCTGTCGCACGCGCTGCATCTGTTGGAGAGAGAATGGTTCGTGTGAGTTTTGGCTCGAGCGTTCAAAATTCAACATTTTTAGTAATGCAGTGAAGAAAACGAGCATTCGTTTATTTGACGTGAGTATGAAACACTGACAACTGAATATGCTACTTCTATATTATGATTCTAAGTACCTAGGTATAGAGAGAAGATTTTACAGCAGACTTGCTGCTGAACAAACTCAAAAATGCAAATATCTAACATGAACAACAATGTCCACAAACAGTGTGCGTTACCCCAGCAAAATAATGTCAAAAATAGTAATTTAAATGTTACAGGCAATTAGTTGTCCAGCTTCTGTAATTGCTGCGCACGTTTTTAAATTTGTTGCACATATAGATTTTGAGTTATTCCACAAAAACATTTCCTGCTGGGGAAACGTTACCGCAGCCAGACATTTTCTTTTATAATGGGAATATTGAAATAAATATTAGCCATAATAATTAGTAGTCTAGACGAGGTAAATGTTGCAACTTATTTTGTACCTACCTATTTGTTCTTTCTTCAACTGCCCGATAACCCTGTATGTGGATATATCAATAGTTAGTTGCTTAGTTCAGTTATACCCCTGTAAAATTTCAGCGTAGTACATACAATAATTAACGAAATAATAAAATAAAAGTCAAAGGAAGCGTAAAACCGTGGTAACCCGACCATATTAAGGTGGTTACAAAAAAGCGACCGCATAGTACAATATGCTACCTTCTTAAATATGCAGGATAGGTTTACAAGTTTAGTACGGATAAAAGTTGATAAGAATCTGCTTATCCGTTTCAGAGATCCAGCAAAACCACAAACGTTACTCCAGCAAAATCTTGAATAACATCGCAGTCGAAGAAAGAACAAATACAAAATAAGTTGCAACATTTACCTCGTCTAGACTACTAATTATATGGCCAATATTTATTTCAATATTCCCATTATAAATGAAAATGTCTGGCTGCGGTAACGTTACCCCAGCTGGAAATGTTTTTGTGGAATAACTCAAAATCTATATGTGAAACAAATTTAAAAACGTGCGCAACAATTACAGAAGCTGGACAACTAATTGCCTGTAACATTTAAATTACTATTTTCGACATTATTTTGCTGGGGTAACGCACACCCGCAAACATTACGCCCGGCTACACGCGTTATCTTTCCTGTAAATTGTAAAACTACTTATATCATTGTAGTATCATCGAAACGCTCTGCGTCTTTTCTCAAGTGCTTTTACAAAAAGTAACAATACACGTACCTAGGTATAAAGATGTTTCTCATAGTTCGTTTTCATTACGGGATTTAGGCCACGCACAAAAACCGAGTATCCGCCGCCGATAACTTATAATATTACTATACCTATAAATAATAACACGCACACTACGCGGAAGATCTGTCGCAGTATGCATTTAATTTATACATCGCATAAAAGAGTAGAAAAATATGCGCAGTAAATAATTCTGCGCGGTATGTATTTTTTTTATCTTGCACGCAAAACAGCTCGTGCTGCCCGTGACTCGGCGACGCTAAGGCAATTTGACCCAATGTTAGCAAGCCCTGACTTCATCTATGACTGGCGCAACTAGCCTGGCTACTGTTCAATGGACAGTTTAGTCATACTTACCTACTATAAGTTGTAGGCTTGCTTACGCAAAACTAATCTCAGAGGGCGCCATCAAATTGTAACGTAAACACTACATAGGTACTCTATGGTAAACACTAAGTGCGGTAACATTCCTATTTTAAAGAAGTTGCATTAACAGTGTTCTGTTGTAAGTAATATATTATCAACAAAAATGGATGATAAACGGACGTTTTAACTAAGTATTCCGGAATTGAAAAAGCTGCTCCGGAGGATAAAAAATATAATTTTGATGCATAGACACAAAGTATTATGTCAATCAATGTCACTGATTACGTTATAATTCTGTGGCGCCTCTAGCGGAAAAGTTTGGCAGTAGGCCCATCATGACCAAATCATGACTCATGAGCTCATGATAATGTTGCCCTAAAAGAAAAATGGCTGAGTTTGAGTGCCTAAACACCATGAGGTTACATTGTAGCTAGCTAGTTCTGCTCACCCGAAATGTCGTTTCTTCTGTTGATGATCTCCGAGTTGGCGACGTGTTGGGAACGATCGGTCGCAGACGTTGCAGGTTAGAGCTTCGTCTGTAATGTAAATAAAAAAGAAATTATTATTAAAGAGAACTGAGCATGGAGTCGAGGTTTCGATCTGAAGGTTGGGCAGAGTTATTTTGTATTAGGACGCAGTTTATTACGAATTTCTCTTAGATAATTTTGTACACATGAACACATCAACACCTCATTGATGGACTGGTCGCATAGTTATAGGCAAGGTGTCGCCAGCCGAAGGCCCGGGGGAGGGGGGCAAGTTTATAAAATTATTGAGGATGGGAAAAGTATACATTTTCGAGTCAAACGCAGATGAAGCATTACGTTGATAGTGCGAGTCTTACCCCCTACGTACGGAGATTGTAATAAGGGACAAAATAATAATGGAATAAAAAGAATTTGAAAGCAATCAAATGGCCAATTACACTATATTAATTTGAATAGTCCCGGTCCTCTAAGTTATTTTTAAGTCTATGGGGACTCCACTACCCCCCACCCCCCTTAAGTATCCCTGGTGTCTTCCTGGAATCTGCCATGTGTGTATACTGAGCGTAACTGGTCGTCGATCTTCTCAGCCGAAGGAGGCGGGTCCCCAATGTGTTAACTTCACTACTTCTAAAATCATTTCAGCCGAAAGACGTCTATTGCTGGACATAGGCCTCCCCCAAGGGGGGGTTTTGCCATAATCGCCACGCTTGGCAGGCGGGTTGGCGATCGCAGGGTTGTTACAAATGTACAGAGAACGCTGCTGCCCATTCTCTGGTAAGTCCCTTAGTCACCTCTTACGACACCCACGGGAAGATATGGGATGGTGCTAATCTTTACGTCCGGCACCATACGGACTACTTCTTCTAAAATACCTATTTTTAATAGGTACCTAATTATATTTATTTGGTAAAACAAATTGGGGACCTGCAGGTACGTTTTGTAAGTGTTAGGGTGCGTCCACATCTAGCGAATGTGCCGCGAATGTGCAGCTCGCAAGCCGTTTGCGAGCTGCCCGCGAGCTGCGCGCGTGCATTTTTGTTCGAGCGCCGCTCGCGCGCATTTCGCGCGCGACCTAAGCGCCGTACGCGATCAGCACGCGGGCAGCGCGCTAGTTACTAAATAAAACGGAACTGTAAGTGCGAGAGTTGAGTGCGCGCAGATAGCGCGCCGCGCGCACACCTTTATACGAGCCTTGCATGAGTTGCGCTAAAGAGGCGCACCAAACCATTGCCGTAACTGCACGCGCGCAGCTTGCGGGCAGCTCGCAAATGGCTCGCGAGCTGCACATTTGCGGCACATTCGCCAGATGTGGACGCACCCTTAGGGTGCGTCCACATCTGGCAAGCAACCATGACTAATCAACGTACCTATTATGAATCAAATGGGTTTTAAGTACTTATTCTCATCATTGTATTGTCACGTGATGACCTTTACCAGATAATAATTAGGTAAAACTTGTAATTATAATACCTACTGATTAGTAGAGAATTTATAAAGTTTATTTTATTGGATAGGTATAAGAAAAAAAACAAAAGAAAACCATAGGGTCATGAATTTACACTGTACTAAAATAATAAGTAGGTAAGGTACAGTACCAGTCATTATTATTAACCAATAGTAGTAATCTTGTATAGACATTTCTATAGGCTGGACAGATTCTGATGAAATTTTTTGTGTGTTCCTGTGGATTCGAGAATGGTTTAGATTCACGATTGGACCAGGTATGTGGTGCTGCAGTCGAGTTGGGATTAGTAAAGTAGGTAGGGTAAGTAAGGTAGATAGATAGGGACAGGACAACGTCTGTCGGGTCAGCTAGTCAGTCAGTTATAAAATAATAGAAGAATAAAAAAGTTCAAGTTTAATTCAATAAATCTTTATACAAAAAATATTTTGTTGTAACTAGGTTTCAATAAGTTTGAGCATAATTATTATGTAGGTACCTATTGATAATTTTCGCTTCCTATCTGCAAGGCAATAATTTTGGAAAATATTGGATTAATCATTACACATAAAATTGAATGACATCAATATTTACAAAGATTTTTAAGAATTATTATTTTATTGACATAATTTAGAACACATTCAGCTATTATTAATACTCATCACCAACATTCGTAAATTAGGTACTCTGTACTAATTTGATATGTGGTTTAGCTATATATATATATAAATGCGATACAAATTAAAATAAGTTAGACAATAATGAAGAACAAAATCCTTAGGGCAAGATAACTAACACCTTAAAGTAAAATACATATGGTTTAAATTAAAAATCACATTAAATATTAGCATAAATATCGAGAAGTCTTTCGAAATGGTTAAATTGTATAGTATAGTTAAACATATTAGGAACGTAACAGAAAATACGTAGGTGCAACCTAATAAGAATAGGTACTATGTTGAGAAATTCATGCATGAGTAATTTCTCATATAGCTGCTAATTTCACCAAGTCCTCGTAAATAGGGCAATGTGATAAGTACATTGACCTAATAAACTGCTAGACTAGAAATTCATAATTTCCATAAATTCATACATTCAGTTCTAGTTTTTATTTTATTTAGTTGAAGCTGGAAGCAATGTAATCAGTTATTGCATAATATCCAGATCCACTTGACAATATAGTATACAATTGTAAAACATTAAAACTTCACCATTTTGTATCCTATTAATGTAAAAATAGCAATCTTAATTACACATATCAAAGTGTTTATACAAGAATAGTAAACCATTCCAGTCCATACACATAAATAATGTTATATTGGTAAAGTATTAGATACGGACGACTTGAACATGCTGCCGAAGAACCTCATTCCTGAGGAACCGCCAGGGATGGATCCCATCATCATCCAGAGCAGGGCTATCACTTGTAGGATGGCACACACAATAGTCCACGGAGTGCTCTGCAAGTGTAGTGCACAGTATAATGTTGCTATGAGTGTTAGAGTGTACAGGGAAGTGGTGAGAGCCCTCTCTGTGCTAAACATTGACTTCAGGTGATTCCACGGGCCGTACAGGAAACTGAAACTGTTTTAAAAAATTGGTTAGAATCATGGTTACAAGTATTTTTAATTTTCTAAAGTAATATAAAAAGAAAGCCTTATTACCAGTAGGTGCAGTCAGGCTGTGGACTAGAATGTTATTTAATGGAAAAAATATTTGTGAGCTTCATCATGGCGGTGTGATGTTAAAGATAATCATAGAGTACCTAAGACATCATCATCATCATCATTTCAGCCGAAAGACGTCCACTGCTGGACATAGGCCTCCCCGAAAGGGGAGGTTTTGCCATAATCGCCACGCTTGGCAGGCGGGTTGGCGATCATAGTATGATTGTTACAAAGGCACAGAGAACGCTGCTGCCCATTCTCAGGTGAGTCCCTTAGTCGCCTCTTACGACACCCACGGGAAGATATGGGATGGTGCTATTCTTTACGTCCAACACCATACGGACACCTAAGACATACTATTCACTAAATATTAAAGTGTCATGAAAAATAAGCAAAATTTGTAAACAAAGTTATTGTTCTTACCTGATAATAAAGAACATGCTCCCCAGAGTAAAGAGTAGGGCAAATTTCCTAGCTTGCAGCAGTAACACAGGAATGTAAAGGAATGACAGTATGAAACAAAGGAATCCAAAGAATAAACATATTCCGAAGCCCATAAACCGCTGTGTCCTGCTCTGAAATATAGAAAATTTGATGTTAATACCTAAGTGGTAGTTGAAGTTAATAAAGGCCAAAGAGTACTTGGTCTTAAAGTAAAAAGCAATATTTACTCAGCTATTATAAATTAATCTCAAGCAGCTCAACTTTCATTACTATAATTTTAAACTACAAGAACTATTTTGGTCTTTGTTTCTGTAATAATATTAATATACCTACTGACTTTAGGGGCTTACTATAGGTACTGTTAGCAAACATAAAGTTATCGGTCTTGGTCTTGCAGTCTTGTTCTTGCATTTTCACAAGACCAAAGACTGCCCTGCAAAATCTAAGACGACCCACTGACCAAAATTTGAGCTAGTACAAGACTAAGCCTAAGTCAAACTGAGATTATGATACCTTTGAGCCCTCATAAAAATAAATAAACAAAACAAAAAACAAAGGCACTAGCACTAGCAAGTCCTTTGTTTCAACTATGCCGCAGCAAGCAATAGTGTGCTGGCCCCAATTAAATGGTGGAACATAGTTTTACACAGACTGGTTTTAGAGTGATGTAATTGATAGCAACGCTATTGTATTGCAATGGCCAATGATTCATACTCAAATTAATTAATTCAACTCTACTTACCAAGGTGCAGTACTCCTTTTGTACATTTTCAAACCAAGTAGCTGTACTGCTAGTACTTGTAGGGGTTTCATCGGTACTCCGTGTCATAAAACTCGGAGCAGTAAACGATGGTAAACTGAAATTGTAGCTCCGACGACTTTCATTTTTCAGTAAATATTGATCCAAGTCTGTCTTTAGGTTCGCCATTTTTATTTAAGTCACTTTGGTCCCGTTTTGTAGGTTTTAGCACATGGAATATCAGTTTATTCTAATTTCGTTATAATATTTATGAAATTAATAACACTGCCCACTTCCTGATGAGCAACAAACGTCAAATTATAATGACAAGACAAGACACACAATGACATAACATAGACAAGAGACTTTGCTAGCAAACAAAATCACAGACAATATATATTTCGGCGATGACGGTTGTCACTAGTGAGAGCCGCGCATGCTCTAATTTAGTACCAAGGTATCGATATAATTTGAGTGGAATAACTGTTACTGTTTCTAGAGCTTATTCGGTACATATAATTGATTATCTAGTGAAACTTACCGTAGTCTGTATCATCGCTGAAGTCGTCATGTGTATGTCGACGGACGTTGTTGTTATAGCGATCATGCGCACAAGGTGGGCAGACTCCGCCTGTATCACGTTCATCCAAGTCGGTGCTGCTGGCATCCGATTCTGGTTCCCCTTCCTCGATTTGAATATCATCTGTCTGTCTGTTATCAAGTTTTTCATTCGATGACAGTTGATTGTAATTCTTCCGCGGTGGTCTTGTCTCTGTAAACACAGGGAAAATTGACTTTAATCCTCTGTTAAGTAATTCGCTAATTTTATTTTATCTTTTCAATAAATAGGTTTGTAGGCTTTTTTTCAAAACTATAGTTCGAAAGTTACCTAAAAGTAGTTACCTATCTAGATATCAACTTGCTAGTTTATTTAAATACTTGTCATATTATTTACATGCAACATTTTTATAAAAAAAAATATGAAAGTACCTAAGTACTTTCCATCAGGCCCAAAAAAACTTAGAAGCTTCATTTTATCGGTAAGTACATTTAGAAGTATCATGAATACCTGAGTTGTATGGCCACTTAGGTACACGTACACACACCTACACTATTAAAGTAATATCCAAGACCTAGGAATTACGTGGGTATCGCGCCTCGCTCACTAATTGTTTAAGTGAGTACAGGTGTAGATTATCGCGCGCTGTTGGAATGGGTGACTAGGTAATTACTTATTCATGTCTCACTTGTAGACTGATGACGTGATGTCTGTGTTAAGTAAGTTCACTTTACGGTAAGATAATCAGGGAAGACATTAATCATGAATTTGGTGTAAGTAGTTAGATCACCGTCTTGTATCTACAATGTCTTCAGTTTTTGAGTGGAGCTAGCGACTGTAATGTTGACATTAAATATTACAACTTTCTGACTTCTGTAAACCCTTAGTTAGTGAGTAGCTAGGTAACAATTATAACTTTAGGGATGTGTTATAGCATTGAAATTTAAAATAACGTTTAAAACTGAAAAGCAGCTCCATAAACTTCTTTTATCATTTCTGGTACGTAGCAGCAATAAAAGAAAAGCACCTCAATCTTCAACAGGCGCAACTTTCAAAATCTATGTGCCATAAAGCGAAGATGATACGCAAAGGTCATAACTCATTCAGCCTGTAGTCGGCTTCACAAGATTTACGAGTAAACAATTTTTTTCGAGAAATATAGGTACTTTGGGCATTGTATTTCTTAATGATTATTTCTCTTGTTCCGAAATAAATTAGCTACTGAATCGCTCTCTGTTGGCGACAGCTGGCAGAACATTTGTTGTCTATGGAACCAGAAGCTGTTATTCATTACATCCATTAATTATCCTGTGACCTTTCTAATTAAGATTTACGAGCGTTAATAAGGTCAACCGGATCAACCATACATTAGAGTGCGGGAAATTTGTAGTAGGTATGTATTTTATTAATTTGGTTTTTAGGGCTATTTGTGATTTGGTTTTGAAGAGAAAAATTATCCAGTTGGTTGATAGAATGCTTAAATGAAACAAGCAAGTCAATCAGCTACGTCGTGCTAGCACTGTTGCTACGTCGTAGCTCGTAGCTCTTCGTAGCAAATGTGTGTCATCGCCATAGCACAGTACAGTATAAGTATTAGTACTATCGCCATAGGTTCGCTCATTAATTTGTAATTTATTGAAGCGTCGATTAGTTTTCGATCATTCTTAGACTTAATTTACGTTCAACTAGGTAAGTACTAAATGTTATTCTTTTCATGTTTATAAATCAAATCGCGTTCGCATGATGCGAAGCTAACGGGCATGTGACACCGCGAAGTTAGAGGAATACAAATAGAGCTGTTTAGATCGAAATCTGATCGGAATTGCACTACTTACAACTAAACAAAAGCTACGTGAATTAGTCCACAGAATTTCATTATTCTCATGGAAGTGGACAACAATTAGATAACCCCACGGGTTTTGAATTTACGTTATTGAACATATATAGAAAGAAGTTCAGTGAGGATGGTAAAAGTACGCAACCAATCGTATTCAAAAAAATGTGTGAGTGCCAAGGTAGTACTCACGAGAATTTATGTGTAAACGTGAGCTCGTATCAGTACCTGTCTCACGCACACATGAGGTCATCTGACGCTTACGCCTTAGGCGGCTCCTAGACGATCAATTACATTGCGCAATATTACGAATTGTGCAATATTATTGACTGTATAGGGTTAATATTGAAGATTGCGCAATGATTGAACGAAAGCTTGAGCGAGTTTAATTTTTATTGCTTCATATTTTTCCATTGCATCGTGTAGGGTCAATATTGCGCAATATTTTTTAGTGTGTTAAAGTTAAGGAAAGAGAGTTTATTGTCGAATGCATTCAATTGTACAGAGAATTGCCGTCTCTGCGGAATGTCAAGAGCAAAGAATATCATGACCGTGATAAAAAAAACGCCGCTTACAAATCATTGTTTTCTAAATACATTATAGAGATGTTTCCACAGGCAACCAAAGATGATGTGAAGAAAAAAAAAACAATTCTTTGAGAACTAACTGGATAAATAGGTACTATTCTCCGACTGAACACAAACACATTTCGCAGTTTTTATTATTGTGCAATATAATGGATCGTTTGGATTCAAAGCACCTTTCAATCTTAATGTACAATAAAATGTATTGTACAATGTTACTGGTGGTCTAGGGGCCGCCTTAGGCTGCGTTTCCACCAGAGATGTGCGAAGATGCGTACCGAGGGATGCGTGTGATAATGGTGCCGATTCCCTTGTTCATAAACTAAACTTTAACAATTAGTATCTCTTACTGCCAGGCAGCTGAAGAAAAGAACGGCGACAGACAAGGACTAAGTTAGAGATGTCAAATTAGTTTTTCCCTTGAACTTCGCCGTGTTTTTAATCAATACGTTCTGAAATTACAACTATAATAAATTGTATGAACATACTTAAATTGACAACTCTTATTAATATCTGTCTCTTTCTTGTGTCAAGTATTAGAAAGAAAGGGGTATAAATCTTATATATAAAAATCTTCTGTGCGTGTGTATGAAAGTAAACTCCTAAACGGCGGGGCCGATTTTGATGAAATTTTTTGTGTGTGATCCAGTGGATTCGAGAATGGTTTAGATTCACAATTGGACCCGGTAGGTGGCGCTGCAGTAGAATTGTAGGGCTTCTAAGATATATGTCACCCAGGTACTAGGAGCGCATAATTTAGTAGTCCTTATCTTCTTATTTTCAGAGCAGGACAACGTCTGCCGGGCCCGCTAGTAGCTTATAATAAGTTTAGATCGTGCACAACAGAATTGGCACCAATGACCAATGATACCGCTTCATTGTCATAACTCTACTAAGCTAGCGCTGTAATTGGTTAGTTTCACACACATTCCTCGCTACACATTCTCGTACATCTACGGGCGGAAACGCAACCTTACGGTGACGTCACAAAGTACGTAAGGCTCCGTCGCGCCCGAGCAGAGAGACCACTCAGAACAAACCGACATTTTTGGCACGCACACATTGACATTACGTTTATAGGCATTCTCAAGCAGTTTCAAGCAGACTTACGACTCGACTGTCACGTGTTGTCTAAATGAATGACATGAGAGACATTGACATTTCACGACAAACAAGAACATTTTGTTATAAAAAAAAAACCGACCGAATTGAGAACCTCCTCCTTTTTGATGTCAGTTAAAAATTGCAAAGAGTTCCAACCAGTGTCAATAAAATTTCATATTGTCACAAATAAAACCTACAGAGTCAATACAGTAGCAGCCCTAGTGAGTCTGGCAAGTTTAGGTAATTATTTTTAAAGATGGCGGGAGCGGTCCTTTTGTACCCTCTATATTTTGTGGTGACGTAATCGGAAGCTTGGATCATTCGGCTCCCTTCAAAATGGTTGAACTGAAAGGTGCTGATCCACGCGTCATCTTCGTAAACGGGCGCTGTCAGTAGAAATTGGTCAGCTCTCAACTGCCATGGACTTTATTTTGTTTTTTTTTTATGTTCTGTATTGCTAGTTCATAGTTTTCACATAGAGAAGCAACAAGAATCATGTAACCAATACTTTGTAAAAAAATTGATTTAAAAGAGTGTCCGTGGAGTTTCTTTCTCGTTCTTCTTCATAGAGACCTACCCTACGTTTTGGAACAAACAACTAGCTTCAAATTTCTGACTAACTGTCCGACTCCTTGACAATTCAAAAGTGCCAGTAAATGGTTTAATTGAAATAAATGCTTTCACTTTGATTTTGCTTACGCGTCTCAGCTAGCTACCATGTACCGTAAGATGTTCACACATCAACAAATTATTAGGTTACGATCATAAATTCATCTACTAGACTTTGTCTAGGGCACCCTAATACCCTTCATTGTTAATATAAAATAGAATAACTACATTTAAACTTAATTTAAATTACAGAAATAGAAACCTTAGATTCCAACCTCAAATTCAATCTACAACTACAAAGGACTCACTAACAGTACTTCTAATAAGTACTTTAAGTACTTAGTGGTACTCGATCATAGATATCATAGAGAGTTGTATTGTTTAGCTCTGGTACACAAAAGCTTATTAAGTTAGCTCTAGTTCGACGAACATAGATCGTTTAACTGATATTATAGTTGTTTATTTACAGAGAAGTAGCGTGGGTTGAGAGAAGCTGAAGAAAAAGTCGCTTTTGCCCAGGAATGGGACGTAGCAGACCAGTAATATCGCAGAGTTTTAAAACAAAATAGCTTTTTGATCAACCAGAAGAATAGGCATCAGATAAATACAATATACCTTTTTTTTTACAATTCTAAGCAGCAATAAACGTGGCCACCTTCTGGGTCCAAATAGGTGTACTTCACCCCACAATCCTCGCTTTTGAAAACTTGATGAAAATAAATGTTGTAGGTACTTTTAAATTATTTATATTTTAATTAAAACGTTACTCCATTCAAAGAATTTCTCCTGTGCGTTTACAAACATTTTAATCACATACACAAATAACCAGACCTGGAACAATTACCTGTAAGCCATAAAAATATATGTTCCGTGAGGGAATCGAACCCGCGACACGCGGCGCATTAGCCAATCGCTTATCCGTTGTCCTAGGTAAACGACAAACGAGATATCGCGACACGTAAATGTCAAATAGTCGTTGTATGTAGTTGTGGCCTACGTAGTCGCCATAATTAATGTGCGACCCAACGCGGCAAGTGCGGATTTGATTTTTGCGCGGCGAGACGCGACACAATAGTTTATTAATAATTAAATATTTACTATTATAAATACCAGTGTTTTATTTCTTAACTTAAAGTAAAGTCAATAACAACATCTCAATGGAAATAGGTTTTTGAAAATTGGATATTGATAGTTAAATAATAGGTTTAACAGCTGCAATAATATAGGACAACCTCTAGCCACTGAGCCAACAAGTGTCCTTTAATAGTACATTATGGTACAAGTGTGTAATGTTGGTGATTACCGCTGAGGCGCTATTGAGACCCGAGCCGTTAGGTGAGGGTCTTAAGAGAGCCGAGGACGGTAATCATCAATACACACGTGTATCATACGACGTTTTTCAACACACTTGTGAAGAAAATAATACTAAAAAAATATTTTCAACTGTGAAAACGAGTTGTGAAAAATGTTTCGCAATGGCGGGAAAAATTAATCAGTTTTCCTATGCGCGCGCATCATATAATGGCGATCGACCATATATTAAAAGAATGAGGTTTCGTTTTTTTTTTCTTTTCGCGGATAGCGTTCTAGCCACGTACAAAATGGGGAATTCAAAGTTTTCTTTATTACAGAGAAAACAAAAGTTATATTTGAGTGAAAGTTTTATTTATTAAAAATGTACAAGTTGAAATTATCAATTTAAATACGAAGTTGCATGAAATGAGCAAGCAATAGGTACATTAATTTATTTGTACTATTCGATCTTTTTTGTATCGAAACTTTTTTAAGAACAAAGCAACTCAACAAATAAAATAAAATAAAAAACTTATAACTCACTTGTGAATAATAGCAATGAAAAAGTCACAGTTTGATTACAGGTGTCATTATGTGCCTAATTGCGGTGAAATAAGAGGCATTTTATGAGCAAGTGTGTTGAAAATTATATTATAGATGCATCATCGATACGAAAAATAATAGAATAGAAGTATATCATCACAGTTTAGTAAATGTTACTAAAATAAATGAGACGTGGAGTTGCGCACACCAGCCAGTCATACAACTACTACTATTAAAATAAATGTTATAATTGTGTTTATATATTTTATGTTATCTGAGGAGATCGGTCAAAGATTAAGCTACGCTAGTCGCGGTCAGTCTGTGGATGGGTGACCATCCCTTTCATACCGAGCTCCCTCCATGGCTCGGAGAGCACGTAAAGATGTTGGTCCCGGCTGTCATTTGTAGATCTTTGGCAGTCGTTAAGGGTAGTCAGAAAACCAGAAAGTCTGACAACCTGTCTTACCAAGGGCTATCGTGTTCCCCAGTAACTGGGTGTGTGGAGGTCCGATAGGCAGTCGCTCCATGTAAAACACTGGTATTCAACTGCATCCGGTTAGACTGGAAGCCGACTTCAATATAGTTGGGAAAAGGCTAGGCAGATGATGATATTTTATGTTATCTATACTTAGTATCGATACGACGATTGATTTCGAAAAAATCGTTAAGGCGACGATATACGCCGGCGACCTTGAGCGACCAGAGAATCGTATGCGCTGCGTCCAAAACTCAAAGTTTAGTCGAAAAAATGAAATAAAAGATAGTATTCTTTGCCTTAAAAAAAGGCGTATACTAAAAGATAGATAATAAAATTGTCTGTAAGATAGTAAAAGTTTCGTTTAAATATTCTTGGTAGATTTTGTGTGATTATCAATGTTTTGTCCGCGTTTATTTAATTTTTTAATATGAACTTAATCAAAAATATTCACATACTAATTGATTGTCAGTTTAAAATCTGCAAAACCTACCTATGCTATGAGTGGTGGCGCTGTTTGCCAATACACTTAAAGTTCAATCTTTTGACACCCACGCCAATAAGGCAAAAACGTTACCTCGGCGTCAAGCTACGAATTAGGTACAGTCGAACCAGCTATTTGGTTTACAGGCAAAAATATTTGTCGCAGCAAGCGATAATTTAACGATAAAGAGGATGCAATTTCATTGTTGTAGTACAGAGGAAATGGTAAACGCTGTGACGTCAGTTATCAGTTGCAATGGCGGCACGTGGACAGAGTCCTGTTAGAGAGTGGGGGCCGTGCCAAGCCACTTTTGCTCGAGACACCAAGCAAGACACTCATCTAGTACGAAACTGTCGGTTTACCTATTTGAATTGTATTGTACGATCACATTTAATAAAGTAAGGTTACTTAGTACTGCATTGAATATTGTTATTCTACAATGGGCCCGATACCACCGAACCCAAACGATGTCGGTGCTACCGCTCAGCCATCGCTGTCGCCGACATATTCATCTTTCTACTACAATAACAATATTTAATTTATTTGCTTTATATTGAACATGTAGGTAGTTACCAGGGTTACCTACGTATTTGAGATAAAAAATGAAATAAAATATTGTGAGTGTAGTATACCAAAAATATGAATATTTTTGGCTGTAAACCAAATAGCTTGTTCGACTGTACATATAATATAGAAGATCGTAGAGAGCTGGGCACATTTTGAATCTATACCCCACCGTGGCGTTCATTAGGTTAAATAAAGAACAAGTTTATCTGCCGCACTCAGAGACGTCACTTAATAATAATGAATCATTAACCTTAATTGACCAACATAAATTGGAACGCTGTCAGTCAAAAATATGACAGATTGAGAAGCCAAGTCCCAAACCCAGCCAGACAGACAGACGGACAGTGGAGTCTTAGTAATAGGGTCCCGTTTTACCCTTTGGGTACGGAACCCTAATAACCTAATTATTCGATTCGATTATACTAACGCTTAGTCAAAAAATTCAACTCAAAGAAAGCCACTTAACCCTGGTTAATAAGTTTACAGTTTGGAAAAGTTTTGCCCTTGATCTAGATCACATTATCGACCTTAAAACCAAGACCATAAAAACGCAAGATCAGCTTGACTCTGAAGTAAATAAATATATTGTTAATATTCAACAATGTGCGTGGAACAAACAACACACTGCAATTAAAACGTAAATATAAGAGATTTATCTATCCTAAGGAAATTGTGAATTTATTTTCTGAGAAAAGGAAACAAAGAAAGCAAACAAGGTGCCCGCGAGATAAAACATCACTAAATAATCTAACTAAACGATTAAAGAGGAAAATTCTTTAATTTGAGGATGAATCTTTAAATACTAACCTCTTGCAGCTAACCAATGACAAATCAACGGATTTGTCATTTACCGGCCGATTATACAAATACAACCCATCAGAGATAGCGACGGAAAATGGGCCATAAGTAATGACCAAAAAGCGGTAAGGTTTGCTCAACATTTAGAAGAAACTTTTCAACCCAATGAAAGCTCAATAGAAATACCTGAGAGTAGACATTTATCACAAAATCAAAGAATTATTTTGTGACTCCGAAAGAAGTAATGAGAGAAAGTTCCCGGGTTACGACCTCATTACAGGTGAAGTTCTATAACACCTCCCGCGCAAAGCCATAGTAAAGTTGACCAAGCTTATCAATGCTGCATTTATTTTAAAACATGTGCCTGAGTCATGGAAGGTTGCTGAAGTCATTATGATTGCGAAGCTTGGGAAACCACCCCAGGAAGCATCATCGTATAGACCTATTTCTCTGCTGCCCGTATTATCAAAACTATTTGAAAAACTATTATTGAAACGGTTAAAATCAATTATAGAAGATAAAAACCTTATTCCAAATCATAAATTTGGCATCAGGGACAAACAATCAACAATAAACCAGCTAAGTACATAGAATAACTAACATCATAGAAAAAACTCTTGAAAATAAGGAAGTCTGCGCCACCGTGTTTTTAGATGTCGCGCAAGCTTTTGACAAAGTTTGGCATAAGGGTCTTATATTCAAGCTAAGACGCATGCTACCAGAATTTGCAGATATCCTAGAGTCGTATATAACTAATAGAATGTTTAGAATATGGCAGGACGACGCATATTCCGAGTTAAAAGCTATAAAAGCTGGTGTACCTCAAGGAAGTGTGCTAGGTCCAATTTTATACTTGTATACACATGTGACATCCCAGAATTGGAAAACAACACCATCGCGACCATTGCAGATGATACTGCAATTATGGCCACCGGGTCAAGCCACAGAGAAGCAGTAGAAAAGTTCAACTAGCTGTGAACAAAGTTTATGACTGCACGCAAAAATGGAAGATCAAACTGAATGAGTCAAAATCAATTCACATTGACTTCACAAACAAACACATGGACCATCACCCAATCTACATAAATGGCATGCAAGTGCCTTATACCTTGCCAAAATTGCCAAATACCTTGGCATTACTCTCGACGCCAAGTTGCAGTGGAAAACTCATGTCCAAACGAAAAGACAGGAACTCGATATACGTTATAAAAGTATGTATTGGTTACTCGGAAGGAAATCCTGTCTATCAATACATAATAAAATAACGCTATACAATTTTTATGCCAATTTGGTCGTATTGTATCCAACTTTGGGGCTGTACCAAACAAAGCAACATCAAAATAATACAACAGTTTCAAAATAAAGTACTCAGGGATGCTGTCAATGCACCCTGGTACATAAGAAATGACGACCTTCACCGTGACATTAAAATCCGTCACCACAATTATCCAAAAATTTGCTGAAGCCCACGAACACAGACTTCACCGACACGTGAATGTTGAGGCAATCCAGCTACTAGACAACACAGACTTAGTGCGTAGGCTAAAAAGAACTAAACCATTTGAATTAGTGTAGTGTACAAAGTGAATAAATAATAGTAACAATGTTGTGCTATACATATAACACATGAACATAGTGTTTCTATAAATTATATCAGACTCTAAGAAAGTGCTACGGACTTGTGTAAAAGTCCAAATGGACACTATTTTTAGTTTTAACATAATCTACCACGTAACATATTAAGTTACAGTTAAATTGCTTATTAGTCTTCTAGGCTAGATCGTAATTAATAATTAAGAACTTTAGTTCTTACTAATGCAGTATAAAAAATAATGTGACTATAAAATTATTCTTTCACCATTTCCGTCTCGCCAATCTTCTTTGTGCTCGTGACTAGGTTAGTACCTTTGTGCAAACATCAAATCCCATGTTTGTAATAATCCAAGTTTTGTAAACAGAAATGTTGGGCACATTCCAGCTAAATATAATTACAGACGAGGCCGGAGGCGGACAAACACGCTGCGCAAACACAAGCCACCGTGTTGGCTTACTTAGGTTAGATTAAACCTCACTGATTCCATTAATGTGATCGCGACATATGTGTGTGTGCGCGCCAAGTGTAATGGTGTGAGTGTGAGTTTTGCGTTTTTGCTATAATTATTATAATATTATTTACCTACGTCGACTGGGGAAATGTATATGTGTGTGAGTACTTACGTGTAAGTGTAGGTAATGGTGTGGGTGTGTTATTAGTATAATTATTGAAAGTGTTTACTTTGTCTGGGGAAATGGGATTTATTTATTAGTTTTTGACTCCTGACACAAATGGGTTATCTACTTGCAAACTTTTGTGGAAGACTTTAAGCCAAGGCATTAAGTTCAATCTCCATCCGTTGTTCAAACTATACATCTAAAGGGGCTAATAATAAAAAAAAACCAAACAACAAAAAATAAAGAAATGTGAAATTTTGATGACATAAAGTCGAGCGCGATTTATAAAATCAAGAAAAGGAATATTACCTACGTATGTGTTTTTTAAATATCTATTGTTCTCTTGGAGCGTCTATATAAAGCCAATGAAGACTGCCTGCGATATCGAGATAACAGAAAAAATACTTAGAGGCAAATAATTCTTATAAAAGCCACGCCGAGGGCCAACAAGGAGGTTCTATTAAATGAGCCCGACTCACACCTGCGTCGAGGACATTCTCTTATAACTTCATGAGGAAAATTGCCTTAATTCAGTTATTTGTCGGCATCAAAGAGGCCTTTATTTTCAATTTAATAAGTACCCGGTTTTTTGTTACGAGAGGAGAATTTGGAGGGAACGTAATGGCGATAATATTTATTAAATTTTACCAACATTGGCACTGTTGGCTCGGGCCTAAGATCAACAGAAAAATTGCTTGTTCAAAATCGAAATATTAATTCGGATTCTATGTTATCTAAAAGTTTATGAAGGTTGAATCTTCTTTAAATATTGTTGTTACGTGTTAATTAATGCCGAGACTAGATTCACATGCTTATTTAATAGAACAAATTATAAAAGAAATACAAATTCGCTACGGTACAGAGAAAACATAATTACAACATTCAAACATTATTATCATTTGCCATTATGCGAGCTTACAATAAAACACTGCTGCGCGTTGCTTAGGTAGGTATGTACTGCTAGCTGTTATGTGACTTATAATAATAATATGATAATATAATATGTGGGGACATTTCACACACGGCCATCTGACCCCAAACTAGGGAGACCCTGTACTATGGGTGTCAGACAGCTGATATACATTCACAAATATATTTTAAATATATATATATATATAGATAAACAACACCCAGACACAAGGCAAACACAAGTGCTCATCACACAAATATTTACCCTGGGCGTGAATCGAACCCGCAACACGCTGCGCAGCAGTCGATCGCTCAGCCACTGCGCCAACCGTGTCGTCCTTAATTTAATTAATAGTTAACAGTTTGGCATACCAAAACAAAACAAATTAGAATACAATTTTTAAAAATATGTGCCTATGTTATGAATCTATGGTCATATCTACCATAAACAAGAGAGGCTGTCAGTGTCACGTCAGATAGGCCGTTAATAAATTATTCAAGAGGCTTCTCTCAAAGGCGTCACTCAAACGCCGCTTATATTGAGATTGTCAAGATTATCCGAATTCTTGTCAGGACAAGGTGGTATTACAAACGAATTTAATATAAGTTTGTGTTTTGTTGGACCGTAAACGTCGAATATTACATATATAGGACTTCTTTGATCTTTGTTTAGGATATTTATAACCACGATTGACAAAAGAATTTCTAGTTTTATATTGAATAGCAGAATGGTCTGCATTTGATCATTTGAAACACAATGTGTACGATTTATACGATATCCTTCACAACACAAAGAAAAAAATAATGAGTAGAAACGTTTTTATCTTCTATTCTTTTTGTTGAGCTTTTATACTTGCTATTGTTATCTATATTCTTTTGATGTTATAGGTATTGACATGTTTCAATTTACATTAACGAGAACAAAGTGTCAGCAGTTTATTTTATAAATATAGGTAATTATAATTGAAGATTAAACAGTCACGTGAGCAAAGTCGCGGATACAAAACAGTATTCACTATGTTTTCTTTGTAATTAGTCTAAAACAGTTATTCAAGGTAGATCTTATGAATATCAAGCAACTAATAATTTAGCTTTAAACCCGTCTTTTTATAAGTCCGAAATATTGTGTATGCGAGCGACACTTAAATTTCGTAACCGGTCAAAACTATATTTCGGTTTAAAGAAGTTTATTTCTCAAAAAGAACATACATAGTTCACTTAAATATGAGAAACATTACGAAGGCAAATAAAAAATATAATATCTTAAGTTATAAACATGGTTGTTGTTCGATCTATCGCACATACAGTGGGTAGTCGTTTTTTATTGTTGGTTGGTCAAATACAACTTTAACCTATTTTTAAAAATGTTCATTGATGAGGAGTCTCTTATTTCTTTAGGTAACTTATTATAAAGCTGCGCTCCCTCAAACTGATTGAACTGACATTTTTGACTATAAAAATTAGTCAATAGTACTTTTGATAGTTTTAAATTTATCCTTACTACTTAGAAACCAATTAGGTTTGTAGCTTTCTTGTAACTAGAGCGTTTCTAAATAAATTGTAGAGAAAACGCATTTAAATTTAAGGATTTTGAAGTCGAAAGTACTCAAAAGTAGTTTTGAACACGGTCTTTCCCCTTTTTCTGGCATCGCAAAACCAATACACGCACACTACAGTGCATGTAGTGATAGTTATCGCCTATCCACTCGTGTTGGGTTGTGTTTCAGCACCCACGGCAAGATGAGTGAATTCTATTCTTAGAAATAAACAGTGAACACGTGGAAACGAGAGTTTTGTATAATATGTTACATACATTTATGATCTATATAAAGTAGTTTTGTTGAGTGCAATCGAAATACGATTTTGGTTATAAAAGACAGACTTTGCTACTATATAACTTAACATTCTAAATAATCTATGAGTCTATTGAGGGGCTCATGGCTAAGTAAAAGGATCTATTGGTCATGGTTAAGCGACGCTTGCCTTGTCCGTGGATGGTTGACGTCCATTTCATACTGGGACCCCTACGTGTCTCGAAAACACATTCGTAGATCTTTGACTGTCGTTATGAGTAGTCAGAAGCCAGAAATTCTGAAATACAGTTTTATGAAGGAGTATCGTCGTACCCAGTAACTGGGTTGTGGAAGTCAGTAGCTCCATGTATAACATTGGTATTCAGCTGCATCCAGTTATACTGGACACTGACCCCAACAAAGTTGGGAAAAGTCTAGGCAGATGTTGATTGAAGGAATAAATCATTATTCCAATACATATTACATAAACGGTTCCAGCGCCTTTTATTAAAAGGGCTACGGCTGCTACGGTTACGATCGCGTAGCCGCGTAGTCTTCTGTGCTACGTCGTAGCCGAAGCGTAGACCATCACTTAATTTCTCTACGAAATTAAGTAGCGGAGTAGCGAATATACGCTGTGGTATTATGACTACTAAGCATTAATAAAAACAATATTTATGAACGTCTAAAATATTAAAAAATTAATATTATTATTCAATAAGACACGTAATAAAGTTTAAAGCACCCTATTGCGCGGAATAGAGCGGTGACATCTTTACCAGAGTTCAATCAACCTAGCACAAAATTGTGTTTCTTACTATTGCAATCTTAATGGTTTCAGTATGTAGCAGTCTGTAATTATTTAAAAGCTACTTGATTTCAATTCTTCTTTCATACTTTTACGGGAATTAGAAGTAGAAAAATGTTTCTGTTGTTGTTGAAATGTTGATAATTGCTGTGTGTGTGAACAATTTTTTTATCGCATTTAGTTTTTTTTTAGATACATTTAGTGAACCACCTTTGTAAGACAACTAAAATGCCACGCTGTATTATATTTTCTAGCCGGTTGGGGTTGAATATCGTGGAAGGCTGTGGGGTCTGAGTACCGATGTCCTTTTTACATAAAACCTGTTGTCCTGCCCTGAAAGTAAAAAAAAACCGACTACAGCGCCACCTACCGGGTCCAATTGTGAATCTAAACCATTCTCACCCTCGACGACGAACCGACGAATATATACGCCTAGTGACTATCGTCTAATGTCAAACTAATTAGTAGGGAACACAGATGGCACATTTCTATACTGAGTATATAGTATAGTGTTGGACCTTAGTCCTGTAGCATGATTGACGAGTTCCAATCATTCGGCGAATGCCGCAAAGATGGCGGCGCGCGTCGGTTGAGTGATTGACTGCCTTCTTCGATTGACGCTGGGGTCTAACATCATCGAAAGCTTGTCTTATTATATTAGCGTATCGATCAGCATTTTTAGAAAATAAAATTGTGGATTAGTTGAGGTTTGAATGTGTGCCGTATTTAATGTTTTCATTCCATACCACAAATGCGAGGTGTCTATAATTATTAAAAATAAAAAGGCATTTCAAATAAATGTTGAGTACGTATACTACACATCAATTAATTATGTACGGTCACCAAAGGAGAGAAGTATCCATGTCGCCGGAAACAGTTGAAGTTCACTTAGAAACCGATAGGTGTTTATGAATAAAATAAAATACTATTAATAGAGAATAAACAGTTCAATGATTTAATAAAATTTCATTTGAAAGTCCCTATTGGTTTGTAAGAAATCTTCAACTATTCCCGACGACATGGATACTTATCTCCTTTGCTGACTGTACACAGGACAGCACATCAAGCTACTACAATCTGTCAAATTTCTTTGATAGATTTTCAACTTTATTACAAAAGCATAAGGTTCATATTTAATTGGGAAAATTTGACAGTTAGGTATGGCTTGATGTGCTGGCGTCTGTACATCGAGCAAAGAGTATTGTTAATCACTACTTATGGTAGCGCGCAAAGGACACACGCAAAACATTGTGCATCAAACAGTATGTCGTGAAGCTATTTAAAGCAAAAGATAATAGAGCTCAAAATATTAAATTAATTTAATTTATTTCTGACTATTTGTAAATCCATTATTAATTGCAGTAAACTAAAACCATATTAGTCACAAAAGCAATAACTTAGTAAGATAATCTAATTAAAATTCGTAATCCAATTAAAATTCTTAAAATACGCAAATTATGCATTTTAATGACCTCCACACACAAGTCACATTAGCATTTCTAACTACAAAAAATAGCCCCAAAAATGTCAAAGTCACTACCTACGAATTTTTTATCATATTTTAGCTAATATTTGCGTATATAAAAGATATTTTATCGTGTGAAAAGTAGTTTGTACACAACAATAGACAACGCATCATTAGGCCACTACCCACTACGCTCGTGTATTGTCACCGTAGCACAATACCTCTATAGATTGGCAACAAACTCATTTGTCTATGACATGACAGTCATCCCTGAGACACTGACGTACACCGTGTTTAGTATAGTTGAACAGATAATAATGTGACCTAAGTGGGCTAATCAAGTAACTAAATAGACTTCAGATTATGAAACAAAAGGCAGATAGACCGCGCGGTACATTGAGAGAGAAGCCAAAAAGCAAAAACAAATTCAAAAGCGAATACCTACAACGCGCAAACGCCCTGAAACGCCGCATCGTTAAAAAAAAACAGATAAAAATACAAATTCAAAAGCGAATACAATCACGAGATTTTGAATTTGTATTTGCTTTTTTGGCTTCACTCTCAGTGTTCCGCACGGTCTATCTGCCTTCTGTTTCATAATACACCATTAACCTGACCGTCACGTCAGATAAGCAAAAATGTGCTGTGCTCTCTGTGCCAAGCTACGAATTTCTACTCTATAGAATTACGTATAGAAGTCTGTCGTGTAGTCGTGACCGTTGCGTGCTGGTCATATTGTGGGTTGTCATGTATAGGTACATGACTGTGGCGGTGAAAAGGTTAAAAGGCACTTTTGAACGTCATTTATATGGATAATTGAATCTATTTCACCCTCCCAAAAGGCAGTTTCGTATGGAGAAGAATAGGCAAGAAACTTCATAATTACCCTTGTTCTTCTTCTGCCCTTATCCCATGTTACTTGGGGTCGGCGCAACATGTGATACATCATTAATACACCACATTAATACACCACCACACCTTGTGATATATTAAAACTAAATGAATCAAAATTTAAAAGCTACATTAAAGGTAGACTTTGTAAACAGGCATACTATAAGTTAGAGGATTATATCCAAGATAAGAATGCTTGGGAACATGCTGGTCCGGCTCCATAGGACATAATTTAGTATAGACAAAATCAATTGATTGCTAATTCAAATGACTAAATCTAATACTACATATAATATACATACTATTCTTTATTGTACTTAATAGATTACTCTGGCTCACACACTATTCATTGTTTGTTGGAATAGAAGAAGTAGTCGTCTACTGTATTATTAATTGTAAATATGTGAACACTGTGTGTCTATGTACATAACTTAGCTGTCATTTCTTAACTTGTGATACTTTGTACATACCATAATATAGTGATTTTTATACAAGATACATCGTATTCACATAACATAATCATTCTATAAATGAAAATATTGTAAACACCCTTTTTTTAAAAGAGTATGTATGGAGTTTCTTGCCCATTCTTCTCCATACGAAACTACCATTTGGAATGGGCAACTAGATTCAAATTTTACAATATGACGTTCAAAAGTGCCTTTTAATGGTCTAATTGAAATAAATGATTCGACTTTTTTTGACATGTTTTCATCTTCCATTCCGTCCTGTCCAACGTCATGCTTTCACTGACTCCCATTTCATTCATATCATTCTACACACAATCTTCAAAACTTGATTAATCTGAGTGTCCGTGTAGTTTCTTGCTCGTTCTTCTCCATAGTGACCTACCCAGACCTACTTACGTTTTGGAACGATCAACTAGCTTCAAATTTCTGAGTAATTAACAAACTCTTTGACAATTCAAATGGTTTAGTTGAAATAAAAATGCTTTGACTTCGAGCATTTAGTAGTAGACCGTGAATTAAGTCTAATCTTGATTGAAATCTGATCAGTGTATCAAGAAATAAGGGATATTAGCCCTCTGGTCGGAGCGATGATGGCCTAAGATTAATTATTCAGAGGGCCTAGCACGAAATCGCGGAGTAAACCAAAAGTGAATTCGAACGATTTTTAATATTATTGGATATGATCCCGTTTTCACGCAGAATATTTCGGATACTGGAACGTCGGTATTTATTGGCAGGTTTTATTGCTTCTTAAGGCGAAAAAACTTACTACTACTTATACTTAGTACTATTTTATACTTGCTTGCTAAGAAAACGCAGTAGGAATCGATCGGTTGGAGTTAAGCTTGCCGCGGTCGGCCCGTGTAGGGGTGACCATTCATTTCGTACCGAGACCTTTACGTATATCGGCAAACCATGAATAAAGCCTTCAAACTAAATAAATATTATTAATATGTGGGGACATTTTCACACACGGTCATCTGACCCCAAACTAGGGAGACCCTGTACTATGGGTGTCAGACAGCTGATATCATACACAAATACTTTTTTTTTTTTGTAAATACATACATATATAGATAAACAACACCCAGACACAAGGCAAACACAAGTGCTCATCACACAAATGTTTACCCTGGGCGGGTATCGAACCCGCAACACGCTGCGCAGCAGTCGATCGCTGAGCCACTGCGCCGTGTCGTCAATTGTTTATTTATTCAAAATATTAACATACCACACACCCTCATACCACATTACACTTACACGCACAGACATACCTACACACAATTCCCTCACACACATATACAAATCACACTAACCTTTTATTAAAATAAATAATCTTTTAAATTCATATCTTTGAAATAATGTTGATGATGTTAAAGTTAGTCACTCACACTAGCTCTGTCTACCTTTCTATAATCCAATGTATGTCAAGCGCTTGAACCAGCGTCCTTATTACAAGTTATTTTATAACTTAGCAAGGGTTCTGGTTGCAACACCTACCTGTTTGTTAACTAGCTAAAGTCTAGTGTACCCAAAGATGTTCATTGTTTATGTTAACATTGTTCAAAGTCAAAGTCAAAGTCAAATCATTTATTTCAATTAGACCATTATAAGGCACTTTTGAACGTCAAATGAGAAAAAAAAAATTGATTCTAGGTGCCCATTCCAAAAGGTAGTTTTGTATGGAGAAGAATGGGCAAGAAACTCCATACTTACTCTTTTAAAAACGATGTTAACAATATTTGCATTTACAGGAATTATATAATTATACGAGAATACGATGAACCTTGAATAAAAACACTAGGTATTTGAAAGTGTGTACAAAGTATCACAGATTAAGGAATGACAGACTAAGTTATATGTACATAGATACACAGTGTTCACATATTATTACAAATGTTGAAACAGTAGACGACCACTCCTTATATTTTAACAAACAATGAATCAGTATGTGACCCTGAGCAGTGTATAAAAAAGAGTCAAATATATATATATGTTATTTTTGAATTCAATAAATATTGTAGAAGTTAGGAAGTTGGCTAAATGATACTGCTGCTTAAACGGTCAAATTAAATATATTGTTCGGACCAAAGGTTTAGTAATATAAAGGAGCGAGGGAGCACACGCGATGACCGCTAATCGTGTACTGAATGCTCGACTAATATCAATTAATGAAATTAGGTAAAAATGCACGAATAAGCAATTGTGCATTATTAAGTGTGCAAAAAAAAGAAAAAAAAGAAAAAAAGAAAAGAAAGAAAAAGAAAGTAGTGTATGGTTTCACCGTACATGCTCCCGGGCCAAAAAGATACAAAAATGTTACACGTCTTCTAATCTAAAGCGACACGTTTTAGATATAGGAGACGTAGCTATGTCCCGTTTACAATCAGTGTTCGCACTAGTTATGTTCACTTCACTAGGCTGACGGTCAGCCGTGCTCTGCTTTCGCGAAAACACAACACTATTTGCTACACTTTGGGATAGTTCCACTGAAGAAACTGCTCGACACCTCCTCCATATGAAGTACGCTGCCACCAAAACGGCTGCTCCTAGCAGGCAGTAACAAATAGTATACTGATGAATGTCATGCGTAGACAGAGTGTAATCTGGTGAGTTAGTATTGGCAGATTTCAGTTGTTTTATTCGTTCTCCCAGATCGGCTAATGTGCTGTTTATTGGATCTTCATATGCGGTGTAATGAGATAACGATATATTAACGATATGATTTAATTCTGCTATCTGAGGGGTCACAATTTCAGAGTTAGATTTAATTGTATTAGCTGATAGGGCATGAGCATACAAAGTAAACTCGTTACTTTTTATTATGCATTTCGAATCTAGGTCAATGATACCGACTCCTGTCACCTGTTTAAAGGCAACTTGATCTTGACATATAATCCTCACCGCGTAGGTATTGCAGCAAAAGTACATAAACCTCGCATGCTCATTTAATTCGATCCACCTGTCTTGACAAGGGGATCTAGTTACAATGCATTGTTTTAAATTGCTATCCACTTTGCAGAATTTTTCATCATTGCTTAAATGATTAATTGGTTTGTTAGCTTGGCACAAATATGAGATGTCATTGTGCTGACATAACTGGAGCTCTATAAATGACATTGTGAAGAAAGCATCCTTTTTCAAACTTATAGCTACAAAGTCTGCAGCTGGTAGTACGCTAATCATATCATTTTGAACTTGCCGTGGAACTGGTATGATTTTATAGATTTTGTAGCTATCTCGGCTGGTCAACGGAAAAGTAATCTCGAATATGAAGTATTCTTGCATCATTCTTGCTTTTACTTTTAGCATGCTATAAACATGTTTTAGATCAGACTGTAGGTTGTCCACGGGCAATGTAGTATCCTTCGTTAATTGTCCTGAAATAAACTGTAACTCACGTTGTAACTGATCCGGTGTTAACAGGTGAGTATTGAATTTCCCGTGGTAGGTATCCGTGACGATATCTAAAAGAGTATCCTGAATCCTTTTTAGATTTTGAAGCAAGTTGATGGTCGTGAGTACCGACAGGGCAAAATCTTGTGTTTTAGCTAAACCTTCAACTTCTTGTTTAATAACAAATGCTGCGTTATCTAATTGATTCAAGTGTTTATTTATAGTTTTATGTTGTAATTGGATAGTTTGCTCGGTTCTTTTTAATACGTTGTATTCAGCTTCGATGATGGAGGTTTGATTTCTTAATAAGTTATCAAGATGACGCTCGTTTTGTTTTACAAGCCGTATATCCTTCTTGTACTGTTCTGCGAATCGTTCGTCTAATACTCCGAACAGGCTATTGGCCACGTAACCGATACCATTAATGAGACCGCGACGCTGTCTGGTGCGCGCGTCAAAGTGCTGATTTATCATAAGTTGATTATAGTGCTGTATTTCTTTGTAGTCGTGATTTAATTGATGCGTTATCATATTACATTGGCTAGTATCGTTTAGGGATCCGCAGAGTCTTTGTAAATAATCCAAAAACTTTGTGGCCGCGGTATTCCCTTCCCAATAGGGGCTCATGTCATAGTAAACAATAAGATTCCATTTGTCTCGAATAACTTGCATGTTGCCCACAGTTTCGAAGTACAGCGAGTTGTTGTTTGGCAACGCTGATATGTTAAAAGCTGCGTGAGATGTTGTTATCAGTGACATAAAAAAGATTAATGATATTACTACTGATACAAACTTAGACTTGATTTTACTGCTTGTTTTCCGCTGTTCAAGTTTCTTCGAGTTAATTTCTTGATTAACCTTGCTATATTCCGTATTATTGCTTAGAGCAGGTGATATCGGCAAGAGTGAGAGTTTCACAACTGGTCTTTTAATTAATCCGCTTTTAGTTTTTAATGTTACTACCCGAACTAATCCATCTTGACCTGGGTGAGTTTCTACTACTCTACCCATCATCCATTTTCCAGGTGGCAGATTGTCGTCCTGGATGGTCACTAAATCATTGATGTTGATATTTTGCTCAATGCTTCGCCATTTGCTTCTTACAGATAACTGCGTTAGGTATTCCGATCTCCATTTCTTCCATATGTCATTTACTATCTTAGCTGATAAGTGCCATCTAGTTCGAGCATCTGTTTCTGTTTCAATTATGGCTGTTCCAGACCTTCCGGTCAAGAAATGCGCTGGAGTAAGTACGTTCAAATCTTCGATATCTTCAGACAAGGCACACAAGGGTCTGGAGTTCAGACAAGCCTCTACCTGTGCTAATATAGTACTGAACTCTTCGAAAGTTAATTTCTGCTCTCCAATTACTCGCTTGAGGTGATATTTTAAGCTTCTAATGGCTCGCTCCCATAGACCTCCTCCACTTGGCCAAGATGGCGCGTTAAAGTGCCATTCTATATTTAGATCGGTAAGCTCTGCGAAAAAATTACGATCATATGCGTTTTCGAAATCGTGATAGCTTTCCTGTAGCATTCTATTTGCACCTACGAAATTCGTCCCATTGTCGCTATATAGATGGCGTGGCGCTCCTCTTCTGGCAGCCATTCGCCGTAATGCTGCTAAGAACCCAATACTGCTTAGGTCGGATACAAGCTCTAAATGTACTTTGTGTAGCTTTAGTCGCTAGACAAATAAACAAAGCAATATATCCTTTTGTGGTCTTAATTCCACGCCCCTTGTTGCTTTTAACATCTACGAAACCTGTATAATCCACTCCGGTGTGATAAAATGGCGGGGCGGGGTTGCTTCTGGCTACGGGTAATTCTCCCATCAATTGATGCTGTAGTTTGGGCTCATATTTTCTACAGGTGACGCAGTTTCGCACTTCTTTTCTTACAGCTTTATTCCCAGCGATTATCCAATATCTCTGCCTAAGATTAAATAAAGTTAATCGCGGTCCACCATGAAAGGTGAGCTGATGAGCTTGCTCTATTATTAAAGTAGTAAGCCGACTGCTGTGAGGCAATATGGCTGGATGCTTCATTTCCATGCTCATGTTTGCTTTGGTTAAACGGCCTCCAACTCGTAAAACCCCTTCTTCATCGAGGAAAGGATTTAATTTTAGTAAATTACTTCTGCTACTTAATTTATTATGTTTTCGTAATGACATGATTTCGTCTGCAAACTCAGTTCTTTGTACATGTTTTATAATGAGTAACTTTGCTTTCCGCAGTTCACGCAAGGTAAGAAATTCAGGCAAACCACTATTCTTACTTAACCTGGCTGGAATCTGCTTAAATTGTATTGTTTTGATGGCTCGTAAAAGCCATGCTACTGTTTTAGTTATTTTATTGAGTGAGCTGAATTTAGTTAGCAATTGTAATATGATGCTTTCCTTGTTGTCTGTTTGGGCAGCATTCACTTTGCTTGGTGCTAATTTTGCTTTTATTTCTTGATCCGTGGTATAAATGCTTGCCTTTGTTTCTAATTTTTCATCGAACGTTTTCAATGACTGCGGCCCTTGCCACCACAGAGTTTCATTTTTCAATTGTGAGGCTGAGATGCCTCTGCTAGCTGCATCTGCAGGATTATCCTCCGACTTAACATATCGCCAGCAGCTTGGTTTCATTGTTGCTGTGATAGCTTTAGTCCTGTTAGCAACAAAAGGTTTCCATCGACTGTAATCGCCTTGTAGCCACCCTAGGACTACCATGGAATCCGTCCACCCATATATCCGAGTGTCCATTTCGCTATAACAACTAATAACCTTATTCATTAACTTTGCTAGTAAATACGCTCCGCTTAATTCTAATCTAGGTAAAGATATGCTTTTAGAAATAGGTACTAGTCTAGTCTTAGCAACTACTAGTACCACAGATGGCTCATCATTTTGCTTTAATCGCGCGTAAATAACTGCCGCGTAGGCTTTCGTCGATGCGTCACAATAACCGTGTAGTTCGATGACGTTGTTTACGACGGTAGGTTGATATCCGATCCAGCGTGGTATTTTGCATTGGTTTAAATACTCCATGTCTATTTTTATCGTCACCCATTCGTTTTTTATGTTTACAGGAACATCTTCATCCCAATACATTTTAGTTAACCACAGCTTTTGAAATATCAGCTTTAGTTTCGTTGTGAGTGGGGACAACCACCCCAAAGGGTCGAATACTTTGGATATTTCCGACAAAAGTAGTCGTTTAGTAATTTTGGCGTTTGGATTAGCTGCGCTGTATTTGAAAGTAAACATGTCATCACAAGAGTTCCAACGAAGGCCTAATGTTTTTGACGTGCTTTCCGATTTGAAGTTAAAGATGATTTCGCCATTGTTGCTGCTCTGCTCTATATTTTCAAGCAGTTCCGGATAATTTGCGGACCATTTTCTCAGTGTAAAACCTCCTGATTTTAATAATCTGTTGAGATCTTTGATGAGCTGCTGTCCTCTTTCGATGGTGTGAGAACCATGGACCAGATCATCCATATAAAATGATTCTTCTAGAATCTTTGCTGCTTCCGGAAATGCATTCCGTTCATCCGAGGCTAGACGTTTTAACGTCATCATCGCTAGAAATGGTGCTGACTTTGTACCGTATGTCACGGTAGTGAGATTGTAGGTTTGTAGTGGTTGATCTGGCGCATACCTCCAGATGACTTGCTGATATTGCTGATCTGCTTCATCCACCATTATCTGCCTGTACATTTTCTCGATATCTGATGTGTAAGCATAACGGTATTGCCGCCACTTCAGTATCAGTTCTTGTAGATCCTGTTGTAAATTAGGGCCTTTATACATTAGGTCATTCACACTATATCCGCTTGACGTTCTTGCTGACGCGTTAAACACCACCCGTAGCTTTGTAGTTGCTGATTCTGCTCGTTGGACGGAATGGTGCGGCAAGTAACACGATAGCGCTTGTTTGTTTTTATTGCTGTAACTAGGCACCATATGTCCTAAGGCTATGTACTCACTAATAAATGCTTTATATTGTTCCGCTAGAACAGGCTGTTTGCTAAATTTTCGTTCCAGATTTTGGAACTGTGCTATTGCCATCTCTTTAGATGAACCTAGTTTTTCTTGGATGTCTGCTTTTAATGGCAATTTTACGACATACCGGCCATCGTCACGACGTTTTGTAGTGGATGAATAAAAATCGACACATTCCTGATCATCCAATGATAAGTTTGATTTTTCGCTTATATCCTCGATGTCCCAAAACTGCTGAATATCGTGGATATTATTCATGATCACGTTGCACTGTAGCGAAGCTATTTGGCCACCACCGTATATGATCCACCCAAGCTGTGTTTCTTGCAAAACTGGCTGCGCTACACTCTCTCCTTTGATCAATCCACTCATTAATATCAAGCCATTGACTTGAGCGCTTAGTAATAAGTCCACTGGACGGCTAATGTTAAAATATGGGTCCGCTAATTTAAGATTTTCTATGTAGGACCACTTGGATGTGTCAAAGGTTTTATACGGGATATCCTTAAGTATGTTATTCATGACAAGTACGTCGGTGGTAAATGAAAAGTCGTTATAGGTTGAGAAACAGCTTAGTGTGATCACACCATTACAATTATGTTCGACTTCACCTACTCCGCATATTAATCCATTGAATTTAGATCTACGTAACCCTAATTTCTTTGCTGTACTTTCTTTTATTATGGACACTTGTGACCCAGGATCAATGAGAGCCCTTAAAATGTGATACGACCCATCCATCGCTGCGACTTTTATCAATGCTGTTGTGACTGTCTGTCACGTACACTTATTTAATAAACACATTACCACTCCTTTGCGTCGCACAGTCGGGTAATAACAAAATGTGGTATTTATTTTAAAATTACCACATGGTTTGAACTACTCAAACCCTCATAAATTCTGTATTTTATGAGAAACAAATAGAGACGGGTCGAATGCAATATTTCAACAAATTCTAAGAAACGAATGGAATTTCTGATTTCTAAAAACACCACTTACAATGTTAGCGCACCATGTGCATACCATAAACGCGACCCAAGTAACACTTTAAAAAGGGTCTTTAAAACAATTGAGAAAGGATGCAAAAACAAAAGGTCAGGTACTAAGGGATTTCACGAAAGTGTGGGAAGATGAACGAGGGGCGGAGGATGGGGAGTCAGTTTTAGACCACTGTAGAGTGCGGACAGGGAGTTTTGAGACGGCGATCGTGGAAGGGCTGTTCGTTTTAGGCTGAGATAGTTAAGTTAGGAGGCTGCTGAAATCGAAGAGGTTAGGTCCACGTGGAGAGTAGGGAGTGAGTGTAAGGTCGTGAGAGGAAATCGGCCGAGGCGAGAAGCAAGTTCGGTAATTAAAGTTGTAGTATTTTAATCAAATCCACTCGAAGCGTTATTTGGTGAGTGTTAACCTTATTTTAATTTAATAGTTAAGTTCTACTAAATATTATTCCTTGTGCAGGTTTATTTGTATTGTAATTTATAGGTCAGTGTTAGTCAGGTGATACTGCTACAGGTTGACTTATAATTAATTATTTATCCTAGCTTTGATGCAACTACTGAGTACTTTATATCATGATAGTGTTTAATAGTATTGTAAATGATGTTCGTCAAAATAGCAATCTGCGTAGGTGCATCAGCGAAGCATTCTGCGTAGTTTATTAAGCGTAGCGTAGAGCAGTAGCTTTGGCTTAAGTTCTAGGTACTTCATATCATGATAGTGTTTAATAGTATAGTAAATGACGGTCGAATGATGATGTTCGTCAAAATAGCAATCCGCGTAGGTGCATCAGCGAAGCATTCTGCGTAGTTTATTAAGCGTGGCGTAGAGCAGTAGCTTTGGCTTAAGTTCTAGGTACTTTATATTACAAGGTAGTGTTTGATATTAGTGTAATTTAACCGTACATTATGTGTCCACGTCCTAATCCATACCTTGGCAGGGAATCATCATAAGCGTTTGGTTTTAGGGAAACGGGGAAGGCCTTCCGCTAAACTCTACCTCGACTGCTGACGATAACTGACTTTTAACTGACACACAAAATATGGAAGGCAGAACCGTACATACTCGGCTAGATTAGGTCTTTATAATAGTAAAATCATAATATTTATATCAGACTAGGCTGCAATGCCGAACTAAAATAATGCTAAGGGTATATAATACTATACCTTCTCTAATTAGACCAAATGTTTTTGATGATAACTGTTTCCTATAGAAGGTCTCGCACGGAGAACTTTGTGATGGACTTGTTGTACGCATATCTCGGTAGTGGGGGTAGGCTGGGCTAAGTAGCTCTACTTGATTGGTAGTCGTTCTACGAACGCTAGGGTCTGTGTCTCGTTAAAAAACCACACCCGGCTAATTGTAATGGCCAGTTTATGCCTTCGACACTTTAGCGAGACACATGATTTGGGCGCTAGTGGCTGAAACATGCTACGACGCAACCTCTAACTGGGGAAGATTAAAGAGATATGAAATGACGACATACCATTTCGGCGTATACCAAGTACAGTCGCGATTTACTCTGCCACAGACTGAGTCTACGATGCACTTGTGCTAGTTTTGTGTTCATTTGTAAGAGGGGTAGTCTGTCGTAAGGGAATAATCACATTAGTACGCGAATAGGAAAAATATTGAAATCTTGCCTTCCTCGATGGCAGTTGGGCTTCGCAGTCCTCTGTCTTAGGATTGAGTAAGGCATGTCGATAGAGCCTAGGGAACGTGTTCCGCTAGAATCGTAGCAGTGTCCTTAGTGGACCTATGCGTTCAGGTCTAGCCGTGCACGTACGACGCCACAAACATATTCAAATGGCTATCCATTTGAATACGGTTGTAAGTCACTGGGGCGGGTCTTTAGTATATTGTAAATGAGTAAATTAACGTAGTCTGGAATAATGAATTTCCAAAGCGCAAGTGTAGCGATCCTATTATCACCCCTTATATTTTATATAATACTTTTGCATACCCTCTTGTCTTGTTAACTTCATTGCATAATATGTTTATTTATATGTCCTCCCTGAGAATTCCCATACTAAACATCTTTGTGTCCCCCTCCTTGTCTTGTCGGGACAAGGCAGTATAGTTTCATGGGAATTCAATTCAAATTCATAGAAACGGTGGGAGAGTGACCAAGTCTGGGACGAGCTCTACAGGATTACGCGGATTTGGTGGGGCGTATCCCTTAGCCGTACTTTAACACTAACTAAATCACTAATATCAGCACAATTAGGAAAAACGAAATTTTTATCAGCCTAGGGTATTTTAGGAACAGTCACATGTGGTGCCGTGACCAGGATTCTCGTCATTAAATGTACTGAGTCACGTCAGTGCAACGAGAAAGAGCTATTTAAAAGGGTTACTATATAAATAACACGACGTAATTAGCATAAGTAAGTTATAACAGACGATAAGGTATAGTACCGCTGTTATCAGAAGTCTTTTTTCAATTATCTGTAGGTTCAATTCCTACTTGATTTATATGTTGAATTGTGTGATTTTGGGTGATAAACTGTAGGTGCAATTCCTACATGTTTTATATGTTGAAATGTGTGAGTCTCGTGCAGTAAACCGTAGGTTCAATTCCTACTTGATTTATTTGTTGATAAGTGATTGGGTTCCTGTATCACGAATTGAGAGTTCTTTAGTTGTGGGTTCGACTCCCGCACGATGCAATTGCTCGACCAGCAAATGTGTCTGACAATTTGTGTATGTGAAATAGTATGTTTACACAGTAGATGTATATTGAAAAGGCTAAGGTACAAAACCTTTGGTAACAGAAAGGTGTCAAGATTACTATTGGAATTATTTTATTGTCTTAAATAAGAGGACATTTACAGGATTTGCTTAACTTCTACAAGCTTATAAGAATAGATACTTGTGTGGACTTATTTCAAATTCCAGGTGAAATGAGCTTTACGTAGCAGCGATCATGCTTCATCTAAGCCAGTCCGTTGGTTGTGCATTGCGCTTGGTTAGAAGTTTCGTCGGAGTCGGCTGGTACCAACTGACTTCGGCTGAGCTGTAGCGTGACCTCTGTTGCGAAGCTAAGTTTTATTTTCTCTGTTCATCTAATGCCCACTGCTACGCAGTATTGGTTTTGTTATCTCATTAAATATTGGTATCTAGAGCAATGGCACTAAAGCTATCACTATAGAGTAAATGAGTTGTTGTCAACCATTTTATAATCGGAGGGGGGAATTGACAAATATGAGTTCTAATTAGCTAATAACTATTCAGACAATCTAGCTGAGGGGTATATATTATAATATTCTTATATTATCTTTCAAATCTTGTTGGATTTTCAAACTGCTTTTCCTTCTTTGAATTAGAGGGGGCATATAATTAGAATACATTCTAATATGCCTATGTGCGAACTATTTCAGAAACTCATGGATTACATCAGCGGCTTTCGAGGCTAACTCAGCGTCGGGGTGCGCTACTGGAGAGGCCTCTGTCCAACGGTAACTCGAGCAAAAGACGAGTTTAGAACGAGTCAGCGTCGTAGGTAGAATGGTTAGATGACCAATACTCTTGTAAGAGACCCTGGTATGTAAAAATATATTATAAGCATGCACAGGTTTCCTGAATTCAATTAAGACGCTGTATTATTATTCATTGATAAGAGGAAGAGCTAATTTGACTTTAATAAAAGATGCTTTTCTTATTCACCTAGAATACTAATTGGATTCGTATGGAAGTCTTATTCTAACTAGAATCCTAGTTGGATTATATAGGAATAAAAGCAGCCAGGCGGGTAAAACTCTTATCACTTTAGGAGAGGCTCAGTCCAACTTATGGTGAAAGCCCATCCGCTGTACTGCGTCACGCGTCTGATTTTCAGAGGGGGGAATGTGACTGTCTGTCACGTACACTTATTTAATAAACACATTACCACTCCTTTGCGTCGCACAGTCGGGTAATAACAAAATGTGGTATTTATTTTAAAATTACCACATGGTTTGAACTACTCAAACCCTCATAAATTCTGTATTTTATGAGAAACAAATAGAGACGGGTCGAATGCAATATTTCAACAAATTCTAAGAAACGAATGGAATTTCTGATTTCTAAAAACACCACTTACAATGTTAGCGCACCATGTGCATACCATAAACGCGACCCAAGTAACACTTTAAAAAGGGTCTTTAAAACAATTGAGAAAGGATGCAAAAACAAAAGGTCAGGTACTAAGGGATTTCACGAAAGTGTGGGAAGATGAACGAGGGGCGGAGGATGGGGAGTCAGTTTTAGACCACTGTAGAGTGCGGACAGGGAGTTTTGAGACGGCGATCGTGGAAGGGCTGTTCGTTTTAGGCTGAGATAGTTAAGTTAGGAGGCTGCTGAAATCGAAGAGGTTTGGTCCACGTGGAGAGTAGGGAGTGAGTGAGTGTAAGGTCGTGAGAGGAAATCGGCCGAGGCGAGAAGCAAGTTCGGTAATTAAAGTTGTAGTATTTTAATCAAATCCACTCGAAGCGTTATTTGGTGAGTGTTAACCTTATTTTAATTTAATAGTTAAGTTCTACTAAATATTATTCCTTGTGCAGGTTTATTTGTATTGTAATTTATAGGTCAGTGTTAGTCAGGTGATACTGCTACAGGTTGACTTATAATTAATTATTTATCCTAGCTTTGATGCAACTACTGAGTACTTTATATCATGATAGTGTTTAATAGTATTGTAAATGATGTTCGTCAAAATAGCAATCTGCGTAGGTGCATCAGCGAAGCATTCTGCGTAGTTTATTAAGCGTAGCGTAGAGCAGTAGCTTTGGCTTAAGTTCTAGGTACTTCATATCATGATAGTGTTTAATAGTATAGTAAATGACGGTCGAATGATGATGTTCGTCAAAATAGCAATCCGCGTAGGTGCATCAGCGAAGCATTCTGCGTAGTTTATTAAGCGTAGCGTAGAGCAGTAGCTTTGGCTTAAGTTCTAGGTACTTCATATCATGATAGTGTTTAATAGTATAGTAAATGACGGTCGAATGATGATGTTCGTCAAAATAGCAATCCGCGTAGGTGCATCAGCGAAGCATTCTGCGTAGTTTATTAAGCGTGGCGTAGAGCAGTAGCTTTGGCTTAAGTTCTAGGTACTTTATATTACAAGGTAGTGTTTGATATTAGTGTAATTTAACCGTACATTATGTGTCCACGTCCTAATCCATACCTTGGCAGGGAATCATCATAAGCGTTTGGTTTTAGGGAAACGGGGAAGGCCTTCCGCTAAACTCTACCTCGACTGCTGACGATAACTGACTTTTAACTGACACACAAAATATGGAAGGCAGAACCGTACATACTCGGCTAGATTAGGTCTTTATAATAGTAAAATCATAATATTTATATCAGACTAGGCTGCAATGCCGAACTAAAATAATGTTAATGGTATATAATACTATACCTTCTCTAATTAGACCAAATGTTTTTGATGATAACTGTTTCCTATAGAAGGTCTCGCACGGAGAACTTTGTGATGGACTTGTTGTACGCATATCTCGGTAGTGGGGGTAGGCTGGGCTAAGTAGCTCTACTTGATTGGTAGTCGTTCTACGAACGCTAGGGTCTGTGTCTCGTTAAAAAACCACACCCGGCTAATTGTAATGGCCAGTTTATGCCTTCGACACTTTAGCGAGACACATGATTTGGGCGCTAGTGGCTGAAACATGCTACGACGCAACCTCTAACTGGGGAAGATTAAAGAGATATGAAATGACGACATACCATTTCGGCGTATACCAAGTACAGTCGCGATTTACTCTGCCACAGACTGAGTCTACGATGCACTTGTGCTAGTTTTGTGTTCATTTGTAAGAGGGGTAGTCTGTCGTAAGGGAATAATCACATTAGTACGCGAATAGGAAAAATACTGAAATCTTGCCTTCCTCGATGGCAGTTGGGCTTCGCAGTCCTCTGTCTTAGGATTGAGTAAGGCATGTCGATAGAGCCTAGGGAACGTGTTCCGTGAAGTGTAGCGATCCTATTATCACCCCTTATATTTTATATTATACTTTTGCATACCCTCTTGTCTTGTGTTGTCCCTGAGAATTCCCATACTAAACATCTTTGTGTCCCCGTCCTTGTCTTGTCGGGACAAGGCAGTATAGTTTCATGGGAATTCAATTCAAATTCATAGAAACGGTGGGAGAGTGACCAAGTCTGGGACGAGCTCTACAGGATTACGCGGATTTGGTGGGGCGTATCCCTTAGCCGTACTTTAACACTAACTAAATCACTAATATCAGCACAATTAGGAAAAACGAAATTTTTATCAGCCTAGGGTATTTTAGGAACAGTCACACTGTAGCTAACAATACTTTATTCGTCCCTGGATCATTCTGATACACATGCGCAGTCATTGCGACATTGTCTTCTGGATTTGGGTTAGTGGTTGTTGTTGCTACGTTGCTCGAATGCGATATATTTTTCGAGCAAGCGTCATGTAAAAGGGAGTGGTGATTTCCGTCACATTTGCGACATCGCCTAACGGAAATGCATTGCTGGCCATTATGATCAAATAAACAATTTCGACATAATTTCAATTTAGCTATTGAATTCAATTTTGCTTCATTAGACAATTGTAAAAACTTTACGCAATTAAACATGGCATGTTGTTGACCGCAAAATTTACATTTTGTGGTAGACGCGTGTAAAGCTTTTGAATATAGCTGTGGCTTATTGTATTTGTTCAAAAAGTTTGGGTTATGTCGTCTGGCCTTTTGGTATTCAGGAACATCGCTATTTGTATGATTAGATGATTTCGTTGTTGTTTGATCTAGCTTCCTGCGAGAAGTTTCCAGGCTCGTAAATTTACTTTCTAAATAATCTAAAAATTCCTGCAGTACCGGTAGCTCCCTAGAATTTTTGAGGGAGTCTATGTAATCTCCGTACGTTTCGCTATCCAGCTTCTGCGCTAATAAATGCACAAGAAGCGGATCCCAGGTGCTGATATCGATTCCTAAGTTCCGTATGGCATACAAGCTTTCTAGTGCTACGTCATGTAGTTTCTTGATATGACCTAGCGTTTGATGCTGCGTACTCGGTAAGCCTAGTAAAGTATTGATAACACACGTAAATATTAGCTTCTTATTATTATACCGATGGTTTAAGATTTCCCAACAGGTTTGATAGTTATCAGAACTTATAGGAAGATGCTGAATAAGTTTTTCTGCTTCGCCCCTGACCTTTCCTTTTAGAAATTGCATTTTTTGCGCTTGTGACAAGGTAGGGTTGTTATGAATGGCTTCGCTAAAGAGGTCCTTGAATGACGTCCATTCTTGGTAGCTTCCTGAAAATACAGGTATATCCATTTTTGGTGTGGAGTGCTCTCTGTGCGATACACTCCATAGCTTTTTATTGATCATTTTCTTAAGCTGAAAATATGACCGTTCATGCTGAGTATACACTTCTTCGTAATCCTCATCCTGTTCACCTATCTCACTATCTATCTCCCAATGAAGGGAGTCAATTTGCGCCCAGCGCGCTTGAAGTGTTCTCAAGGCGTCCTCCATCTCCCATTTTTCTGACATGGAGTCTAGGTCGATAAACCCTGCTGTTCTCTTGAATGCTTTGAAATTTGCTGTTTGCTTGCGCCACATGTCATCTAATTTGCTTGTAGAGCCTTTGGACTCCATTGTACGTAACATGCTGGCTTTTGCTGGCTGCTCATAACCCGATGGTCCTGCTTCTGCTAGTTTAGCGTCCTCTTGCTGCTCCTGTATTAGTTGAGTACCCCTTACGTTTTTTATAGGCGTTGACTTGCTTGACAACTGTAGACGTTGTTCTGATGAGAGACTTGGCTGCTGTATAAAGTTTGCTAACCTTTTCATGCTCGGAATTTATAAAATATGAATGATCTTTGACCCCATATTCACAAATAGCTAAATGATTGTTCTGAAAATCTGACCAATACCTCTCTAACAACTCTAGTCGCCTTTTAAAATAGTCGTCCGATTTCCTATCGGCGCTATCCTTTTTTATATTTATCGGTATTTTCTTGATTGACTCGCTAAGTTCAAGTTGCTGGTAGTAAAGATCCTCCATTATGCTGCTAGTTTGTTTATGATAAAAAAAGGAAAGATCTTACTTGTTGGAAACTGGCTTTCGACTGCCGCTGATTTGCTGTTGCACTCCAAATGCTGCTGCTCTGATATAGCTGGGTACTAACGCCCAGCCGCTGTAGATACCGAGTGCTGCTGCTGCTGCTCAAATACCGATATGCTGCTTGCTGCTAAAGATGCTGATTGCCCCGACCTGGAGGCGCTGAAGTCACGCTGCCTGGGATACTTAAGGACAGCGCGCTTGCTAACTAATTTTGCAACGCCACCCTGTGCTGCTAGGGTTTTGCTACAAACGCTTTGCTAAAGTTCTGCGGTTACGAAAGTATGTCCACAGTTCACACGTATCACTGCAATCCAATATGCTGATTTCTGGACGAGTTCACTCACTAGTTACTTATTACACGTTACTCCCAAAAGAAAAACGAATACTAAAACTCGCGAGGTCCCGCCCGAATGCTCGAAGGACCATGTAGAAGCTAATATTTACAATTGTGCATTATTAAGTAGTGTATGGTTTCACCGTACAAATATTATTAAATTATTATTAAAGAAGTGAAGTCTTTATTCCTATAGCACTTACGGATAACGTAGCTTCATAAATTAGCTAAAGAATTTACAGAATCGGATCAAAACTTAACTTTAATTGATAGTGATGTTTTCAGATTATGAAACAAATGGCAGATAGACCGCGCAGAACACTGAGAGTGAAGCCAAAAAGCAAATACAAATTCAAAACCGAATACCTACAACGCGCTTCGTGCTGTACTGACACGAGTCAGTATAGCACGAAACGCCGCATCGTTAAAAAACAAATACAAATTGAAAAACGTACCGTTATACGATCACGAGATTGTAGGTATGCGCTTTTTAATTTGTATCTGCTTTTTTGGCTTTTTAATTTGTGTTCCGCGCGGTCTATCTGTCTTTTGGTTCATAATCTGAGGTGAAGCTAATAATGTGATAGTGTTGTATTCATGTTAAGAGAATAAATAAATATTTGACTCAAAAGTTGTTAATGTTTTGATGGAACTTATGTTGATGATATACTTACTACAGGAGTTGAGATGCGTAATATATCTTTTTTTAATAATTATAAAAGAAAAAAGAAAATTTATAAGTGTTCAGATGGTCCAGTGGTTAAGGCAACATTATGCATGTAGGCAGGCGCCTACGTTACGGTTGCGGATTCGATACCGGGCAAGTACCAAAGTTACTTTTTCAATTCATATGTACTTTCTCAGTTTATCTTGGACATCATTGACATCGGTGAAGGAAAACATCGTGAGGAAACCAGGACTTGTAATTAATATAAGTCTGAAATCAATAATCCGCCTTGAGCGCACGTGGTGATCAATACTCGCCTTCTCTGTATGAGAAGGGGCCCTGCAGTGGGACAATTATAGGCTAGTATTATTTAGATAGACCTAACAATTACTAGTTTAGATGGAACTAACTATTGAGATGCATTATTAATCGGTATCAAAACTAAGATGTAGTTACTCCAGCGTCCGATTTGATAGATATGTTTTTCACTGACGATTCGGACACCAACTAAAAATCTGTTTTGTAAAGTTAGATAAAAAAACTTCCAAGGAACTAAATCCGTCTTCGACTCAGCCTATACTTAGTTGTAAAAAACCGTTTTTAACCGGATTTTATCATTGGAAGTTTTTGATCTGACTGTCCTCGGTAAGCCGTGAGGCCTAGGCAATGCTAGCGTGACGACTTAAAAACACTCATGGGTGATTTACCAGAGATGGCAACACCTTGAGTAACGACTGCTTCATCGAAGTGTACAACTTTTCGCAATAGCATTGAGAGACTCCACACGGTATTATCAATAAACTCAAAGATATCAAAATTACTTGTCATGGAGACTTCAAAATTTCCATCGTCATTAAAACTTGAAACTTCAACATCATTATAAATGTATATTTATCTATCTTCTTGTTTTATTTAATATTATTCTGTTTTGTTCTTTGATACATATTATTATGAATTTGATCACATTTTCAAAAGCGAATGGAATATGAAACTTTCTGGTATTATATCGCTGTTTATTGTTTCATAGCGTAAATTAATACTTAATATTTCAAACATCACAGTAGCAGTTTTTGTCTGATATATATTCAGTTCAAATATTGTAAAACCATTAATATTAATTTTTGCAGGGGGTAATTTAATAGGTTTTTTTTTAAATTTTGATTTGTAATATCCCTGTAATTAACTCATTACCTACCACCTATTACCAATCCTTGGGTTGGGCGTTGCCATCTCTAGCAAATCACCCATGAGTGTTTTTAAGTCGTCACCCTAGCATTTCCTAGACCTCACGGCTTACCGAAGACAGTCAGATCAAAAACTTCCAACGATAAAACCCGGCTAAAACTGGTTTTTGACAACTAAGTATAGGCTGAGTGGAAGACGGATTTAGTTCATTGGAAGTTTTTTATCTAACTTTACAAAACAGATTTTTAGTTGATGTCCGAATCAAAAAAATTTCAATGTTATTGAATCTTCAGTAAACCTTCACTAGCGTTGTCAACTCTGGCCCATATGTCATGATGCATTTTTTTGCCTGCTTTATCTTAACAGAGAGTTAACATCGAGAAAGTGTGTTGGATCATTCGGTTCCCTTCAAATGGTTAAGCGAAATGGTGCTAATTCACGCGTCATGTACGTGAACAGGCAACTGTCAGTTGAGATTAGTCATCTCTTAACTGCTATGTCTTTTATCTTGATTTTTTTTAACGTTTTGTATTGCTCTTGACCTACATTGTTTTCACATATAGAATAATAATAATAATATGTGGGGACATTTCACACATGGTCATCTGACCCCAAACTAGGGACACCCATAGACACACTTACATATATAGAAGCAACAAGAATAATGTTCGTTCTTCACTATTGAGACCTACCTACGTTTTGGAACGAGCAAATAGCTTCAACTTTCTGTCTAACTAACCTTGACAATCAAGTGATTTATTTAAATAAATGCTTTAACTTTGAAAGGTCTTTAGATTGGATACATTCTGTTATAGAATAATTATGTCAATTGCTGCGGTGGCATTTATTCGCCTTACCAAGTTTAATAATCTTCAACAATATCGCTGTAATGTTCGTCATGCTAAGCGGACCGGTATTAATATTTGAAGGGAGATCGAAATTTGTAATTCTGACAAGGTACCTCTTCATACCAGCAGTCGTAGCGAAACAAGGGATTTGCATAGCACAGGGCTGAACTGAAATTCTTTGTTGGTATTAACGTAGGGCTGCCAGGTCTTAAAACTGAAAATACGGACAGGCCAGCCAGTTTAGCTGGACATTTAGGTAAAACACAGTGGCGGAGAGTGCTAGTCCGCTCGCTTTCGCTAGCGATACAAGGTGAGCTGGAACGGTAACCAACACATGACAAATGTGTTGACACATGACACGCAACCAAAGAGCTTGACTGTGTCCGGTTTGATCTGGACGCCTGTCAACCATAAACAGGCAAAAAGCGCAAAAAAATACTGTTGTTCCGTACCTAGGTACATTACAACACGACAAAAATGTAGGTACGGAACAACTGTTTTTTTCAAATTTTAGACTCATTTTCATGAGTTCACTCACCGCCTAAAATATTGCCAATGAATTAAAAGTCAACCTGTATAGACGCAGTCTTATGTCAAATGTAAACAATCGAGAAGCAGACGATACAATGAGCAAGGACAAGTAAGTACAAGATATCAATGAAATGCAAAAAGGGAAGTTCCCCGACCCATGCTCGTGCGGCGTGCCAGCCCGCGCCGCTGAGCCTGTAGCTTTAAATTCGTCCCGAAATAATCGAGATCCGATCCAGCCTGTCTATATGCTGCCTTCTTCCAGCGACGCCCTAAGCCGAGGCCCGTACTTTACAGAGGGTGTCCCGTGTAGTCGCTAATGTTACGAGTTTTTTTGCCCTGACTGGAGGCCTTAAATGCATTTTTAAGGCTCCACGGGAAAATCCGTAAAAGCAGCAGCAACCTAGGAGGTTGTCGGCTGCTTATACGTAAGCAGCCGACATCCTCCTAGGTTGACATGCGAGATACCATACCGAAAAATGCAATGGGCAAGTATTCGTTTTTAATATTGGTCCCGCAAATTCATAATCCTACCCTAAACCATATCTTATTCTCAAATTCCTTAACGTTCCAGAAAATAGATTCTTATTACAGTTAATCGTGTCGTTGTTCGTGGTCACGTGCTGATATAACGTGTTTCTGAGAATAGTGTGGGACAAATAGGTAGATTCTTAGCCCGTCACCGACATACCTGGTGATAATTATTAAAGGTCCTGCGTTAATTCTTATTGGTATTAATTAACCGATTTCAAAAAGGAGGAGGTTCTCAATTCGGTTGGTTTTTTTTATGTATGTACATCGATTACTCTGAGATGTATGATCCGATTTACGTGATTCATCTTTAGTTTGATGCGGAATAGTTGCCATTTGGTCCCATAAAAATTTAACATTGTTTGGCCCAGTTTTCATTTTATGATCAACTTTAAAAATTTATAAATATATTTATTTTTATGTTTGACCACGCATAACTTTTTTCAGTCTTGTCCGATTTCGATGATTCTTTTTGTAGTTGATAGTGTATACCTCAAATTTGGTACCATATAAATTTCAAGAAAATATTCCACCCCTAAGGGTTGAAAATTAAGGGATGACACCTTTTTTTGGTGTCGCCGTTTCGTAATTAATTTCTATGATGAGAAGTAGGCACTACAAAGCGAAAAAAATTTTTTTTTACAAAAAAGACAACCGCCTTCAAAAAGTAAAAAATAACTTTTAATTCGCAAGTCGGTGGCAATACAAAACAACAAGCAAAACCAAAGCCGCCGACTTGCGAATTGAAAGTTATTTTTAACTTTTTGAAGGCGGTTGCCTTTTTTGTAAAAAAAAATTGTTATAATGAACTACGCAGTTAAATGCATCAACGTACCTTTGTTCTTGATTGTCTGTTTTTTATTGAGATTTTTGTATAAAATATCATCCTTCCGGACAATTGGGTAAACGACACTATTAACAAATAAGTAATTCCAAGATAGAACTTGTCTAAAAAGCACTTGATAACAAAAAAATTGATTTTTAGTTGCTCCGAAATCAATATATAGTCAATTAATTGAGTTGGCAAATGTCTATCTACAAGTGACGTCATAAGTATAAATTGCCATACAAAATCTATAGGGGAATCGTGTTTTGATAGCTCATAAAAAATATGTCAATTGACTGGTGGTGTCATAAACCAAATTACGAACACAGAAAAAAAATCTGCCAAATCTGTTGAGCTATCTGTCGTAAGTGTTATTGGGTTTTCCTATTAAGAATTTCTCAGTTTAACAGCCCGGAGTTTGGAAGTTGGCGGTGTAACACCCCCGTGCCTCGGTGCCGTATCGCCGTTGGTCCTACGCCTGATCACTCCCCGGTCGTGTCGGATTGTCGTCCCACCGGACTATGAGAGTGAGGGAAGAGGGAGTGCATCTGTCTTTGCGCACACACTTGTGCACTATAATATCTTCTGCGTAATTGGCTGATCTCCATTGAGATTGGCCGTGACCGAAATCCGGTCGGAAGAGATTACATTACATGCGGAAATTGATTGTTTATTTATGCCTACGGACAATGGAGGGTAGAGGCAAGGAGTACGAGCTCTGTGTATGAAAGTGTTCGTTAAAATTATGCCACAATGTGCTACAATCGCGACCGGGTAAAATTTTTCTAACTCTGCATACTTCTATCCGTCAACAACTATACTACATTCACGCCATTCATGAATACTATAATATTACCATACCTACGAGACTCCACACGAAACTATTTAATTACCTACACTACTACCAAAATAACAGACTACAAATACGCGCGTGTCCACGTGTCGCTTGAACTAAAAGCAGTTTCGAGAGCGAAAGGATCGACGCGGGAAGAGGTGAGGAACGGTGTTTTAGAGGGAGGCGGACCGTGATGTTACTGTACGGTAGTACTAATATTTATACTGTGCTATTACCCTGTGCCTACGCTCGCGCCATTTTGGCGGGTTTTGGAACTGTTACCTTGCTGCATAAAGCTAAAGCTAAAGGACACTTTTTCATCTTTCCCCCATATAGTGCTCCTTCCTCACCCTCCATACTACGGACCTGTAGACAAAAAGTGGCCCAATCATCATCATCATCATTTCAGCCAAAGGACGTCCACTGCTGGACATAGGCCTCCCCAAGGGGGGCTTTGCCATAATCGCCACGCTTAGCAGGCGGGTTGGCGGTCGCAGTATGGTTGTTACAAAGACACAGAGAACGCTGCTGCCCATTCTCTGGTGAGTCCCTTAGTCGCCTCTTACGACACCCACGGGAAGATATGGCATGGTGCTATTCTTTACGTCCGACACCACACGGACAAGTGTCAAAAGTGGCCCAATAAATATACACTATTACTATTATTATTGCTAACTAATTCCCGGCACATTGTCACAGCAACTTCATTTCCCTTAAGACGAAGAAGACCTTTCTCATTACTGTCAGCTGATTGCAGACGATGACGTAGTATAGACTATTAAGGAGCTACTACAATTTCCGACACAGGAAAATAAACTAAGATAACGGGCGTTCATAATGAGGGTAGATGTACCTATGTATGCCTATGAAGGAGGAGGGGAAATTTTCCTGGTTCCGTACACAATGATTTAATAGTGATTTTTAAACTTTTGACTGTCACAAGTCAATGTATTAATTAATGTGAATTCCGGTGATAACAGGTCTTACACATATTTTATTGAAACACAAAAATCTATCCTTTATACACAGATAATACACAAAAATAGCAATTTCACATACTATAGCAATTTAACTATGTTAGACATTTACAATATAATATATAGTACAAAATTATAAAGTTATAGTACAATACAAAATCTTTACAAACGCAAGCAATAACGTAGTTTTGTCCTCGGCGCCAAACCCACACCCGCGACATTCCATAGTTCAGAAACGAAACGATATAATTGCCTACACTACTACTAAAACAATAGACTGTACAGATACGTGCGTGTGTGTGCGTGGTGCGTGTCTAGCTCGAACAAAAATCCCAGAGCAGTCGTTTGACGCGGGGAGAGGTGAGGAACGATTTCAGAGGGAGGCGGAGCGTGTCGCTACTGTACGGAGGTACTAATATTTATACTGTGAAAGCTAAGTTACATACTCTATTGTATTACGTATGAAACTCAGTCATGTAGTCATGACCATGCTGGCCACATTTTAGTTTGTCATCTATTCATGACTGTGGCGGTCAAAAGGTAGCAGAAGGGCTCGTAGCAAACTAAAAGCCGTACGGATCAAACGGTTATGGTTAAGGACGCTTGTCGCGGTCGGTCCGTGGATGGGTGAGCATGCATTTCATACCGAAACCCCTCCGTGCGTCAGAAAGCACGTAAAACCGTTGGTCCCGGCTGTCATTCGTAGATCTTTGACAGTCGTTAGGGTAGTCAGAAGTGAGAAAGTCTGACAGCCAGTTTTACTAAGGGGTATCGTGTTATCCTGGCAGCTGGGTTGTGGAGGTCAGATAGGCAGGCGCCTCCATGTGTATTCAGCTGTATCCGGTTAGATTCCAATCTAGCCTAATTGCCATGCCATTGAGCCGCCATTGAGCCGCCATTGAGTATTGAGTATCTTGGGGTTGACTTCCAAGCCGACCGCGACTCCAAAATCGTTGCGAAAAGGGCAGATGATGAATCTTATCATAATAACATATTACTGTTTGTATTTTTCTCGTGTTTACGGATTATTGTGCCTACTTACCTCGTGGCCTTAAGACATAATTTATCTCTTTTATACAAGAAATAACTTCTCTTTATTAGAGATAAATAAAATATGGACCTCAAATAAAACATGAAGCTACCATCTCATTACAAAAGTCATTTATGTGGTAGGTGGTTTTTCTTACCGAGAGTCCGTATACCTGGACTAGAAACAGGGCGCGGCCGTACAAACCAAAATCATATTGTTTAAATATATTTCAAACACATTTTTTGTTGTTGTTTAAATAAAACAATGTCTTCGTTCAGTGTAAACTTAGCAATACTTTGACAATGCTTATAGTACCTTCTGTAAGTTGGTTTCAGCAGCATGTAAATAGCCAGTAAATTGTTAATCCGTAATTGGCTGTAAGACAAATTTATATAAATAAAAACAAAATTCCAAAGAGCTGTGGATCTTGTGAATTATTTTGTGATGGCGTATGTACCCTAACATACTCATTTCATATCCCACGGGCGTTCCTGGTCATGTTTAAAAATATCGGTCAAGAAAAAAAGCTTTTTACAAAAAAGACAACCGCCTTCAAAAACTAAAAAGTGAAAAATAACTTTAGCACAGAACACACATTGACTTTAGTTTAGAAATTCGGTGGCTTTGTTCTGTTTGTTGTTTTGTATTGCCACCGACTTCCGAAACTAAAGTCAATGTGTGTTCTGTGCTTAAGTTATTTTTCACTTTTTAGATTTTGAAAGCGGTTGTCTTTTTTGTAAAAAGCTTTTTATTTTCCGCTTTTTAGTACCTCCTCCTCATCCAAATCTATTAAGAAGAGATTGAAACTAAAACGTCGTAAATGTAAAATTATTGGGTATTTGTTGATTTTTTCAAAAAGTGCTGAATCAATTTCGATAAAATTTATATGGGACCACCCCTGAAGCAAACCCTAACCATAAATAAAAAAATTTCAAAACCGGGTTACGTTTGCCGGAGAAATCGCGTAAAAAATCGCGCACATACTTAATGCAAATTTAAGACTTATACGGTTTTCTCATGGATGCCATTGTCAGAACTGGACCAAATTATGGATATATATATTATATATGTATATTATAAATGGGACCACACGGGAAGTACCAGCTTTCAAATAAAAAAAGAATCATCAAAATCGGTAAACCTAGTCCAGAGTTCAGTTCAGTTCAGGTAACAAACATTAAAAAAAAACAGACGAATTGATAACCTCCTCCTTTTTTTAAGTCGTTTGAAAATACTTCATAAATGTTGACGAGTTATTTAAATTATCATCATTTGTTGTTAAATTGCACTGCGTTAGAAATTTGTTTGTGAAAGACTAGCCTTCAGTAGGTATTGTTTTAGATTTCAGCACAATACCGCTGTACACTGAAAACCGAACATCATGTGCTTTCCATCGCGACTTACGGAACCCAAAATGAATACATAATCACAGTATTTTCTGATTCTCGTTTTTCCTTCACTTTGCTCTGTTATTACAGCGTAAATGAATTCCTGACCTCTGGGAATAATCTTACATTAGCTTAGAGAAACAACATTTACATTTTGTTAACAGTAAAGTATATTTACATTCTTATTAAACAGCCCTTATCTGATGTTCAAAGAGAAAATGTAAATAAGTACCTACTTATTCGGTTTTATTTCGAGTAGGTACACTCACCAAAGGAGATAAGTGACCGCGGTCTTCAGAGGGCCTAGTGTGAGTTTTTATTCGACCTCGATCGCGTTAACGTAAACTATCGCTTATGTCAACTTGTATGGAATAATTGTGGTTCCTATTGTTGCCACTAGACTGCGCTGTTCCAGTTTCAATAGAAATTGGGGTTAACGTTAACGCGATCGAGTTCGAATAAAAACTCACACTAGGCCCTCCGTACTGTTGAAGTTCATTTAGAAACCGATAACCGTACATGCTTCTTTAATATTTTTTTATAATCGAACCTTCGTCCGCTCTATTAGGCTAAGGCCTCATGGGTGCCACACCCGCGACACTCCATATAAATGAAACGATATAATTGCTTACACTAATACTAAATAATAGACTATTGTATGCCACACCTGCGTCATCTAGCATCCGAGATAATCGACATTCATGCGGACGAAGTCGCTGGCAAAATCTAGTTACTTAAAATTAAAAAGAAACGAAATTTCGCCTACTAGTACAAAAATGTAATATCATTATTTTCGAGCTGTTTTTCTACTGTACTGTATTAGTTTTCTGTAAATATACATTTATATTATTTACAGAAGACAAACACTTAATTTGAAAACAAATAAATGTAATTTGTTTCGTACGCCAATCTGTAAAATGTTTTATGATTTGTTTGTAGATTAGAAGCAGAAACGTCCTAAGTAGCTATTGACTTTATGATCGAAAACATGAAAAAATAAGTAAAATGAAATAGCTGTTGTTTATTCTTACAATATTGGTGTACTATTGACCCCACAAACGAGTTTTGTGTGTGTTCGGTCCTCGTAATATTTGTCTTGCAGCGACCTTTGTTTCCAAGACTGATTTTCTTGTAAAAATAAAAGGAAAACTCATTACTCGGAGGAAAGGTCCGGCTCCTGAACAAAATATTGGTTTGAGCATTAGTTTCTGAGTTATTTAAGCGTAGGCAAGTTGTATGAACAAATCTTGTTATGGTATTGAACTTAGGAACATTTCTTTGTTCTTACAAAAGTGTGACAAGCCCTTGGGAATGCCTTTCGTCAATTTTTGTGTTGACACATCTTTCTTGTATTATGTATTACATCAAGGGTTGTAAGGAAAGTAAAGAACAATTGAATCTACTTTTTTCACAGACGCTTTATTATTGTAACTCGGTATGCCTTAAAAATATAGGTACTTATTTTCTCATTAGCAATAGATAAAAACGTATTTTAAAGATGTAGACCAGGGTACTATTCAGACGGACAAAACAAAAACGGTCTTTTGTTTGCGGAAATTAATTTACGTAACCTTCTTCAAATCCGGAACAAAATTAATTCAAAGCGAGGATAAACTACAGAAGCGGAAAACTACGACGGTTACACGTGCCGGTTTTGTTTAAAACTCCAAGGAAAAGAAATCCGCTACCAAAACAGATAATTCCTCGAAACTTAAAAGAAATATAAAACCTTCCTATTCAAATTTTAACCCCGCAAAAAAGACCACTGTTTTAATCTAACCCTCAAACATCCAATTCCGTTTCGAATAACCCTCAAAAAAAGGATTTCACAAACAAGTTATTAACAAACCTTTTTGTGAGTTCCATTGGCAGCGGACGGGTTGAGTTTCCTTCCTAAGTTTCGCTCCGATGCGGATTGGAAACGCTCCAGTGGGAGTACTTTGCGCTGATTAAACTTGCCTTCAGTTTTTCGAAGCTTCTTGTATATCAAATAGAAAAAGTTGTTGTTTTATGAAGTAATGGAAAAGGTGCTTTTTCCGTCGAATTTATGAACTTTTCCTTTTTTCTAGAGTTGAACTTGAAACGGTGTGCTTGGGAATTGAGAATTAGTATTTACAGATTTTTTGCAACAGGTTGGTAAATTATTTGTCACGTTATAAAATGTAAGATAGTTATTATGATAAATTATTACATTATAACAGTTACGAAAACTGGTGGTTAAGAACCTACGGCCGTTTAGCACACCCGGGGCGCACCACGACACAACCGCTCTCCTTAACTTCAGGCAACCTTCAAGACACAACAGTTCAATGTATTACGAGCATAAACATGTATACAGATTGCAAAATTCAAAAGCAATTTTCTCGTGAAATGACGATTTCAACTTAAAGATAAAACCTATTTTATAGTACCTAGTTTGGGATCAAAAATACTATGTTTGTAATACCATAACATTTGAATCCACACTTTAGGAGAAAATCTGTTTAGACTGCAGCTAACTGTGTAGAGTCAGCAGAAGAGATAGGTATGCAGGGTCGTCAGATATAGTCAAAGTTTACTTAGAAACCGATGGATGTTTTTGAATAAAATAAAATTAAACTAATACAGAATAAACATTTCAATGATTTCGGCCATTCTCCGATTAGCAAGTTTTACGTGTCCGGGCTTGCAAAATCCGTAATATTATCATATTCAATCATGCAATGTTTTTATATGTTAGATAGCATCCATATCTAGCTGTAAACAAAAACATTGGCTTCTGTTTTAAGTAGTTAAGACTAAATTAATTTAACCTATGTTCAAAGAACCTCTGTTCTCTAATTACCGTGGCGTGGCCGCATACCAACTTAATGTTAAAACTTGCTTGTAATTTTTATAACGTGCAGATTTACTTTGATCCATTCAACGTTTTGAACGGTATTAAGCAACGAGTATCGCATAACAAAATATCGACTCAATAGAACCAGCCTATAAATAATTATCATTAAGTAACCGCATGTCCAATCGAAAGTTATAATTGCCGTGACATTTTCTGTTCTCGGGTGCACATCCCTAATGAACAGTACCTATTTGGCACATCACTACCGTATGCGTCGCGTCTCCTCAGTGTGTGCCGCGGCCTATCAGCAGTTGCACGTCTCTAGCGTTTGTGTACCGTCAATGAAGCAAGTGAGAATATAATTACCGAAGCCTTGGTTAAAAAAAAATCTAATTACCGTTGTACTTATTTAAATACTTGATTTTTTATGTTAGGCCCAAGTTGATCATGTAAATGGAGACAGCACTTTAGTCTCCGTACGTTGTAGTATGTTATTATCATTTCATTATATCATATTTTACATAGACTTGACTGACTTAAGTACCGTTGCATTAAATATTAAAATTTTCTAATTACCATACTCATAAAATTTTTAAGTCTCAATAACTAGAAAACCATCATTAATTGTTACATTCCTCATTAATTATTGAATTTGTATCTTTGATTTGTTTCATATTTTAATGTGTTTAAGTCAAATCAGTGAAAAATAAAAAAGGTTACGGTAATTAGGCAAAGAACGCCGCATTGAAGAATGACCAATTTAATTAAATTTCATTAGAAAATATCCCTTGGTTTCTTAGTAAACTTCAACCATTTCCCATGACCAGCATACCTCTCTCTTTTGCTGACTGTACATGTTTTTGCTCGTGACTGTACATCCAAAACTATGCTCAGAATAGATTAACAATCACTTCGAAAAATAGAAGAAACGTTTACCTTAAACCCAAATGATAAAATAATCTACGAACTGTTTATACCGCTCGCGCGCTCTATGTACTATTCCACCTTCAATTGTTTGACAAGATAAATACTACAAACAAACACACACACATCCCAAAAATCTAGTTTACATAAATGAAGCTCAATTAGGTTTTAACCGCCACTTGGCATTTACGATCCCTCATGTCTACGAATGTCTGTGGCGCATACGACGATAAAACTTAACGGTAAATACCACAACCATTGCTGGTTTTACGAGAAAACTTGATGTGAGACGAGCCGGCAATGGGCAATGAAATTGCTAATCTGCTTGTGATATAGTCATTTGGAATATTATTATGGTTCGGTGAGTCTCTACTTACCGGTTTTGTCTTTTTAGGTAATTATAGAGTAATTAAAGAAGTAATTTTCTTGTTTTGTCACGTGTAAAATGTTTATCAAAGGACCTTGCTAAAATATTTTTGAGATTTAGTGAAAGGTTAGGGAACCTCTAAAGGTTGTTGTTTTGATTTCTTGAGTTTAGACTTTAGATCTACAAAAAGTGCGAGTCGGACTGACATTTGAAGGGTTCCGTCTTCGTGGTACGAAATTTAGGTATATACTACAATGTACAGTTAATAAAGAATAAACATTTCAATGATTTAATTAAATTTCATTCGAAAACATCCATCGGTTTCTAAGTAAACTTCAACCATTTCCGATGACCTGCATACCTAGCTCTTTTGCTGACTGTACCTAGGTATTTCGCACCACTGGGCCTCAAGTCTGCTATTACAATAGTGTCAGAATGGTCTATCATTGATTTCATAATTGTTGATGTTGACTAGTTTGGTAATCTACTAATATAATGGCGTCATTATGACTTTCCAATGGTCAACCACTGACAATCTCGTACAAAATGACAACTGAATAACTGACTTAGGCGGTAATCTGCTAAAATTTTGACAGTTCCTTTGATCAGTGACCTACCATTAGAACGTCATTGTGCAGTCATTGCTTTTATTTCGACCGACCAATGATTGACCATTATGAATTTAGCAGATTACGAACTTTTAGCAAAATGACAATGGGATCGTGTTGGAGTGACGACACGACACGATTTTTAAATAGCAGACTTGGCCCAAAGATCATATGCCATCGTCCTTCGTGACGTGACTACTGTTCGTAATCATCATGGACTGTTGTGACAGAACTCCCACGTCCCATTCCACTGTCACCGACCTCGGAATTGCGCCGGTGGGATTTTCAGGCAGGGTTGAAGTTAAAAAAAGATCGTGCTAAACATGCCGATAAAAACATGTTTCGTGTATTGAGACTTTCTTTATTTTTTTCTATTTTTAAGTGCACCTATTATCGCCAGTTTAAGTCAGGTCCAGATTGATGTGCAAGATTTAAGTACAGTCGAACAAGCTAATTGGTTTACAGGCAAAAATTATCATCTTTCTAGTACACTCACAATATTTTATTTTATTCCATTTTCTTATCTCGAGCACGTAGGTATCCCTGGTACCTACATAATAAAGATAAAAAAAAAAAAAAAATAAATAAATTGTTAGTACAATAGAAAGATTAATATTTTTGCCTGTAAACCAATTAGGTTGTTCGACTGTACATGTTCTGTTGCTAGTGCCACTTTATTATTTTATTTTCGTTCTTGAAATATTGTTATTTTAATTTGATCATGTAACAACCAGCAAGAACCACCGTATAATTTTAAAAATAAATAAAAAGAGGAAATAGGCTGTATTTCTATTACCGACCCATCGGATAGGGCTTGTTCCTATTACCGTTTTTGGGGTACCATTTACCGACCGCTAAATTACCAAGATAATCTTCTATATTTTCTATCTATACCTATAACAAAAAATAATCGTTGGTGGTTAGGCTGGACCGATTTGGATAATTTTGCTCTTGAAATATATGTGGAAGTCTAGGGAAGGTTTATACAGTGAGTAAATTGAGGTAGGTAGATAGACAGGTAGGTAGGTTGGTAATTGAGGTAGGGTATGGTAGGTAGGTTGGTATTTTTGTAGGTTGGTAGGTAGGCAGGTTGGTAGGGTAGGTAGGTAGATAGGTAGGTTGGTAGCGAAGGGAGGTAGGTTGATAGGATAAGATGTAGACTACTAACTATGCAGAATTGAAATTGCAACTATTACGTAATGTAATGCCTATGTTTCCTTTTGCTCGCACATGCACCGCGATACCTTGTATTTTTTTCTCAAGGATCCCTAATTTTTTCTACTGATAAATATAGCCTTGTTACTCAAGTATAATGTAGTATTCTAATGGTGAAAGAAATCGGACCAGTAGTTTTTGAGTTAAATCTTAACAAACAAATTTTCTCTTTTTATAATATTAGTTTAGATGAATTAGGTAGGTATTGAATGTAATGGAGAGCTTTACGTGTAAGTAACCATCAAATCACAATTTTTCGGTTAGGTAAATATATTTCTTTTATACCTACTACCTGTGTATACGCAACGCAATAAAATAACTGATTATACAAAGAAAATAATTTATAGATCGGTAATAGGTTCTAGTAAAGGAAATCGTATTTCCAATTAACGACCCATATTAAATTGTACGTATTGAGATAATTTGTGTTTTTATTGAAAGTTTGTATCATTATAAAGCATCAATAGCTATAAACGTTCAATAGTAATGGTATTTCAACTACAAAAACACAATATTTAAGAATTATGACTCCTACATTTACATAAAATGAAGCTTAACAACAAAATTTATTTTCACAATGACCGGTACTCCAAAACATATGGCGTTAATAGCTCAAATTAAAGTTATATTACTAATCTATTAAATTAGTTCGCCATACTACCAATACATCAAAGTATTAGGATAAGAAAAACCAAAATTTAAAATATTCGTCATTCACCTATCACCGTCATGGATCGGTAATAGGAACAAAAATGCAAATATTGTTCCTATTACCGTCTCATTTTAATATTGAATTTAAACAAAATTAAAGCTGAATTTGAGGACAATTAGTTGATAGTGGTGTTAATGAAAGTAGTAAGAACACATTTCAATTAATAAAACATTCAACAAAAAGTTTTACATACCTAATTTTCCTTAAGATAAAAGTGAGTGTACTTACGTCAACGGGAGCGCGACACTATAAAATGTGCACTATTTGCGGGTGCCTCCGACTAACTGACCAATTACTCTTTATCTCGTTGATTTACACACAAAAGTATGTGATAGATACTTGCACTATTAGAACATCTAATTTTTTTCTATAGTAACTACTATTCTAACTCTTACATAAAACTTTAAAATTATGATTTTAAAAAAGGGACGGTGATAGGTGCAGATTTTGAGGGGTCGTTGATAGGTGCGTTTACGTTACCCCGACTGCAAGGAAAGGGTTATGTTTTTCGCGCCGGTCTTTGTAAATAAAATATTCTTTATTACGATATCTTCCAAACTACTAAACGGATATTAGTCCAAGTGTTCTTAGATACGTGACGAAAAAAAAAAACATGGCAGCTGTGAAATGCCATTGTTTGAAGAAAAAAAAAAGTTTTTTTTTCTAAAGTATCAAATTCAAGGGCTTATTTTAAGGATTCTAAAAATGTCATTCAATTTGATTCATCACAGTAATAATTAAAAAATAAAAATAAAAATCACGTACCTAATAAAACTATTTTCTCTTCGATATCTATAATAATAATAAAATAATAAAATATTTATTTGCTTAAAACATGGTATACAATGATGTTAAGTACAAATTTAGATGGCACAAACATGTTTAGCTATGATAAAACATAGCATGCAAAATTATAAAGTAAGGTGAAGAAGGCATCAACCATCAACATTTTTTATCTAAAAATTCTTTTAAACTATAAAAACTACATTCAAGTAACCATTTATAAAACTTAATTTTAAATAACCTAGTATTTAATGTTTGGAAATGCCTTGGTATTTTGTTATATATGCGTACACACATTGCTAGGCAGTTATTATTATATTTAGCTAGTCTAGGTAAATCATTCAACACTAGTTTATGAGGATCTCTTCTGTTCCTAGGATTAATATCATTTGCAGTCTTAAATAATTTCTTATTTTTAATTACAAACAGACATATTTCGTAAATGTAAAGTGACAGTAACGGTAACAAACCAAGTTTCTTAAATATTGGTCGACATGACTCGTCTGGTTTTAGACCACAAATTGACCTCATGCACTTTTTTTGAGCGATGAATGCTCTATTGAAGTCAGTGCTATTACCCCACATTACCAAGCCATATCGTAGTAACGATTCGACGTACGCGTGGTATGACATAACAGCAGTTTTAATATTAGTTACGTTTTTAACTTGTTTTAGTGCATATACAAATCTGCAATGTGGGTATCAAAATAAAGAACTAGAGCTGTTAAAAATCATGAACGATTCGATCATTTGACCCGGGTCGAGTAGAAGTATCGATGATTGCAATCGTTCGTTTTCAATGATCCGGTTTACCAATTGTCGATCCTAAGATTGTAATAATTCATTTTCAATCATTCAATGATACGATTCAACCAATCGCTCACAATCGACAGACCCTTTTCAACTTATCTTGTTGCAGATTTGTAGAAAACCGACCAATAACGAGTGAGCGCGAATGAATGGGTTACAGACAAACACCGAGCAAACGATTGATTGTACTAAAGTAATTTGGTTCAATCAATCGTTTGATCTGTGTGGTTCACTGATTCAGTATTGGACCAGTGATCGAACGATTGAAATGACCCGGGTCGTGGCATGAAAAATCACTGAAAATGAACGATTGACACAGTTCTATAAAGAACTCATTTAAAAGATTCCAAAAAGGTATTACAATACCTTAGTAATAATAATACGAAAAACCGGCCAAGTGCGTGCTGGGCTACGCGCAATGTAGGGTTCCGTCGTTGCCATACTAACACATGCTGGTCATGTTCCGTCCCAATATTTTATATTTTTAAATTGTCGCGCCATAACAGACACCACCGTGGCGATTGTCGCTTTTGACGTCATTGAAAAATAAATAATAATAATACATAGGTATTCATAACTGAAAAGTATCAAATAAAAAAATAAATAAATTAGAAAAATAAAAAACCCGACTGCGTAAAAAGTAAACTTTAAATAAGTAAAAACTGAAAAGAAAGAAACAAGTCCGGTAGTCTAGAATTATGTTTAGTAATGTTGAATAACTATACCATTGTAATAATAATGCCGCGCCAATAGCGATTTGATCAGTCGGGACCCATTATAGGGAAGATTTGAGCCGGTCTAGATTTTAATGGGTCCCGACTGATCAAATCGCTATTGGCGCGGTATTTATTATTTCAATGGTATAGTTATTCAAGATTACTAAACATAATTCTAGACTATCGGACTTGTTTTCAGTTTTTACTTATTTAAAGTTCACTTTTTACGCAGTCGGGTTTTTTATTTTTATTTATTTATTTATTTATTTATTTGTTAACATAGGTAAAGATATACAGGTCTTATGTTAGATGAAAAGAGCGCTATGTTATGCCAGGAGGCGTACAAATATGGTGTGCAAATCTAGCTGACAAATTGAAAGATATTTTAAGATCATGCATAATTATGGCAATACATTAGAAAATAAGTTAAACAATTACTTATTATTTTGGAATTCTTATTATGTCAGACCTAAATGAGAAATTATTAAAATGTCAGAAAAAAAAGAAACTAAGTAGGTATGTCCTGATAATCCAAATGTCAATATTATTACTTAATTAAAATTCTAAATTAATTTGTCATTTAAGTATTCGTCAATAGTATAATAGCTTTTATCAATTAAGAACAATTTCATTATTTTCTTGAATTGCGTAAAATTTAATACTTTTATAGCGTCTGGAATTTTATTATAAATGCGTGGAGCCATACCTAGGACACCTTTTTTCACTAATGCAGTTTTACATTTATAATTATTCAAAGAGTTTTTATACTGACTTCGAATTGGAACATTTCGTACCGTTGTCATTTTTTCAAACAGGTTGGGATTTGTCTTGACGAATATGCTAATTTCTAATATGTATATCGCCGGTAGCGTAAGTATTTTTAACGATTTAAAGTACGGTACACAGCTGACATCTGTTTTCAGACCACACATGGCTCTAATGCACCTTTTTTGTGCCTTGAATAGTAATTCTTTATCCGGGGAATTACCCCAAAAAATAATTCCGTATCTTAGAAGAGAGGCTACTAGACCATGATAGGCAACAAGTAAGGCGTTTTCTAATTTATTAGTGTTTTCTAATTTATTATTTTATTATTTGCTGTTATCACCGCCATAGTAAGTAATACACAATATTTGAAAATAAATTTCAAGTGTCTACCTATTAAAATCAAAAGATCGGGTAAACTCGGGTACGAGACTCTTCAGCATCATCATCATGTTGACATGTGAGCGTCTAAAGGTTGACCTTTAAACGCTCACTGTTGTGTATAGATCTCCCCCAAGGGAGGGTTCAGCCGTAATTGCCATGCTTAGCCGATGCATGTAGCAGTGTGGTGCCGGCTGCGAATAGCACTAGGTACTCTATTTCTACTCGTGCGTGGGTGTCGTAGAAGGCGACAGAGGCATTATGACCAGAGGATGGGCAGCAGCGTCCTTCTGAGTTGGTACTCAATATCTACTGCGATCGCCAACACGAGACTAAAAAAAGACTACTTAAATAATAACTACGTCTGTTAACATGTCTGTAGCCTAGCGCGCCAATAATATTAATAGATGGCTCTTCAATCAGTTACATGGTAATTGTGTAAATGTGCGAATTTGGTGGCAGAATGAGTTTTGAAAGAAATGATAGAGGTTTTCTTTTATCTGTCGGGCTTGCCCTAACTCTGACCCCTAGGCACGCCACTGGTAACCTCTACCTTTACGTAGTACACTTTTGTTTCGTATCGCGTCGTTTCATCGCACATTCACTGTAGTATGTATATTTTTAATCCATTAAATGGCATGCTAATTGGTCATTCATCGACATTCGTCATTTTGAGTGCGTATAAAGCAGATTAACGTGGAGTTTTAAGCTCCAGGGAAATGTACCTGTATAATGATCGCGCGGCTGATAGCTGCCTATTGACGTACAGCCGTAGATAAATTAACAACTCTTTTAACCTTGAAGGTCAATGATATATTCACTTAGATGCGTTAACCGCGTTCAATATTTGCAATATTAAAGCAAGGCAATTGCCCGAGTTTCACTTAGTCACGTACGGTCAGCAACGAAAGTCGATTAACATTTCAGATTTTTAAATCACAGTTCTTGAGTAGAAGGAAATACGGACGGAATAGAAAATCAAGATTAAATAAACTCTGGACTATGACCTGAAATACTATAAAGTATTTCTTACATCGTATTTGTTTCTGTGTCTTTTTAGAGGATATGAAAATGTAATAGTAAGTAATCAGGGATGTTCGCTGAGGCACGTATAGATGACTTCTATGCTATTGTTCGAAAGCGTATCGCATCCCTGATGTGGCGGGTGCGTGGCAGCGCCAACAGCCTCCTGATGACCGTAGCAGATAGGACTGACGGTCTTATATGGAAGCACAGGACGAGGACGCTAGTGTTGCCTTGAAACCGTGCCCAGAAGTAGTGTGTGTATTAGGATTGTGTGTGTATTATTATTGTGAACTCTAGATATGTTTATTGAAGTTATTAATTGACAGAAGTATATGTACTAGCACTAGTTTGTAAGTTGTCTATGTCATTGCTAACAATAATGGATTGTACTGATCTGGCAAATAAATGATTATAATAATAATATATAATTGTATACCTGATAGATGTAGCTATACCTAACACACACAATTTAACATCCACACACACAAACAAACTCTCAAAGTACGCAGACTTGACTATACAATTGAAAACTCAATGGAGAGTTTACACGGTCAAGACCATCCCTATCGTAATATCCAGCACCGGCGTCATCCCCAAAACACTTCATACAAGCCTTAAAACACTAGACATTCATCCACTCACATACATACTCCTACAGAAAGCAGACATACTGAACACATGCAGAATCGTCAGAAAGTTTGTCTATAGATTAAATTGCCTAAGCCGCCCGTCTTAGTTGTTTGGCCAAAAGCCCGCAATTTGGACGTAGTTCCCCAGAAATGGGAGAGATTTAAATCTAATCATCATATAATAATATAGTGTTAATCTACTTTTGTTGCTGGCTGTATCGCTCGTAATTTTGTGTCAATTTCAAAGAAAAGATGTTTTTTGTATGTGTCTTTGGTATGTAGATATAAAATTTTACGCTGTTTTGAAGTGCAATAATGTTCGTGTATGACGCGTCTATTTAAAAAACTTACGTCGTTGTTGAAACACATGTACTTACTCGCTACCCGTTACTGCTTAATATACTGATAGGTACTTGTAACTTTTCCAATATATCGACTCGCAGTAGTTGACGAAGTTTAGCATGGAGGATTCGCTCTGTTAGAAAGTAATAATATCTTCAAAATCCTTTAGAGGTTGCTATATTTCAGAGAGTGCAAACAGAAAGTTGGCAACGTCTCAGATAACTGTCAAATATTACAGTTTTGAATCGACATTATATTCGCCTTATTTGTATAATACAAAATGTACCCTACAGTTATTGAAATAAAGTCGATTTTGTATTACCCAAATAAGGCGAATATTCTCACAAATACGCCATGTAAAGTGCTAGCTTTACAATAACACTAGCCTATAATTGTCCTACTGTAGGGCAATGACTGCATCTCGCATGCCGCATGTCGGGCATGAATGATGTCCTCTTCTCATACAGAGAAGAGAAGGTACGAACATTGATCATCACGTTTGCTCATGATGGATTGGACATATCAGACTTATATTTTATATCTCCAAGTTTCCGCACGATGATTTTTAACCGACTTCAAAAAGGAGGAGGTTATCAATTCGGATGTTTGTGTTTTATTTTATTTTTTATTTTATGTACTTCGTCATATATAGACAAATTTGCAAAATTCTTTTTTGTTCGAAAGGGGGTTAATCCAAAATGGTTCCATATAAATTTCATCGAAATTGATTCAGCGCTTTTTGAAAATACCCCTAAAAAAATTACATAGATGATGTTTTATAGTTTCTTCAATCTTTGGAGGACTTTCAATCTCTGATTTAACTGTGTCGCCGTTTCTTAATGGATTTGGATGTTAAGGCCATACTAAAAAGCGGAAAATAAAAACAACACATTGACTTTAGTTTCGGAAGTTGGTGGCTTTTTTCTGTTTGTTGTTTTGTATTGCCACCGACTTCCAAAACTAAAGTCAATGTGTGTTATGTGCTAAAGTTATTTTTCACTTTTTAGTTTTTGAAGGCGGTTGTCTTTTTTGTAAAATGCTTTTTTATATCTCCAGGTTTCCACACAATATTTGTGTTCACCGAAGTCAGTATGTTCCAAGATAAATAAAAAAAACCGGCCAATTGCGAGTCGGACTCACGCACGAAGGGTTCCGTACCATTGAGAGTTTTGGACGCAAAACTGATGCAGAACGGACGCAGTCTGCGTCCAAAACTTTCAAAATTTAGTCGAGAAAATTAAATAAATGTAGTATTCTTTCAAAATTTAAAAAAAGGCGTATACTAAATGATAGGTAATAAAATTGTCTGTAAGATAGTGTAAGTTTCGGATATTTACACCTGGTAGATTTTGTGTGATTGTCAACGTTTTGACCGCGTCAGACACAACTTCACGAGTTAATTAAACTATTTAATATGAACTTAATCAAAAATATTAACTTTCTATATGATTAAGAAAATGTTCTAGTTTAACATATATTTTTTTCAAAACATTTACACTGCTCATTTTGACGTGATTGTCAGTTTAAAATCTGAAAAAGTCGTTTAATAGCCCCTTAAATATTAATATTATTCTGTTTTCAGTATTTGTTGTTATAGCGGCAACAGAAATACGTCATCTGTGAAAATTTCAACTGTCTAGCGATCACAGTTCATGAGATGCTGGTAATAGACAGCCAGACGGACAGTGGAGTCTTAGTAATAGGGTCCCGTTTTTACCCTTTGGGTACGGTACCCTAAAAAATACATATGAATTGAAAAAAACATATTGGCATTTGCACCGGTCCTTCACGACATGATTGACGATTTAATATTAGATAGTAAATGATAATATGGGTCGTGGAGGTCAGATAGGCAGCCGCTCCATGTAAAATATTGGCCTGTAGCTAATGTAGCTGCGGTTGGACATGAATTAAGCCGACCTCAAAGTAATTAGGAAAATCCATGGGGGAAAAACCAATGAACCAATGAGCCATATACAAGAGTCGCCAGACTTTTGACATGGCTGTAATTTTGTAGACAGATAGAGAAACATATGTCTTTAAGAACCTGTGCGAACTTACTAATTCCAATGCTGGGCCCTATTTCGAGTGGTAAGTTTATAAACGGAAAAGCAAATGGAAGTGGGTCGGCCATTTCTGCCAACGGACAGACGGTAGATGGAGCAGACACGTTTTAGAGTGGAGACCGCGTTTTGGCAAGCGTACTGTTGTACGCCCTGCGGTACCGTACGGCCGACGTCGGTCCTCTTGGCGGTCCTAAAGTTAGCTGTTTGGCTGCGCAATGGATCTTTTAGGAACGAAATTGTCTACTGCGCAGCTAATCGACTAACTTCAGGACCGCCAAGATACGTCGGCCGTACAGTACGATAGACCGACGATTTGAAGAAGGTGGCTGGCAGCGGATGGATGCTGACTGCCCAAGACTCGGTAGGTTAGCGAACTCTGGAAGAGGCCTACTTTCAGCCATGGATGGCTGATATGATGATGATGAGATATTAAATTCTCACTATTTGTGTTATATTCTCACTTGCGTTCGAAGTGTGATAGTTGGTTTTTATGGTTTTACCTGATACATGAAAATGGGTCTTGAAGTACGTTTAGAGGTACGGGGAACATGGTCGAAAGATCCTCATCCTCCATTGAAAAGGGAGGGTCCTCCGACCACGGGTGTTTTGTTTGATGGTCGTTGTCGAGATTTTGTATATATACCTTGTATACATACTAATGTCACGGAGAATTTTGATATCGCTATGTAGAAATACGTCAGTTGCAGTTCGCATGTGGTGCGATATAGGTGTCGCTACATACGCATATTTTCTTAACTATAATATTTGTCTATCAGTTCTCAAAATTTTAGCTATGCTGATATGGCGTAGTTACTAGACCCACGTACCTTTTCAGTATGGATTCTGGGATTTCAGTCTAAAGGGACTATTGCCAAATTACCGAGCTTACCTCAACGATAGCTAGAAAAATTCGAGAGTAATAAGAGTATAGGCAGGACTGCCTATACTCTTTACACAATCCGTTCACGCACGCGCACTACGAGTTCAATCCCACTCAAATAGCCTATTAGAGTAAATAGCTTGATTGTATAAAAGATTCAAATAAAGTGCCGTAACTTTCCTTTAATCTCAAATGACGAGGGAATTATGTTTTTAGATACCTTCATGTTTATATATGTACTTAACCAAAATATTCGAGAATCCCCAGCGATCCCCGCGAGATTATTATCTAACAGATTACGATAAGCAAGGGATATTTAGGGTAAAGGTATTTGTTGAACACGTGTATAATCTTGCGGTTTCTTAGAAGATAAACATGTTGATTGATGGAGTGTAGAATAAGGCTATAATCTTCCCTGCCAAGGATATGTCAATCATAGTTATTTCACCTTTTGTTTGGGATCCGTCAAAGTTTATATGATGGATATATCGCAGGAAATAATATTTGAGAAGGTTATTGAAGCTTTAGGAAGATGGTTTTGTTTATGAACGTGAAATAAATAAAATATCTGTCGTAATCGATCATCTTTATCTTGACAGACAGAGGTTGATACGAAATGTCAGGCTCCACTTAATTTTCCTATACGTTACAATGCGATATTCCATTGTTAATTATTCTTGTTGTTCTTGCCATTAAAACAAAAACAATAAGGAAATAAATTGTCATTTCATCAACAACATCTTATTTAAACTTTAATCAAGAACATTTATTCTTTTCCAATTAATTGGACGCGCAGGAGGACAGGAGGCAGTAGGAGATGTTTTGTTCTAATTAATCCTACCTTACCGAAGTCAAGACAACTTGGATCGTAACAAGAGAGACAAAAGGAAGAAAATTGCTCGGCACCGATTACTTAATAGTGGAAGACTTCATTACAGCTCCGCGTTAAAGACCATTTTAACAAGAAACCTCTCCAAGTTATATTGTGCTTTAAGTGGAAGCGTTAAGGTTGGTTTTTATTGTCCAATCAGTTCTGTTTAGATTGGACGTTAGTGAGGTAATCAGGAAAGGAATTAGTGTTTATAGGGGTGCTCGCTTTATGATATAATTGTGTTGAATGTTTTTCTGGTGGAGGGTTTGTTACAGATTTGTGGCGTATTTAATTAGTTTGCTAAGACGTAGGTATTAACTTTAAGCTGCAAATATACGTACTTAATCGTAGAACATAAAGTGGCTTAAAACCGGTCAAGTGATTTGTCCCCTCATTTTAAGAAAAATAATTTTCTTTATTGATAGAATACTTTTCATAGGTACTTTGTATAACAATAGACATCGTTTATGTAACTTCTATTCAATGAATGTAAATTTACCTATTTAATTCAATTTATTCAGTAACAATTTACATTGTGTATGAATGTATAAAGATAGAACATGCCTAAGTAGTATTCTCAGAAACTTTCCTGAGAGAGCCACTAAAACTTATATATTTTTTATTTCACTTGTAATACTTTACATACTCTGATATTATAATGTTTTTTTTTTATGCAAGGTACATAGTATTGACATGTGAAAAGAAACAATGTATTTTTAAAAAGTAAGTACCTATGGAGTTTTATTTTCTTCTCCATATGAAACTACCTATTGGGGCAACTAGATTTCAATTTTCTTATATGATGTTCAAAAGTGCCTTAAAGTTAGGCTTGCCAACCGTCCCGCTTCTGGGTCGATTTAAGGCCGTCCCGCCGTGACCCCTTGCGGGACGCCTTTTGTCCCGAAAATCAGTGATTATAATGATATTAGTATCTATCTCGTATTGTGTTACTAGCGACCCGCCCCGGCTTCGCACGGGTGCAATGGTGATACTAAATATACTACAGAATGTCTTTATATACAACGTTCACAGCTTTTTTGTCATTAGACAACACAAACATGTTTTCTTTAGAAGTTACTCTTGAAAGAGCGACATATAATTGGCCATGTGAAAAACACTCAACGCTCAAATCTAAGCGCCAGCCGCTCTACCCCCGCTTTTTAACACTGTGATATCTTCTAATATATTGATTTTAATGATATGCTGTAAAGGGCAATTTTGATCTACATGAAATGTACAACGTATCTAAGACATTTAATTTGGTAAAGAATAAAACTGTATTGTTTAAAATAGCTTGGTAAGTATGGTTGGTTGGTTGCTTGGTTAAATGGTTACTGTGGATTATCCTTAAGAGATAAACATATATCATGGCGGACTTTTTTATCGATCTATTTAAGATATACAATTCCGTAGTACATTAATTTTATATATCTCGTAAGGTTTAGCCAGCGTTTGCAATGTAAGCGCACAAAAATATGTTTATTACGACCTCACATTACTCTTGGAATTTCTCGGCTTTCTTCTACTATAATATATGCATATTATAGTAGAAGAAAGCAGTATTATACCTAAAAAACTTCCTCTTGAATCACTCTATCTATTAAAAAAACCCGCATCAAAATCCGTTGCGAAGTTTTAAAGATCTAAGCATACATAGGGACAGACGCGGCGGGGGACTTTGTTTCATAATATGTAGTGATTAAGGATATGTTAGTCATTAATAAAAGAAAAACAAAAATCAGCCCCCGAAAAAGTATTGGGTGCTTATGAACAATGGCACAAATTATTTATGTTCATGAAAGAGGCACCTGGCTTTCTATATATCTTTCAGAACGTAGCTTCGATACGACCTTCAAATACATCAGCAGAGTGTTTTCTCTCTGTGGAAATGCATAGACAGAGCAGAAATAAGCTGTTTCACGACCACGTCAACGCTGAACTACTTCATCATCATCATCATTTCAGCCGAAAGACGTCTACTGCTGGACATAGGCCTCCCTAGGGGGGGGGGGGGGGGGTTGCCATAATCGCCACGCTGGCAGGCGGGTTGGCGATCGCAGTATGGTTGTTACAAAGGCACAGAGAACGCTGGGATGGTGCTATTCTTCACGTCCGACACCACACGGATAATCTAAACTACTTACAAATTATTTATTATTTATTTATACTTCATGCACAAAGGTACAAAGGCGGACTTAATGCCTTAGGCATTCTCTACCAATCAACCAAACCAAACCAAATTAAACCTAATTTTGACCAAAAATGTAGCGAATTTCATAACTACGTATTGCAAAACAAAAACTTGATAAAATTCGCAAAATCGCCAAAGAATAAATTACAGTTTTACTGATAGATTTACAGTCGCGCTGCCGTCGCGCGACTTCATTTGTATGGATTTACAAAGCAGCGCTACTGGCGCGCGACTAATTTGAAGGCGCCCTAAGTTTAGGGTTATTTTTCCATTAAACGAAACGTGAGTATTGTTACACATTATAGATCCGGCAACACAGTGAGTTAATCCGTTTTTCTCAATCTGTAAGTCCAGGGTTGACTTATTTTATGTTTTTTTTTATGAGCGGAGCTGTAGGTGCAGCTAAACACCGGTATGACTCTCATCAGAATAAATAAAATGTATAAGTATCTCACCCGTATCCAATCTCTTTTACAGAGTGGAAAAAAATGTCTCTCTTTGACGAATGTTAGAATATGCATTGACTTTAATTATCTTTGCTGGTGACAGAGAGGTTAAGTTGCATGTGCCTGGGATGAGCGGGAAAGTTATCATTACGTTCTAGGTATTTTGTATGTTGATGCATTATTAAATTTATTCAACCTCTCAGGAAAAGCGCAAACTGGACCACACTGTTAAAACTAAAAAGAAGTTAAAGTCAAATCATTTATTTCAACTACACTATTTAAAAGGCACTTTTGAACGTCATGTTAGGAAAATTTAATCTAATTACCCCTTGCAAAAGTTTTCGTATAAAGAAGAATGGGCGAGAAACTCCATACCTCTTTTAAAATAAATTGATACAAAATTGTGTATAATTACAGTACCTAATTATATAATAACTTACACGAGAATACGATGTACCTTGCATATAAACCACTATAGTTAAATATTAGAGTATGTAGAAAGTATTACAAGTTAGGAAGTGAACAATTTTAGAAGTGGAAAGAAAGTGGAAAAGAAAATTATTTGCGGGATAGGTAAGACTTTTTCTTCAGATGAGTATAATTATGTCAAACTGACACATGCCAGCGCCGCCCCCTGTCTGAACTACACGTTATTGAGAATGACGAAAAGCAACTCCGTTTTCGTCCTCATCAGATTTTAAAACTAGCAACATTAACTACTAGTTTCAACTTTTATGACAGGTAATCGACTCTTTGACAATTCAAAAGCGGCTGTGTTGAAGCATTTTAATACGTAATCAGTTGTACATACAGTCCACATTTGATTAGAGTAAGTAGCTAGCCGCCGATCCTATTTAAATATGATGTATAGATTTTTTAAGTTTAGTTGCCAATAAACACCATCAAAGTACTGACGCTTGTTTAACTGAGACAACTACTCGCCAATGGAAATTAAACCTTAACACACACAACATAATGGTCCTTCGAGCCGGATCATTAGTGAAGTGAATACAAAAGAACCACATTCCATCAGAGATAAGAAGCCGGCGAGTGAATCGTTAAGCGTAAACAAAGTGATTAGTGATTTTTAACTAGAAAAAACGTTGTTAAGTACATCAAGTTTTGCATCGTATTGGCATATAATATTGAAAATTAACGTGATAAAATTGAAATATGTCTAAATCAGCCGAAGAAGCACTCGGTATATTAGAAGATACGGCAGAGTTACTAAAGAAAACACAAATAAACTTACGAAAATGTCCTAAAACACGTTTAACTAAAGGATACATTCAATCTAGAATTCAGTGCCTCGAAGAATACTGGAAAACATTTAACGGTGCGCATCAAGACTTGGCGAGAATAACACCGAGAGATAAACGTAATTTGATATCGTATTTCGTTAATGAAGAGTTTTTTATTTACGAAGATCTTTATTTATGTTTGTTGGGTGAATTACGTGACATGTTAGAAAAGTTAACTAGATCATCGCAATCGATGAACATCGATAATGTGGATGAAGACAACCAACAAACACAAGTGAGACTGCCACGTATAACGATACCTACGTTTTCTGGGGTATATGAAGATTGGCCTGCGTTTAAAGATTTATATGTTTCATTAGTACATGATAACAAGTCACTAAGCAACGTTCAAAAGTTGCATTATTTAAAAACCAGCATCAGCGGTGAAGCAGCGACTTTACTTAAACATATACAAGTAACTGAAAGTAACTATTTACAAGCATGGGAAACTTTAAGAAATCGTTATGGCAATAGAAGACTGATAGTTAATAAATAATAAATAAATAAATATCTTGGGACAACTCACACACGGTCATCTGGTCCCAAGCTAAGCAGAGCTTGTGTTATGGTAACCAGACAACTGATATACATACTTATATAATTTATAAATGATGTTGAAGAGATTAGTCTTTCAAAAAAAGGCGAACGTTCAATCAGCCAGTCAACTGAAGTCAATTTTGGATACAACTTCTGAAATCTTAGACAACCTTAAAAACTCCAACGTGAACACCGACTCCTGGGATCCTATTATCATATTTCTGGTCGTGCAGAAGCTGGACCCGGAGTCCCACAAGGACTGGGAAGAACACGCCTACAAGGGCAATTCAGAGGAATTACCTACGTGGAATGAGTTGAAGACTTTCCTAGATGGCAAATTTCGTGCATTAGAACTAATAATACCTTCAACGTCTGCTACGCGTGAAAAGCCCCCTAAAGAACGAAGTACATTCCATGTTTCAACAAATGAAAAGGAACATACTTGTGTAATATGTAAAGAGAATCATACCCTGTCTCACTGCAAGTTGTTTGCGAAGATGCAACCTTCAGAACGATTTGATTGTGTTAAGAATAACAAGCTCTGCTTTAATTGTCTGGCATCAGGACATTCGGTCTTTAAATGCCGTGTTCCAATGTCCTGTCGCACGTGCAAACGACGCCATCATACTCTCATACATTTAACAAAGAAGACGGATACCTCGGCATCATTGGAAGCGGTACAACCAGCGCCGACAGTATCAAATCAAGCAGATGTAGAAGAAAAGGTGCAAGTTATTACAATGATTGCGTCGTACTACAATGCCAGAAAGAATATAGGCATGTTAGCAACCGCAATGGTGATAGTAAAGAGCGAACAAGGATACACCATTGCGCTCAAGGCACTCATAGATCCAGGATCACAAGCCTGCTTTATAAGTGAGAAAGCAGCACAACTATTAAAACTCAAAAGGCAGGTAACTAATTGCATAGTAACTGGAATGGAATCCATGAAGGTCGCTGTCAAGCATGAAGTAAACATAGAAGTTTTATCACGATGGGAATCTAATTTCGTTCTACCTATACAAGCCTACGTGATGTCCAAGCACTTGACAGTACAATTACCTGCAAATACATGGTCAACAAGCAAGTGGCCACACTTGACAGATCTAGACTTAGCAGACCCAAAGTATGGAGTGTCAGGTAACATTGATCTGCTTCTAGACGTCAAAGGATATGCAAAAATACTACAAGAAGGTCTCATCAAGGGTCCACCGGGGTCACCTATAGCTCAGAGAACCAACCTCGGCTGGATAATATTTGGTGAAATAAATGTGAAAACAAACGCAAAAGAAAAATGTTTAATGGGGATACATGAACAAGTCGATGTGAAAGAACTATTGAATACTATGTGGGAGTTAGAAACTGATACAAAGAGAAAATTTACTATAGAAGAACAATTATGCGAAGAGATTTATGAAAAAACACATACAAGAAACAATGAAGGACGATACATAGTAAAATTACCCTTTAAAAACGACAACATAAAATCACCCGACGGAAAAACAAGAGAGATAGCATTAAACAGGTTTCTGCAACTGGAGAAAAGACTGAACAAAAATCCCGATCTGAAAGAAGAATACAAAAGGGTTATTGAAGAATACATACACTTAAAACACATAGAAAAGGTACCACAGCAAGAATTAAATTCAAAAGGATCTGTCTACTTACCCCACCACGCAGTAGTCAGGAACGACAAAGAAAGCACGAAGACTCGCGTCGTTTTTGACGCCTCCTGCAAGGGTTACAATGGAGTTTCCCTAAACGACGAGTTACTGGCCGGTCCTGTTCTACAAGACGACTTGCGAAGCCTAATAGTAAGATGGCGAACACACGCGGTTTGTTTTGTTTCTGACATACAAAAAATGTACCGCATGATTTTGGTAGCCCAAGAAGACACCGATTACCAGAGAATACTGTGGCGAAGCGATTCATCTGAAACTATTCAAGATTTAAGACTCCTAACTGTTACTTTTGGTACAGCGTCAGCGCCGTATTTAGCGATAAAAACCCTTATGCAACTTGCTAACGATGAAGGTGCCAAATATCCTGAAGCAGCTAAGATATTACAAGAAGATTTGTATGTCGATGACGTTATGTCAGGATGTGACGATTTGGAGCAGGCCATTAAAATTAGCAAAGACTTGAAGAATTTATTACTATTAGGCGGCTTTCAGCTAAAAAAGTGGTCCTCAAACAACGTAGATTTTCTGAAATCCATAGACCAAGAGGACAGGTCTATTAATGCACATTTGGATTTAAATATAGATGGTACCATAAAGGCTTTAGGGGTACAGTGGAACTTAGGCAGCGATCAATTTGAATACCAACTGAACCTAGTTCCCCTTCCTGCGATTGTTACGAAGCGAAGTATACTGTCAGATGTCCAAAAGCTCTTTGACCCGCTCGGTTGGATAGCGCCATGCATCGTACAAGCAAAAATCTTGATTCAGAAGCTCTGGCAAACTAAAGTTGATTGGGATCAAGAAATTAATCAAGCCTTAAAAGATGAGTGGAAAACCATAAGCGAAGATATGGCAAACGTTAATGGAATACAAATAGATCGATGGATGGGCACATACAATTTAAACAACAACAAAATACAACTGCATGGTTTTAGTGACGCATCGATGAGAGCATACGCAGCAGTAGTGTACTGTCGCGTACATTACTTGGATGGTACAATCAAAACCTCATTGATAGCAGCACGGACGCGTGTCGCGCCGTTAAAGACCGTATCGTTACCACGACTTGAGTTGTGTGGAGCTGTTCTGGTGTCGAGACTATTAAAACTATGTTCGACAGCCATGAAGGTCCCATCAGCTAATGTTTTTGCTTGGACTGATTCCTCAATAGTCATTGCTTGGCTACAAAAAGAGCCTAGCAAATGGAAGACTTTCGTTGCCAATCGAACGGTTGAAATAACTAGCAATGTCTCAAAAGAACAATGGTATCACGTACAATCGCATGAGAACCCCGCTGATATAGCGTCCAGAGGTGCACTAGTATAAGAGTTGAAAACATGTGATTTATGGTGGAAAGGGCCACAATGGCTTTCAAAAGGAGATATTTATTTTACAAAACCAGAAATCACATCTACCGAACTAGAAAAGAAGACAATTATACAAACCTTTACAATGACCAAAAATAAGGAAAAAGAGACTAGATTGTCAGAACAATTTGAAAAATACAACTCATTGAAGGAATTACTTAGAAGTATTGCATTTTGTAGGAGATTTTTAAAACATAAAAAGTTAAAAGAAGATATTGATCGTTCTATGACAACAGAAGAATTAGAAGGTGCACTAAACATATGCATAACAATAGTACAAGGTGAAGAATATGCAGAAGAAATTGAGTATCTAAAAAAAGGTAAACCAGTCAAACGAACTAGCACACTGAAGACTTTAGATCCGTACGTAGATGAATTACAAATGCTTCGGGTTGGCGGACGCCTAAGATACGCTAACATAACGGATCAAAGTAAACATCCAATTATATTGAGTCATAGAAACAAACTCACTCATTTGATCATTGCCGATGCACACGCAAGAACACTACACGGTGGAATCCAACTAATGTTAAGCTATTTGAGATCAAGGTATTGGATAACGCGAGCTAAGGCACAAGTCAAACAATACATACACCGATGCTTAGTATGTGCTAGACAGAATGCGACTGCCAGAACTCAAGTAATGGGTGACTTGCCAAAGGTTCGTGTAACACCAGCTCGACCATTCCTACATTCTGGTGTCGATTTTGCTGGACCATTACAAGTTCTATGGAGCAAGGGAAGAGGAGTCAAAACACATAAGGCATACATTTCAATATTCGTTTGCATGGCTACCAAAGCCATTCATTTGGAATTAGTTGGAGATATGACGTCAGAGGCGTTCATCGGCGCATATAAAAGGTTTTGTGCACGAAGAGGCAAGTGTGCACATTTATGGAGTGACCAGGGGAGGAACTTCATCGGTGCAAATAGAGAATTGGCAGCCATGTGGAAGGAAGCAAGTTTGGAGTTTTCTGGAGCAATCGCAGACACGCTTGCATCTGATGGCACACAATGGCATTTTATTCCTGCGTACAGCCCAAACTTCGGTGGCCTCTGGGAGGCAGGAGTAAAATCCACGAAATATCACTTGAAACGGATATTTACTAGTAATTTAACTTACGAGGAGATGTCGACAGTGCTGTGTGAGATAGAGGCTTGCTTAAACTCCAGACCTTTGTGCCCCCAAGATGATTTGGATAATGAAAATATTGAGCCATTAACACCTGGGCACTTTTTAATTGGTGAGGCACCCATTGTCATACCTAGTCCAAATTTACAAAATTTGAAAGTGCAAACGTTATCACGATGGCAATACGTCCAAAAGTTGTTACATGATTTTTGGTCTAGATGGCAACAAGAATATTTATCTAGATTACAACAACGTCCAAAATGGCTCAAACGAGTAAAGGAGTTCGAAGTTGGTAATATTGTTTTGGTCAAGCAGGAGAACCTTCCACCAGGCAAATGGTTACTGGGACGAATAGTAAGCAAGCATCCAGGACCAGATGGCTGCACAAGAGTTTACAGTGTTAAGAGTGGCGGCGATACAGTAAAGAGAACTGTGTCTAAGCTCTGTCCACTGCCAGTGGATACTGACACTGATTAATCCGTTAGTTGAGTGTTGATAACTTGCATGTATAAATTCGCAAATTTGATTAATTTGAAAGGAAAGAAAGAAAGAAAGAAAGAACAGTTTATTTGTAGGCGGCGGCGGCTTATGTTGAAGCATTTTAATACGTAATCAGTTGTACATACAGTCCACATTTGATTAGAGTAAGTAGCTAGCCGCCGATCCTATTTAAATATGATGTATAGATTTTTTAAGTTTAGTTGCCAATAAACACCATCAAAGTACAGACGCTTGTTTAACTGAGACAACTACTCGCCAATGGAAATTAAACCTTAACACACACAACAGGCTGTAATAATTGAAATAAATGCTTTGACATTAAAAGAACGGCGATTACCTAAATTTTGTTTTTATTATGCCCTCTTCAAATAATCTGTCCACAAACACGTCCCCTATTAAATTGTCCAAACATAAACGCCGCTAAATAGCCACTAAACTAAATTGATTTAACGTGAAACAACCTTCATACTAGGGGTTAAAATGTAGGAGACGGTTTACGACGACCTTGCAGGTACATCACGAGATTGCTTTTTTAAACATTGTTGCTTTTATGTGTTCACTGTTGTATATTTCGCGTTTGATGTCTATAGTGTGTTTTCAAAAGAGGACTGCGGACTCGTATTTATTTATTTATTTATACTTCATGCACAAACGTACAAAGGCGGACTTATGCCTTATAAATCAGCCTGCAACAAATGTCCTGCGGCAAGGTCTTCATTAAAAGCAGACTGCCATTGATAACCATGAATTCTTTGTAAAAATTTCAAGAATGGATAATGTTTAATTAACATTTTTTAATATGCATACTGCTGTGTCAGTGAGACATGACGAACTGTAACTTAAAATCAGTAAGTCCATGTTTCCTCCTAGAGTTTTACTTCACCATAAATAGGTTAGAGTATCTGTTCCTGCAACTTCGTTCGCGTGGATGTCAGAAAACAAAAATGTGAGGTTTTCCATTTCTTCTTTGTAAAGGGAAGATCCTCTGAGTAGGACAGGTGATTTTGAGTGGTGAAAATCCTGGCTTGGGGGGAAGGTAGAGGAGATCGTGGAGTATGTTCGAGCCAAGACCAGCTGGACCTTAAGGGTCGAGAAGTTGGAGTCGCGCCACAATACGAATTTCAAGTCATTTGTGGTGCGAGTCCCGACGCGTTATATTGAGACCTTCCTCAAGGAAGAGTTTTGGCCGAAGGGTGTCATGTATCGGCGATTCCGCGGAAGGCTACGCGACACCACGCAGAGCAACACGATGCCATCTCTTCGTGTACAATAGTTTAGTAATATTTTTGTGTTTTTTAATAAATATGTATGATAGTCTGTAAGGTATATATGTTATGGGTCTTTTGTTACCCGAAATAAATGATATTATTATTATTATTCTCATTTATTCATTTTATTTACATATTGTTTTTTATATTTTTAAATATTAGTAAATAGTAGCCCACCGGTATCGGGAATAGGGTCCAAGTTACCGGTGGTCAGGGCTCCTGAGAGAGGAATCTCCTGACTATACGCGCCGTGTCCAGGAGTACCGCTTTCTGTATCAACCCCTTGATCCAGCTGCCCAACGAGAGCCATTATTATTATTATTATTAGCATTTATTCATTGTATACACATATTCTATTACATTATTAAATATTAGTAAACAAAAAATAAAAACATTTAAAAATATAAAAAAATAGTAGCCCACCGGTATCGGGAATAGGGTCCAAGCTACCGGTGGTCAGGGCTCCTGAGAGAGAAATCTCCTAACAATACGCGCTGTGTCCAGGAGTACCGCTTTCTGAATCAAGCCCTTGATCCAGCTGCCCAACGAGAGCCTCCTAAGATGTTGGTCGAGGCTCTTGGAAATTAATCCATTGGCCGTAACGACTACCGGCACAATGATTGCTGTATTCACATCCCACATGTCGACAACCTCGCGAGCCAAGTCTAGATACTTTATTTGTTTATCTTTCTCTGTTTTCACGAGGTTCTCGTCATGCGGAACCGCTATATCGACAATCATTGCGCGACGCTCTAATCGATCTATCACCACTATGTCAGGCTTATTGGCAACAATAGTCCTGTCAGTGATGATAGATCGATCCCAATACAACGTGATATTGCCATTTTCGAGAACTGGGTCGGGCACATACCTGTAGTACGGTACCTCCGACTCCACAAGTCTGTATTTTAGAGCAAGTTGCTGGTGGATAATCCTAGCTACAAGGTTGTGTCTATGCAAGTAGTCTCCGTTCGCCAGACGAGAGCACCCAGAGATAATGTGACGGATTGATTCTCCTGGTCGGTGGCATGCCCGACAAATGTCAACCGTGCCGTCCTTCACAATATACCTCCGGTAGTTGTTCGTCATCATAACTTCGTCCATAATCGCACAGATAAAACCTTCGGTTTCCCCAAAGAGGTCACCGAAACGCAGCCAGGATACGGACGCCAAGAAGTCCACATCAGGCCCATGTAGGGCCCGGTAGAAGCGCCCGTGAAGCTCCTTACTCTGCCATACCTCCCTGCGGTCATTAGTATCTAGTACTAAAGGTTTGCGCCAGTTCTCGTTCGCTAAGGAGAGCGGGGTGAGGCCCTTGTCCATTGAGACTACATCTCGGTGCATCCCCACGTCGGCTTTAAGGAAATACTCCCTGAGACTGCATATCTCACGGTTGTGCAGGGACTTAGCATTAAGAAAGCCTCGACCTCCGCACTTCCGCGGGATATACAGTCTCATTACCGATGACCGTGGGTGATGCATCCGGTTTGCAGTCAGCAATGTACGTACCCTCCTATCCAGGGCGTCAAGTTCCGTCTGAGTCCACTTGAGTATGCCGAAAGAGTACATCAAAACCGGCATGACCCATCCGTTGAAGGCGCGCACCTTGTTTCCGCCTGATAAAAGACTATTTAGCACTTTATTCAGGCGGCCAAAGAAGCGATCCTTCAACGATTGTTTCATGTCGGCAGCATTGATGCCTAACGCTTCCGACATACCCAAGTACTTGTAGGTTTCGGTTGAGGAGAGGGATCTAAGGCGTATGGAATCCGAGAGTTGGGTTCCCATGGATTCCATAATCTCCCCTCGCTTCACATGCATGACTGCACATTTGTCCACACCAAATTCCATCCTGATGGCGCTACTGAAATTTTCTGTTACTTTCAGTAGCTCCATCAGTCGCAAATTGTTGGGGGCAAAGAGTTTCAGATCATCCATGTAAAGGAGGTGAGATATAACCTGACCTCCTCTTCTCAACCGATAGCCCAGACCTGAACCCTCCAGCAACGTGCTTAGAGGGTTCAAAGCCAAACAAAACCACAGTGGACTCAGACTATCGCCCTGAAATATACCTCGCTCGATCCTTATCGGTTCGCTATTCTCCCGGATTTGCCGACATCCTGGATAGCGAAGGACCGTCCTCCATTGCCCCATACACGACATCAGGAAGGTGCGCAGAGTTGTGTCAATTTTATACAACTCCAATACCCTCATGAGCCATGTATGTGGCACAGAATCATAGGCCTTCTTATAGTCTATCCAACATGTCGACAGATCCCTTCGGGAACGACGAACTTGCTGGTTAATGGCCATATCAATGAGGAGTAGCTCCTTAGTACCACGAGACCCGTTGCTACATCCATTTTGAGAGGCAGACATGATAGAATTTTTGTCAATATGTTCGTTAATTTTAGCTCTCAAAATGGATGTAAGAACTTTATAGACCGTTGGTAAACAAGTGATCGGCCTATAATTTTTGGGTTCCGTAGTACTTACTACCTGATTTATGGAGCAGGTGGGTTATTCCAGTTGTTAGGAATTGGGGCAACGATCCTGACTCTAAGGCTGACTGGAACTGGGACGCCAAGCGAACGTGCGATCTCTGGAACCATTTAATCCAGAAATTGTGCAGCCCGTCCGGTCCTGGAGATTTCCAATTAGGCAACGGACGAACTGCACGAGCTACGTCTAGGGGGCCGATGGTTATTGCCCCCATTTCTGGTATTGGATCACACGCTCGCTCAACCTCCCTAGTCCAGTCGCCCTCAGTGTGACTAACAGGCACCGACCAGATGCTGCGCCAAAACGAACACATGGCATCATCATCCGGCAGATGCGTATCAGTCACACCGTGATCCGGTCGCTCCCAAGTCCTATACACCCACCTCTCATCACTCTGGAAAATGCGATTCTGAGTGTACCGCTCCACTCGCCGCTTGTACCGTCTGATACGGTTTGCCCATGCACAGATCTTCTGCTTCAGGAAGTCGATACGCTCTGTGATGCCTGACAAATAATCTCGAGGACTGATATCAGTCCCCGAAAATGCCCGCCTCACAAAGCGCATCACTCTAGGGCGAGTATTGCCCTCCCTGAAGCAGATAAGCTTGCCAATGAGTGCTCTAGCCTCACCAATACGACGCTCAATCCTGCACTGCCATGCTGGTACAGCTGGTTTTGGTCGTGCAGCTCCGTCACTGTTAGGAAATTTGACATGAGCTACACGACATGCTGCTACAGCCGCGCAGTACAAAATCGAGTGGGTATCAGCGAGGTCTTCGCTGCTGTCAAAATAATTTGACAGCTGCGAATCTAAAGCACACACCAGTGCCCTATTTTTCTTGTGCATGGGCAAACGAGGTAATCGCGGTCTTAGTTCAGGCGGTGTGGAACGATACTCTCGGAACGCGTCCTCCAAAGCACTCCTCAATTGATCATTGTACTGGGTACTCACAGATATAGCCTCGTCATTATCCTCTTCACCACCGTCGTCAGGTCGCGGTGAAGCACGGGGTAAATCTTGCGATTGTACCGCGACCGCAACCAGTGGCAAAGCAGACGTGACACGGCTACTCCGTGATTCAAGACGTAGTCGATCAAGTACAGCGTCATCCAGCATATGATTACGCTGGATGACCCGCACCTGATCCGATAGTCGCTGCGCCGACACGTTAACAGCTGGCTCAAACACCTGAAACAGGGAGAGCATCCGACCACGGTACGCAGTCAAGTTACTTCCCCCCTCTGTAGCCCCAAAGTATGAGCGCATGACACTTTCATTAACAGATTGCGTCCATCTCATGCGCTGCACACTTCCACCGGGAGCGGGGACCCTATCAGAGACCGGTGGGTCTCGGGGCTCCAAGCTGTCCGGCGGCCGGCGTCGTCCCCGCCGACGCACAGGTGGTGGCGTCGTCGGCGGAGAGAAATACTCGTCGCTGGAGCTCGACGCAACTGCCGAGGCCGGTGTCACAGCACTCACTAAAGGGCTGGGTTCCGGCGGCGGCGAGGCGGAGCTGAGCGACGGGTCCGGAGATGGTAGGCGTGCTCGTCGTGCCGCTGCTCGCGTCAACATCACTGTTCACATCGTTTTTTACCTGCTTTTCGTTTCGTATTTTCCATCGATATTATGTATTTTCCAAAGTATTTTCCATTTGTATTGATATTGTTTTGACATATTATGTCATAATAAAATTTTCATCATTTTTGTGTCCGTTCGTTGTTGTCGTTGAATTATTGTTTTTTTTTAAAGATTATATATATAAGGGACCGAAATAATATTATGTATAATAGGTTTCCAATGCGTTTAGTGCAGTTTTATTAATTTTAAGTGTAAATAAAATGAACAGTAAATGGTTGACGTGTAGTGTTGCCAGCGTTGTTATTATTATTATTATTATTATAATCTTCAGGGTTCGTAGTGTCAACACTACAAAGCTCCTTCACTATTGCTTTTACTCAACAAACGGGTTCCTTACGGATAAAGAAAATATTGTTTGAATTTAGCTATAACAAAATATTTGTATACCAGAAGAATTGTAGAATATTATGAGACCATAACAATTTAACACCTTCTGAGTACTATATTCTGAAAAATAAACTTTTCTTTCTTTTACTAGACAATGGCCACTGCTCATAGAATCCTTGTGGCCTTTCCAATCGTTAATTACACATAAACTATTAATGATGTATCAAACTTGATGAAGAGAAAATATAGCTAAATAATGCAGCTTAAAATACAATTTATACAAAATAGCGATTTGTAAGTATAGAAAGATTTATAAGCATTTAAGTGGAAGGCGGGTATACTCTCTCGGAATCCCCCTACATGTTAGGGGAGGTTTAAAGACTTAATTCGTTTATTTAACTATCTACTTAGATACGCTTTTTGTAAGAAATCGTATTTTTTACATAAAAAGTAGCCTAAAATTAATGTCGGTGTATCACATATTGACCGCGAGGCAAGCGCGGATGTTGGTGTATTGAACACGCTACGCGCGGACCACTGCGAGCCCGTCACGCCACTCAGCTCACAGACGCGCTTCATTACGTGGTACGTTGTTCATGTGAGTATAGTTTTACACCTACTTTAATACAGTCCACTATCCTTTATTATAAAAGTCCCGATTGAGCCTATTCAAGTACCCAATCCAATAGTAGAAATGCGAAAGTTTGATAAGATATATTGATAAATGTTACTCTTTCACGGTCAAACGGCTGAAGTACCCCATTATGAGTAGAAAAGAATCATGGCAGGATTTGTACAAAAAAAATTAAGATGTTTAGAGAAGTTGAAATTCTAATTCTTATATTCTTTGGTACCTAAATAGTATCTTCAGGTATTTACAATATTTTTAAAACCCGCAAAAAAAAGTTTATAGTTTAACGAAAAGCTCATTATTTCAGAACAAAACGGTGACTGACAGTAACAGTGACACTGACAACCGCCGTTTCGCAGTTCTTACGCTGAAATTGCTTTGTTTTATGGGAAATAATATCACAAATAATGATTATTTTGTTTACACACTTGTCTGCCATTTTATAGTTCCGTTATCATCGCTTGTCGCTTTCTTTTTTTTTATAAACACAAAATGGGCATCGATATGAAACGAAAAAGTGTTATTTTTATTTCGTAATATTTTAATTATGCGGGGTTTTAAAAATATGTTAAGCATATCAATCTACTCCTGGTAATGTACTCTTCACATTGGTAAATATTTTTAACCCTCTAAATTATTTTTTTATTCATACAAATGAATGTATGAATCTCGCCATGATTCTTTCAACTAATTCCGAGCTGATCAATGCTTAACACATGTTTTTTATCACATTTTTTTTGTTAGCGTGGGATAATTTTGGACTTCAGTTTTTTTCTGAATCTACGCGGTCATAGTTACGGACAGAAACCAGTATTTAATAAACTCTCAGTCATATTTTATTACAGTTCCAGTAATTGTTTGTGTAGCTCAATTTAGTTTCCACAATTTGGAATTGCTCTTTTTAACTCGTGTTCAGAGTTTTCGAACGAACTGCGGGAACAGCCCGAGCCGGCGTCAGAATTCAATTAGCTGGTTTTGCGAGTTGCCAAAACAAATGAACAAATATTGAAACACGTTCAAACAATAGTTGGTGAGTTAGAACTTTACAGCGAAACTGTAAATATTCGAACATAATGCTGCTGTGAGGGGCTGATGTAGAAACAATATTAAACAAAATAATGGAATTGGAATAGGTAGGTAGATAGACTTGCCAAGAGGCTCATTGACAACGACTTCCTGGTTAGGGCTAGGCACCGGAGTCTTAAACATCGCCGCATTGTTGCTAGCCTAACAGTCTTTTATTGGGTACATTTCGGAGAGTGTGCTTTGTAATTTCACAATTTAATTCATTTGTCGGACGAGCAGAGATACGGTGAAATTTCACGGTCTCGAAACAAGCGCTTTGATTCCATATTTAACATATGAACTGCTAGACTGTGGAATTCACTGCCCGCCTCTCTGTTCCCTGATAAGTATCTGGGTATTTTCAAGGCACGAGTAGGGCCTTAGGCCGCATCATTACTTAAGATCAGGTGAGTTGCGGTCAAACGCATGCTTCTTAGAACATAAAAAAGGTAATAATCAATACTTTTTTTTTCTTTGACTGGCATGTAATTTTCCACTGCTAGGCAAAGATCTCCCCCGAGTCTTCCAGGGGGCCAAGTCTGCTATTTTTATAATTTCGTCATTCCAACACGATCCCATTGTCATTTTGCTAAAAGTTCGTAATCTGCTAAATTCATAATGGTCGATCATTGGTTGGTCAATGGTCTCGTAATAGAATTGTGTTAATGACATTGTCGTATTGCCATTATTATGAAACCCGTTAGTAGAAATGATTTTTGAAAAACTACTACTTTATTCCTTCCTACTATTTTTAATCCTGTGTAATTTTCATGCAATAAAAATGTATTATTATTTTTTATTATTATTATTATTCATGCCAGATTTCATTTATATACATATTTTTTATAAGTGTTATAAGCAATCTGAAGTAGTAAGAACTTCGTAAACTAAATGTACAAGATTACCATTCCGTATCATTTCTTTCAATGGAGTGTCAGTGATTGACCATTGGAAAGTCATAATGACGCCATTATATTAGTAGATTACCAAACTTGTCAAAATCAACAGTTATGAAATCAATGATAGACCATTCTGACACTATTGCAATAGCAGACTTGAGGCCCAGGTGTTCTTGTCTTGAACCACCTCGAACCAGCGTCCAGCATCATCTTCAGGCACCCATGGCGTGGAGACTTTTGCCAATGATTACTGTGCATGCTGCTGACGTGACCCGCTCAAATCCCATTTGAGCCTATCCGCTTTTTTGCCCATGTCTATAATCCTCGTTTTTGAACGCAGTATGGTGTTTCGTATACTTAAAATAATTATATTTTGCACTACTTCTTTTTCTAATGTTTGTTTTTGCGTTATGTCTGTACTATGAAACCTTTACGGTACCAGCCGTAGTACTTTATGTGCATTGGTGTGAAAGGAGCCGGAGGGAATATAATTAAACGAGGGAAAAAATATACTTGTATTCAGATGGAACATAGCTCTAATTGGAACAGACATCTGTTCCAATTCAAATATTCAAATTACTTCAAGAATAATTCAGAGTGTTCAGAAGAACCATTTAAGTGATTTGGTTTTGATCAGGTTGCATTTCTCACACAACCTTTACAGTTAGTAGTAGTTAGGTTACTAAGTTTTTTAGATACAGACTGGCTTATTACGCATCTTTCATCCAGTGAAAGTACCTACTCATGAAGACGAGCCATTGATATTATTAAATAACAGTGAAATATAAAATTGAAAACAGTTTCTCTATACATATTGATAATATTTTGTGTAATTTAGCAGCATTATTTCAATTTTGTGAATGTGAATACCATGGGGCTATTTAATAAGTAAATTATAATGTGTGCATAAATGAACATGGCGGTTGAGAGCTGTCATGCTTACTCGAATATCTCGCTGTTAGTGGCGCGTGCGTTACACCATTTGGCTCCCTTCAAAATGGTTGAGCTGAATGGTGCTGATTCACGCATCATTTTTGTGAACGGGCGCTGTCAGTAGACATTGGTCAACTCTTAACTGCCATGGCTTTTATCTTAATTATTTTTTGTATGTTTTGTATTGTTATTTCCCTGTATTGTTTTCACATATAGAAGCAACAAAAATAATGTAACCAGTATATTGTTTTAACATGATTTAAAAAAGAGTGTCCGTGGAGTTTTCTACTCGTTCTTCTACATAGAGACATACCTACGTTTTGGAATGAACAACTGACTGCAACTCTCTGACTAATTGACCGACTACTTGACAATTCAAAAGTGCCTGTAAATGGTTTAATTGAAATAAATGCTTTGACTTTGATGGTGTTGTAGTGCATTTTTGTAGGACACAGCAAATTTTTCCACTTTTTGTTAATGAATTACATACTCGTACATACGATCGAAAGTCTACCCCGAATGATTTAAACACAAGTAACAACATACTATAAACATAATACGTTCTTTAGTATAGTTATAAGTAGACATAAACCTACCTTAATACCCATTAATACCTAACCAATCATCCTGTCAGCTTGTGGCTAAACATCGTACAAAACTGAACGTCGCAATGACGTTGTGAATGATAGACCGTTATAAAATAAGAGAATAATTCTTTCTTTTCCAAGACAGACAACAGCAAACCGAATACGTCTGACAGGCGTCATGTTTGTACGTTACACAGACGTAACCCGAAGGCCTGACACGAGGGCGTGTAGTATTAGTAACGTAAAAACGATCGATTTTTTAATAGAGAAATAAACGTTACCAACGACCTTAATATTATTTATTTAGTTTGACGACTCTAATATCAACACTTAGTACTAATTGTGCTTGACATTTTCTTTTACCAAAATGGTTTATGAATATCATATTTCCAATTCGAAAAGCTTTCTTACTAAAAAGACAGCCGCCTTCAAAAACCAAAAAGTGAAAAATAACTTAAAAACAGAACACGCATGACTTTAGTTTCGGAAGTCGGTGGCTGGGCTGTTCTATTTGTTGTTTTGTATTGCCACCGACTTCCAAAACTAAAGTGTGTTCTGTGTTAAAGTTATTTTTCACTTTTTGGTTTTTGAAGGCGGTTGTCTTTTTTGGTAAAAAAAACGTTTTTATTTTTCGCTTTTTAGTACTTCCTAAACATCCAAATCCATTAAGAAATGGCGACATAGTCAAAACAGAGATTGAAAGTACAAGGTGAGAACATTACAACATCATCCATGTATATTTTTTTGCTTTCTGTCGATTTTTTCAAAAAGTGCTAAATCACTTTCGATAAAATTTATATGGGACTACCCTTGAGGTATACTCTATCCATTAAAAAGATTTTTCAAAATAGCTTTACATTTGCCGGAGAAATTGCGTAACAAATATAAAAAAAAATATTTAAAAAAAATTGAGAACCTCCTTCTTTTTGAAGTCGGTTGAAAATAGACTTGAATCGAATACTTTTGTTAGGTTATTTTATAAAAGACTTTAGTAATAATAGTAAAAATTATAAAAACAATACTTATTTAAATTAAATAAAAAAACAATACTTATTTAATTTTTATGGTATTAAGGATTTCATGAACATGAACGAAAATGTCAAATTTAATTTTCATGACATGCAAGTTTTCCATTTGTCCTGGAAATGGAAAACTTGCATGTCATGAAAATTAAATTTGACATTTTTATTTTAAGCTGCTGACATCATGATATAATTTCATTGGTAGTCATGGCAAAGTTGATATTTGGACAATTTGTACTTAATTTAATTATTAATATTTGATTTATTTTTCTCTTTGACATTTCTTATTTTGAGATGTAGACAATTTTTAATTTAGTTCATTTTTTGACATGGGAATTTAATTATTTTGTTATTATTTTATCATTTTTAATCATTCATTAGTATTGTCACAAAAATTTGCATGCCGAAATGAGTAGGCGGAATATGTAGGACTATTGTGTATTTGTTATAAAATCTGTAAAATACTATATTTCTGGCAAATAAATGAATCTGAATCTTAAATTTTTTTTATGAAGAGAAAAGAAATTCACCTTTTTACGATTTTAAATATTCGCACTTGTGCTAGACCTAGTGTGCTCGTCAGATCCGGGCATGACTATCATACCTGACAGCCTGATAGGTAATATGTTTGGCCGTTTGGCTGCACCCCTTCCTTTTAGACGACACGGTTGGCGCAGTGGCTGAGCGATCGACTGCTGCGCAGCGTGTTGCGGGTTCGATTCCCGCCCAGGGTAAACGTTTGTGTGATGAGCACTTGTGTTTGCCTTGTGTCTGGATGTTGTTTATCTATATATGTATGTATTTACAAAAAAAAATGTATTTGTGTATGTATATCAGCTGTCTGACACCCATAGTACAGGGTCTCCCTAGTTTGGGGTCAGATGGCCGTGTGTGAAAATGTCCCCACATATTATTATTATTATTATCACCATTTATTAATTATATTTACCTATAAAATACATTTTTAAATATTAATAAAAAATAAAAACATTTAAAAATATAAAAAATAGTAGCCCATCGGTATCGGGAACAGGGTCCAAGCTACCGGCGGTCAGGGCTCCAGAGAGAGAAACCTCCTGACAATGCGGGCCGTGTCCAGAAGTACTGCCTTCTGAATCAAGCCCTTGATCCAGCCGCCTAACGAGAGCCTCCTTAGATGTTGGTCGAAGCTCTTGGCAATTAAGCCATTGGCAGTAACAACTATCGGCACAATGATCGCTGAGTCCACATCCCACATGTCGACAACCTCGCGGGCCAAGTCAAGATACTTTATTTGCTTGTCTTTCTCGACCTTCACGAGGTTCACGTCATGCGGAACTGCTATGTCAATAATCATTGCGCGCTTCTCCAATCGATCCACCACCACTACATCAGGTTTATTGGCTACAATAGTCCTGTCAGTGATGATGGATCGATCCCAGTACAATGTGACATTGCCATTTTCAAGAACTGGATCGGGCACATACCTGTAGTATGGTACTTCTGATTCCACGAGGTTGTATTTCAGAGCAAGTTGCTGATGGATAATCCTGGCCACAAGGTTGTGTCTATGCAAGTACTCTTCGTTAGCGAGACGAGAACATCCAGAGATAATGTGACGGATTGATTCTCCCGGTCGGTGACATACCCGACAAATGTCAACAGTGCCATCCTTCACAATAAATCTCCGGTAGTTATTCGTCATAATAACTTCGTCCATGATTGCACAGACAAAACCTTCGGTTTCTCCAAATAGATCACCGAATCGTAGCCAGGATACGGACGCTAAGAAATCGACATCGGGCCCGTGTAGGGCCCGGAAAAAGCGTCCGTGAAGCTCCTTACTCTTCCAAACCTCCTCGTGATCATTAGTCTTGAGCACTACAGGTATGCACCAGTTCTCTTTAGCCAAGGAGAGCGGGGTGAGGCCCTTGTCCACTGCAACTACATCTCGATGCATCCCCACGTCGGCTTCTAGGAAATATTCCCTGAGACTGCATATCTCACGGTTGTGCAGGGTCTTAGCATTTAAGAAGCCACGACCGCCACACTTCCGCGGGATATACAGTCTCATCACCGATGACCGTGGGTGATGCATTCGATATGCTGTCAACAATGTACGGACTCTCCTATCCAGGGCATCGAGTTCCGTTTGTGTCCATTTGAGTATGCCGAAAGAGTACATCAGAACTGGCATGACCCATCCGTTGAAGGCGCGCACCTTGTTTCCGCCTGACAAAACACTATTAAATACTTTCTTCAGGCGGCCAAAGAAGCGCTCCTTCAACGATTGTTTCATGTCAGAAGCATTGATGCCCAACGCTTCCGCCATACCCAAATATTTATAGGTCTCAATTGAAGAGAGGGATCTAAGGTTTATGGAATCCGAGAGCTGAATTCCCTCGGATTCCACAATCTCCCCTCGCTTGACATGCATGACTGCACATTTGTCCACACCAAATTCCATCCTGATGGCGCTACTGAAAGTTTCTGTTACTTTCAGTAGCTCCATCAGCCGTGAACTGTTGGGGGCAAAGAGTTTTAAGTCATCCATGTAAAGAAGGTGAGATATTACCTGACCTCCTCTCTTCAACCGATAGCCTAGACTTGAATTCTCCAGCAGTGTGCTTAGAGGATTCAAGGCTAAGCAGAACCAAAGCGGACTCAAACTGTCGCCCTGAAATATACCCCGCTCAATCTTTATCGGTTCACTATTCCTCTGGATTTGTCGACATCCTGGATAGCGAAGGACGGTCCTCCACTGCCCCATACACGACATCAGGAAGGTGCGCAGAGTGGCATCGATCTTATACAACTCTAGCACCCTCATGAGCCATGTATGCGGCACAGAGTCATAAGCCTTCTTGTAATCTATCCAACATGTCGACAGATCCTTACGGGATCGGCGAACCTGTTGACTGATGGCCATGTCAATCAGGAGCAGCTCCTTAGTACCGCGAGACCCATTCCTACATCCATTTTGAGAGGGAGACATGATACCGTTACTGTCTACGTGGTGGTTATTTTTAGCTCTCAAAATGGATGTAAAAACTTTATAGACCGTCGGCAAACATGTGATCGGTCTATAATTTTTGGGTTCCGCAGTACTACCCGATTTATGGAGCAGGTGGGTTATTCCTGTCGTCAAAAACTGGGGCAACGATCCTGATTCCAAGCATGACTGGAACCACGACGCCAAACAAACGTGCGACCTTCTGAACCATTTGATCCAGAAGTTGTGCAGCGCGTCCGGCCCTGGAGACTTCCAATTAGGCAATGGACGGACTGCACAAGCTACATCTTGGGGGCCGATAGTGATTGCCCCCATTTCTGGTATTGCGTCGCACGCTCGTTCGACTTCCTGAGTCCAATCACCCTCAGTGTGACCGACAGGCACCGACCAGATGTTGCGCCAGAACAAATTCATGGCGTCGTCATCCGGCAGGCGCGTATCAGTCACACTTTGAATCGGTCGCTCCCAAGTTCTATAAACCCACCTTTCATCGCTCTGGAATGTGCGATTCTGAAAGTATCGTTCCGCCCGTCGCTTATACCTTCGAATACGGCTTGCCCATGCATACACCTTCTGCTTCAGGAAGTCGATGCGCTCTGTGACCCAGGACATATAGTCTCGAGGACTGATATCAGTCCCCGAGAATGCCCGCCTCACAAAGCGCATCACTCTTGGGCGAGTATTGCCCTCCCTAAAGCAGCTTAATTTGCCGATGAGCACTCTGGCCTCACTAATGCGGCGCTCAATTCTGCACTGCCACGCCGGTACGGCAGGTTTTGGTCGTGTAGCTCTGTCATCATTAGCAAATTTGACGTGAGCTACACGACATGCCGCAACAGCTGCACAGTACAGAATCGAATGCGCATCAGTGAGGTCTTCGCAACTATCAAAATAATTTGATAGTTGCGAATCCAGAGCACACACCAGGACCTTGTTTTTTTTATGCATGGGCAAACGAGGTAAGCGTGGTCTAAGCTCAGGCGGCATGAATCGATACTCTCGAATCGCACCCTCCAAAGCGCTCCTCAATTCTTCATTGCACTGGGTAATTACATGTGTAGCCATGTCATCACTCCCATCAGTCACTTGACTTGATGTTGCAGTCTGCTGTGGTTGTGCCACTTCCACAATCTGCGGCAGGGGAGCAGTGATATGGCTTCTCTGCATTTCAGTTCGGAGGCGATCAAGTACAGTGTCATCCAACATACGGTTACGCTGGATGACCCGCACCTGATCCGATAGTCGTTGTGCTGAAACGTTGACAGCTGGCTCAAGCACCTGAAACATAGAGAGCATCCGAACACGGTACGCGGTCAGATTACTTCCCCCCTCTGTAGCCCCATAGTATGCGCGCATGACATTTTCGTTGATAGTACGTGTCCATCTCATGCGCTGCACACTTCCGCCGGGAGCTGGGACCCTATCAGAGACCGATGGGTCTCGCGGTCCTAAACAATCCGGCGGCCGGCGTCCTCCCCGTCGACGAGCAGGTGGTGGCGTCGTAGGCGGAGAGAAATACTCGTCGCTCGAGCTCGACGCAACTGCCGAGGCCGGTATCACAACACTCACGGTTGGACTAGGTTCCGGCGGCGGTCGAGCCGTACTTTGTCCCCCCCAGGGATAACTGGGTGGGAGACTTGGACGGCTTGGTGGCCATCATTGGCGGGGCTCTTGTCAACCCGTCCCGAGGTCACGGCTGGGTAGCCGCCCTCGCGGACGGCATTGGCATAGTTGGTGCGTATTTTTCGCCTAACAAGAGCCTCGCCGACTTCGAGAGGTTCCTTGTTGAGTTGGGTGCCGTCGTAGGCCGTCTTCACCCTCGCCCGGTGCTGTTGCTGGGGGATCTCAACGCCAAGTCTGCGGCGTGGGGATCCCCGGTGACCGATGCTCGGGGTGAGGTGCTGGAGGAGTGGGCGGTCACGACTGGCTTGACCGTTCTGAATCGGGGCTCGGTCCACACGTGCGTTCGGCAGCGGGGCGGGTCAATAGTGGACGTCTCGTTCGCTAGCCCTGCTGTCGCCAGCCGTGTCTGTGACTGGCGTGTCGCCGTGGAGGTGGAGACGTTGTCGGATCATCGTTACATCCGTTTCGACGTCTCCGCCCAGACCACGGGCGGCCGCGGTTCATCGGCCCCGCAAACGAACGGTCCGCGATGGGCGCGTAAGCGCATGAACAGGGAACTTCTCGAGGAGGCCGCCATTGTCCAGGCCTGGTTCCGGGAGTCGGAGACGAACGGACCCGTCGACGTCGAACTGGAGGCGCTGTGGTTCCGCGGGGCGATGACGCAAATTTGCGACGCGTCCATGCCCCGAGTCCACGCACAGTCAGCAGGGCGCCAGGTGTACTGGTGGTCGGCAGAGATCGCACGTTTACGTGTTGAGTGCGTAGCGGTCAGACGCCAGTACACCCGATACCGGAGGAGACGTCGTCGGGTCCCGGACGAAGAAGCCGCGCTGTATGAGGTGTACCGCGCGGCTAAGAGGACTCTGTGTCTGGCCATCGGCGATGCGAAGACGCAAGCCAGGGAGGAGATGTTGGAGACCCTAAACCGGGAGCCATGGGGGCGCCCATATCAAGCGGTTCGAGGGAAACTTCGGTCTGCGGCGCCCCCACTCACGGGGAGTCTCCAACCAGAGCTGCTGGAGGAGGTTGTCTCAGCCCTCTTCCCGGCACGAGCGGAGCATACTCCACCGCCGATGGCTTTGCCCACAGACGCAGAGTCCACAGAGGAGAACGTCATCAGCGTCCCAGAGGTGACACAGGCAGAGATGGGGGCGGCCGTGCTGCGGCTCCGGGCCAAGAACGTGGCTCCGGGGCCCGACGGGATTCACGGCCTAGCGTTGGCCCTCGCTCTGAAGGAGCTAGAGCCCCAACTTAGAGGACTGTTTACGGCGTGCCTTGAGCGGGGCCAGTTTCCCACATTGTGGAAATCTGGTCGTCTGGTCCTGCTCAAGAAGGCGGGGCGCCCTGCGGACTCTCCGTCCGCGTACCGGCCCATAGTGCTGCTGGACGAGGTGGGAAAGCTGTTTGAGCGGATAATCGCAGCCCGCCTCGTCAGCCACTTGTGCGAAGAGGGGCCGGACCTAGACGAGAGCCAATATGGCTTTCGGCATGGGCGCTCCACCATACACGCTGTATCGCGGGTTAGAGTCCTGGCGGAGGAAGCGGTGTCCCGGGGCGGGGTGATGTTGGCGGTGTCCTTGGACATCTCCAACGCCTTCAACGCCCTGCCCTGGAGTTGTGTACGGGAGGCACTCCGGTATCATCGTGTGCCTTCCTACCTCCGCCGCATAGTTGGGGCTTATCTGTCCGAGAGGTGTGTCACCTACGTGGGACGTGATGGCGAACACCAGCGCCGCATGTCGTGCGGTGTTCCACAGGGTTCCGTCTTAGGACCGCCCCTGTGGAACATCGGGTACGACTGGGTGCTGAGGGGCGAGCTCCAGCCGGGCGTGGACCTGACGTGTTACGCTCACGACACGCTGGTCACGGCCCGGGGGAGCTCGTACAGGGAGGCAGCGTTGCTGGCGACGGCTGCGGTCTCACAGGTGGTGAGCCGCATCCGGCGCCTCGGCCTGGAGGTGGCCCTTAACAAGTCGGAGGCCGTGATCTTTCACGGTCCTCGGCGGGCGCCGCCGCCGGGATCACACATCGTGGTCGGGGGGGCCAGAATAGCTGTCGAGTCCACCATGAAGTACCTTGGATTGGTGCTCGACAGCCGATGGGATTTTGGCCCTCATTTCCAGCGGCTGGCGCCCAAGTTGTTGGGCGCGGCTGGGGCGCTATCAACGCTGCTTCCCAATCTGGGGGGCCCGAGCGCCGTCTGTAGGCGGCTTTACGTGGGGATCGTGCGATCGATGGCCCTGTACGGGGCCCCGATCTGGGCGGCAGACCTGACGGCCGGAAGCATCGCCGTGCTGCGAAAGCCGCAACGCGCGATGGCCGTCAGAGTCATCAGGGGATATCGCACGATCTCCTACGAGGCGGCTTGTGCACTGGCCGGATCTCCGCCCTGGGACCTGGAGGCGAAGGTACTCGCGTCACTGTACCGGTGGCGCGAGGAAGCGCGGGCGCGGGGCGAGCGACCGATGCAGCGACACATGGAGCTGCGTCGGTCTCAGCTTCGCGAGGTCCTGGTGGCGGAATGGCGGGACAGGCTTTCAAGCCCTACCGCCGGCCTCGCCATCATCGAGGCGGTCCGGCCAGTGCTCGAGCGCTGGCTCGGGAGGAGGCACGGCTCCCTGTCGTTTCGGGTGACGCAGGTGCTCTCGGGGCATGGTTGATTCGGGAAGTACCTGTGTCGCATAAACAGGGAGCCGGACGCCCAGTGTCACCACTGCGTCGACTGCCGGGAGGACACGGCGCGGCATACGCTGGCGGAATGTGCCGCTTGGGAGGGGCCGCGCCGTGCCCTCGTCTCAGAAGTAGGCAGTGACCTGTCGCTGTCGGCCGTGGTCGAGTCGATGGTCGATAGCGCAGAGTCCTGGGACGCGGTGGTTTCCTTCTGCGAAAGTGTCATGTCGCAGAAGGAGGCTGCGGAAAGGGAGAGGGAGATCTCAACCTCCCACCCTGCCCGCAGCAGGCGCACCGGGCGTCGGCGAAGGGCGGATAACGCCCTCTTCCGGCCCCCCTAAATGGGTCCAGGGGCGGCAGACTCGGGGACGTCTGTCGCCCCCCACATACACCAGGACCCGAGGTGGCGGCGCGCAGTGTTCCACGCGCGCCCCTCTAAGGCGTCCGGGGGGGAGTCTAACACCTCACTCCCCCCCCTGACCCGAGATGTGGCCCGCTGCAGCGGGCCGGCACCAGCCGGGGGTTGCGGAAGTATCTCCAGTTCCCGCGACCCCCGACGTAGGTGTGAGATGGAACACCGGGGTGGTTTAGTCAGTAAGAGTCTGACAGACCCCTCCATCCATGAGGATTTTCCACCCCGTACCAAAAAAAAAAAAAAAAAAAAAAAAAAAGCGGAGCTGAGCGACGGGTCCGGAGGTTGTAGGCGTGCTCGACGTACTGCTGCTCTCGTTATCATTCTTATCTATATATTTTCTTTATCTTGTACCTTCGTTTTTGATTATATAGTCCATATGTATCGATGATTATATACAATTTCCAATTATTTATGCAATATATTTGTACTATGACAGATGTCATGATGAGAAATTATTTTCCAAAAACTATTTGCGATGATTTTATGGGTATGGCTCACAGAAGTAGTAAAATTAATTGAAAATATGCTCGTTATTTATAAAAAATTGTATCAGTATCTATTAATAATGTGTATATGGTATTTAATTATTATTTTTGTTGAACAAATAAAATATTAGATAAGTGACACATAGTGTTGCCAGCTTATTATTATTATTATTAGAGTAGAACACACATGTGAGATATTTGTAAAATTATACGCTATGTATATTTATTTATTTAATATTAAGGTTTGCCAATAGTTCATATGTACATTGGGTCTTAGGTATACCTAATAAGTCACAGGACTCACAGGCTTATACAATCGCCAATTACAGGTAAACCAGCATGTTAAAAATGAGATAACAAAAAAAATACCTACTTCTTTTTGGCTGTGACAGAGTAATTACGTATTTTATTATTATTATTTATGACATTAATTAAAAAAATGAAATCTAATGCATTCATTTATAATTCTTATTATTAATGGTTTTTGGATTATTTTTATTATTTCTTTGTTTAGCACACTTTTCGACACAATGTATTATTGTTAAGAATTAAATGTTAGAAATGATAGAAGTTAGAAATGTTAGAAGAATTAAATTATTATTATTATTATTATTACTTATGACTTCTTTTTTTAACCTAAAATTAAAATGGTAAATTTTATAAAAAAAAATCATGAATAGTAAATTAATTTATTGAAACATAAATTGCACAAAGAACCAAGAAAAAAGGGCAAATAAAGCGGTTTAGTAAATTATAAAGTGTTTGGGACTTTAATGTTTTGGTTTTAAGGACTTGTATCATGGCATATGTCGATATGTGGTTTAGAACTTTGTTAACTGGTACTTTCTGGTACTTTGTTTTGAACTTACTATTTTAGTTCAATACAGCAGAATACGCTGGTCTTCTGACATTTCAATAGACTAAGTTCTGGTGATATTTTATTAAAATGTCACCAGAATATTGTCTCTCCGACGAAAACATAGGGGCGTTACCTATGTTAAAAATTTTCCAATTGAGAAAGTTCTTAGTTTTGATTTTAAAAAAGTATTCAGTTGTTTGAAGATTATAAGGTCTTTTCTGGTTCTGGATTTGAGTAGGTACCATCCACAGGTCTCATCGAGTCAAAATGTGATAATCCGTTTCTTCAATAATAATAGTTAATAATGTGTTATTCAAAATATACAAGGCATAATAAGCACATTTTGCTTAAATGTAAATTTTATTTCTAAGACTTCCGTGCTTGAAACAGAGGATTACCTAGTCCTCTGTTTCAGACAAGAAGAGCTAAAATTACTAAAAAGAAATAAAAAATAAAAGAAAGTTGACTATAGACAAATTACTAAGTATTATAGAAACAAAATATTTCAACTATGTATATACTAAAAGTAAGTGAAAATTAAGGGAGTTAAACTATAACTATTTCTATTTCTTCTTCTTTTCGAATCGAGGGTTTTTTTATAGACTATTTTTTAATTTATTTATTAGAAGGCTTTCCAACGATGAGTACACTGTTACTTTATAGTTTGTACATTGTAAACTTAAATCTAAGTGCCTCATCTAGCACTCGGTAACGTAGAGTTTAGCTGTCCAATCCTTTCAACACGATGGTAAATCCAAAACCGTGAACAAGTTTTTGTACGTGATAGAGGTTTTGTCAGGTTAACATTTTAATTTTATTAAAAATGTATTAATTGTCGAGTGGTGAAGACTCGGAAATCGATTTTCGATTAACAAAATGACTGCTGAGTTATTATGTTGTATCGATGTTATCTCGACCTTGTTTGTACATGAGCTTAGCTTAGGCATAGTGTTCCACGCGCGCCCCTCTAAGACGTCCGGGGGGGAGTCTAACACCTCACTCCCCCCCCTGACCCGAGAAGTGGCCCCGTTGCAGCGGGCCGGCACCAGCCGGGGGTTGCGGAAGTATCTCCAGTTCCCGCGACCCCCGACGTAGGTGTGAGATGGAACACCGGGGTGGTTTTTGGCGGAGGACATCCATGAGGATTTTCCAACCCGTACCAAAAAAAAAAAAAAAAAAAAAAAGGCATGACATTTGTTGATGAACGTTAATAATTCTATGTATATTGCGTTCTTAATTTAGTTGTCAAACATGTTTCAAAAATGTTCCATTCCATTCCATTTCAAACTGAGTTCCCTCCGTACCCCGGAAAGCACGTAAAGCCGTTGGTCCCGGCTCTTAGTCGTCGACCTTTGGCAGTCGTTATGGGTACCTAGTCAGAAGCCAGAAAGTCTGACTACCAGTCTTACCAAGGGGTATCGTGTTACCTAGTGTTACCAAATGTAGTAGTATTGTGTACAATTAACTAGCAACACTTAAGAGTTGGCAACACCATACCCCTCTCCTACTTACTGTAGTGTATAGCAAGGAGTCAAAAGACTGCTAAGACTCGACCATTCGATCGCTGGCGAACGACTTGAGAAGATCTATTAGTAAAACCTCTGCCTGATTGACCGTTGGTCATTTAAAGTTGGAAAATATCGTTGTGTACCCGAAGTATTATAATTTAATGTATGCGAACCGATTTGATTCTAAGTCTATTTTCTTGTTGATAAATTGTATAATAAAAGTATATTATCCTGAAACCGTCGTTTTTCTGAGTTGTCTTACAACTCAGAAGTGGGATTACGATAACAAGGTAAGAAAATAAGGTTTTTTTTTCTCATTGTCAGTTACTTGTTGTCGTCCACTTGCCCACAGTCATTTAAAAATTGTAAAGGTGATTGTAGTGTAACATTATAAGGGTGAGATTTGTCGACATTTGGCCAGGGTACCCCCTGGTAATGCGGTTACGTGAAGGAACTATCCCTATTAATATTTTCTATTAAACCTTTAGCAACTTGACAATGTTATTGTTAGCGCTTGGTCAGGGCACTCCCTGGCAGTGTTAGCTTGATATTGACTTGTGCGGTAGTTCATGATCTCAGCGACATTTGGCCAGGGTACCCCCTGGTAATGCAGTTACGTGAAGGAACTATCCCCATTAACATTTTCTATCCTTATTTTGCAAATAGGAAATACAGTTATGCATATTGACGGCGCTCTTTATGGTCTCTTTAACAACTTTGGCCAAGATTATTCTCGGCGATGAGGTTAAGTGACTATGCACTTTGTTGGACTGGTAACATTTGGTTAGGGCACTCCCTGACAATGCTAGTGATCTCTCGTGCTTGGTAAATACACACGCAGTTGCTAAGCGTGGGCTTCAACGGCCAATTAAAAGGAAATGATGCGTTTTTATTTTATTTTTATCAGTATACCGATGGAATCTGAGCGCTTGCAAACACCGTCGCGTTGCCGAGATGGCAACTGCGAGGCTGACCAATGCAGTAGGCACAGTCGGAGCCGACACCGGCGTAGCATTACTTCAAAGCGTCACAACGAGCGACGTGACCGTAGCGACTGCAGTAACGAGAACCCCGGTGAGCACCGAAGTAGGCGCAGCAGAGAGCGCCGCAGCATACGAACGAGTGAGTCATGCAGTCGCAGTCCTAGCCGTCCACGTGGCCGGCTCAACAGCAAGTGTCGGGGCGACCGGCATCAGAAACGTCGCAGAGCGGAGCGTAGCTCTGATGGTGACAGCGAGACTAATGAAGCGAAACGAAGCAGACGTGATGTAAGCAATCAAAATACTACTTTACTGATTGAGTCATTCTTAGATATTATGAAGTCTTCAAAATTCGGTTCGAGTGAGAAGTTTTCCTCTTTAAACCAGGTTATACCTGAATTTGACCCAATGATCAAAGAACAAACTATAAATGCATGGATTTCTAAAGTCGAAGAATGTAGACAAATTTACGAATGGTCGGAAAAACAAGTCATACATTACGCTCTGCCTAAACTCGTGGGCATCGCCAAGACGTGGTATCAAAGTTTGCCTACTCTCCTACATTCTTGGGAAGAGTGGAAAGTTAAATTAATAGAGACATTTCCGTCTAGTCAAAACTATGGAGAACTACTTACAGAGATGTTAAATAAGAAACTACGATTTGGTGAATCCCCTGAGTTATACTATTACGCTAAAATTAACCTACTTAATCGCTGCAATATTCATGGCAAAAATGCTGTTGATTGTATAGTTTACGGAATCGACGACCGAGGTATAAGGTTAGGAGCCCAAGCGGCGCAGTTTACAGAGCCAGAACAGTTACTGAAATTCCTTAAAAATGTTAAACCTGGAACTCCTAGGCAGCCAGATAGGTCGAGTAAAGATAAAGAGAAACTTTCTACTATTCACGCTAATACAAAGGGAACTGACGAGTTGAACAAATCTGAGGATAGAGTTAGGGTTTGCTATAATTGTAATCAGCCTGGTCATCCCAGTTATAAATGTAATAAGCCCACGATAAGATGTACTCACTGTAAATTTTTAGGACATTTGGCAAATGCGTGCCCAAAAGCGGATACGCCCCAAAGAAGCGATAAGGAAAAATCTGTCCTTAATATTGCTAGTTAGATTGCATACAGTACCTATATACACCTTTCCCATTATCGTAAATAAAGGTGCAGTGCCACCTTGATTTAGGTAGTGAATGTACGTTAATACAGTTTTTCAGATGCCGCGAGATTAGGAATCAGTTTCACAACTGGTAAAAATCAGCCTGCGGGTAGTTCTAAAGTGATTGAGGTTCAGAATATCGTAGAAAACGATGTGGAGGTATTAATAGTTGACGACAATCTAATTAACTGTCCTGTTCTATTGGGTCATACGTTTTCAAAACGCCCTGGTATAAAAATAACTAACACTACACACAATTTAGACATTAGTAAGACTGCCGATGATGTCAAGATGCACTTGATTTGTAGCAGTGACAGTTATATCAAGCCTAATGAAATAAAACCTATCCAAGTAATATCAGCTCCGGATTTTTCTGGTTCGTTATTTGTTGCTGGGGGAATATGTGGTCCAATTGGGTCCGAATATTTCTTGTTTTCCGCGGAATAATAATAATAATTTCAAACTCAAACTCAATCTTTTATTTCAAATAAACCATTTACAGGTACTTTTGAATTGTCAGTCAGTCAGTCAGAAAGTTGAATCTAGTCGCTCGTTCCAAACAGTAGATTTCTATGGAGAAGAACTAGCAAGAAACTCCATGAACACTCTTTTAAAATCAATAATATGTTACAAATTCCGGTTACATCATTCATATTCAATCTAGGGGTACAATGTGAGAACAATGTAACAAGTCGCGTACGTTAAAAGAGGTCTAGATGAAAATATAATCATATTAAGCAATTCAACAAATATAACCGAGAACAAGAATAACCGAGGCAGCTAAGAGATGACCAGTCCCAACTAACGACGCCCGTTCACGAACATGACGCACGGATCGGCATCATTTAGCTCAACCATTTTGAAGGGAACCGAATGACCCAACACATGCGCCACCGCCAGCGGGACATCCATTTTTTATTTCTTTAACTTGACAACAATGGTCCACTGGTTAGTAAAAAACTTATGAACAAGGGTTAGTGTTTAATAAGGAATATGAGATAGATAAAGGCCAAGGTAGAGTTTTAATTTTTAATGTGAGTACTAAAGATTTACACATAAACAGTAAACAATTACTTACCCATAGCAAAATACCTCAAGGTTGCAAATACGTGTATGACGTTAAGTTGAGTAACTAAGGCGATGAGTTTGAGCCGAAGCCGAGTTTAATCGGATATTTTAGAACCCCGACTCGTCTTTTCACGGCTTGCTTCACGAGTAAAAAGTTCAAAGCATTTACTCAATCTCTTGGCATTAAACGTATTATACTTAACGCCGTGTCAACCCCTCGAGCTAATGGACAGGTTGAACGGTCGAACAGGACTATCTTGGCTTCTTTAGGCGCGATGACCCACGGAAAAGATCCTCCAACATGGGATCAGTACCTTTCTAATGTACAGTTGGTCATCAATACTACAATACATGACATCACTAAGAAATCGCCTAGTGAACTATTATTTGGGCGTAGGGTAACCAATCCATCACAGGGTATTTTGAGTGAGGTAATTTCTGATACCGGTGATGGATTGGTACAAGGTAGAATAGAAGATGTTAGAGCGGATGTCAGTTGCTTGATGCAAAAGCAAAATGAAGTCGGTAAAGAACGATACGATAGTCGTAAGAAAACGGCTACGCAATATAAAAAAAGGATACTTAGTTCGAATGGTACGGGCGAAAGGGCGACGTTAAGAAGCCATCATTTCTGTAGATAAGATGTATCCCTGGCTATCATTTAAACCTATCTCGGAAAGCGATAATGATGATAGTAACCCTAGTTCAGGCAGCGAGTATGGTACTGATGATTTTACTGACCATAATAAGAACCCAGTCGAAACCTCCTCACTCGACACCAACGCTTAGAATAGTACGTTATTAAAATATAAGTGAAAAGTCCATGCGTATACCGTGACCAGGAAATGATTCATGTTCAAGGTATCGCATGGCATGATCAGCAGGCTGTCTATTGTGGGCATGATTAGCGCAATGATGTGCGGCCTAAGGATAAATCAATGGACAACCTGAAGTGGTATTTGGGACTGCTTATTGTGGGCATGACGTGCACATGATGTGCCGCCCAAGAAGAAGCAATAAGTAGTCCTGGTGATTTCGATTTAGACCACTTATTGTGGGCATGACTTGCACATGATGTGCCGCCCAAGGAAAATCAATGGGTGGTCCTGGTGATCTTCATTTGGACCACTTTTTGTGGGCATGACGTGCACATGATGTGCCGCCCAAGGAAAAGCAATAAGTGGTCCTGGTGATCGTGATTTGTACCACTTATTGTGGGCATGACGTGCACATGATGTGCCGCCCAAGGAGAAGCAATAAGTGGTTCTAGTGATTTTGGCTTAGGTTGCTTGATGAGGGCATGACTTGCACATGATGTGCCGCTCAAGGAATATTTGTGATATGAATGATTCGATATGTCTAGTTGATTTTATTATAACTGAATAGAGGATAACACTTGTTTTCTAGACTGTTTTCAGGCACATTGATGTGCCGGGGATTTTGTGATCTAATCTGTAGTGTACTCAATCAAATTATAGAATCGATAATTGTTTAATTTTGTGATAGGTACTTTGCCTCATAAGATAGAAATGGAGAATTAGACAGTTGTTTGTAATTGCCACCAATAAAACCGTGTTCGATTGATTGTATTGTACAAATATGTAAATAAATACATAGATAAACCTGACAGAAGCCCAATGATATAATAATATAGATAATGTACTAGTTAATTGAAGTAGTTAAGTATTAGTTAAACTGTACTTTTTTTATTTTTTTTATTGTACCTACTTACCAAGTTACTAAACCAACGAAGGCACTCGTTGGCGAGCGGATGGCCGAGCTGTTACCAAATGTAGTAGTATTGTGTACAATTAACTAGCAACACTTAAGAGTTGGCAACACCATACCCCTCTCCTACTTACTGTAGTGTATAGCAAGGAGTCAAAAGACTGCTAAGACTCGACCATTCGATCGCTGGCGAACGACTTGAGAAGATCTATTAGTAAAACCTCTGCCTGATTGACCGTTGGTCATTTAAAGTTGGAAAATATCGTTGTGTACCCGAAGTATTATAATTTAATGTATGCGAACCGATTTGATTCTAAGTCTATTTTCTTGTTGATAAATTGTATAATAAAAGTATATTATCCTGAAACCGTCGTTTTTCTGAGTTGTCTTACACTAGTGACTGGGTTGTGGAGGTCAGATAGGCAGTCGCTCCATGTAAAACTGGTATTCAGCTGCATCCGACCCTAACACAGTTGTGAAAAGATGTTTAAAAAATGTTTATTTGATAAATAGTAGGTTGGTACAAAAAGCGAACATGATTCCAAAATAAATATAACACATACTTACTCAACACACAATACAGACACACACACACAACACACACATACACCCACACACATAAACACATTTACATTATCTGATTCTGAATAAGTTGTCAAAAGCAACAATGAATTCGGTAACTTCTCGAATGGAATAAATTAATATTTCGTATTTAAGTAGGTACCAAAATTTTAATTGAAAAAAATACCCTCTTTTGAAGTGGGCGAGAGTAAGTTTAATATCAATTTGGTTTAACATCGAGAGTTTCTAAGAAGCCCGCAGTACGAGAAATTAATATCCCCATACTTTGGACTTTACGTCTCAAATCGTTCCGAACAGACTCCCCAATTACTGGCAACCGGTGGCAGAGACATACTTAGCTAACGTTTTGACAAGTTTCATCTTTTTAGTTTGAAAAACAGAAAGGGCGTGGTTTGATACGTGTTTCTGGGTGTTTTTTGAATTGTTTAGTTAATTTTACGCGCCGTGTCAGCTAATAAATAACATTTCTTGAATTCAACAACAATATTGGTAATGCTTAAAATTTAGGGTTTATGCATTGGTTTTCTAATTAAACAAAACACATTATCTGCTTAGGGGACGGCTTCCAGTGTTTTGCAGGTGAATGCCAGTGTTTTACATGGAGCGCGGTCTGATTTGCACAACCCAGTTACTGGGTAACACGATACCCCTTGGTAAAACTTGTTGTCAGACTATCTGACTTCTGACTACCCAAAACGACTGTAAAGATTTACGATTGACTGCCCGGACTAAAGGCTTTATGTGCTTCCCGAGGCACGGAAGATTGTCGGTATGAAATGGATGGTCATCCATCTGCGGATCGACCGCGGCAAGCGCAAAGTACCACGTTGTTGACTTATCCACGAGCCCTTCCAATAATGAAACAAATCACATTCACATTTTATTTGCAAATGTTCTTAAGGGTTATCAATCTCTATACGCACAAACAAGCACGTTATCAAAGGTTATATTGAAAATGCCGACCCTAATAGGCGGACCCGTATATATAACGCAAATGTATAGCGACCCTGATTCACCGTGACATGATGGAAGCTAAGCGTGTCTTCACAAAATACAAACGACCAACGATTATTCGGAACATTATCGAAAATTAAATTAGATTATATTTTCATAATATATTTTACCTGTTCTTGTTTCCATAAATTTATGAAGACATTTAGAATCCAATCACAATTCTAAATTTTATGTCCCGATATCTCATCATCAGCATCATCAGCCGAAAGACGTCCACTGTTGAACATAGGCCTCCCCCATAGAACGCCACAACGAGCGGCAACCTGCCGCTTGCATCCACCGGTTACCCGCGACCTTGACAATGTCATCGGTCCATCTGGTGAGAGGCCTACCAACACTGCGTCTATCGGTTCGTAGTCGCCACTCGAGAATCTTTCTTCTCCATCAGTTATGGGTTCTACGAGCGTGGCCTGCCCATTGCCACTTCAACTTGCATATTCTGAGAGCTATGTATGTATCGGAGACCCGATATCTATTTAGGCTAATTTAGTGGATCGTTTAGTAGTAGTGGACTGAATGGAAAAAGAGGTTAAGTAATTAAAGAATCTGTCATCCATACTTGGAGTGTGGATGTGTGCCCGGTTAATGGTAAAAGGCTTATCCCTATGGAATTTAAATATACCTAGCGAAAACTGGGAGCACTATACACCTCTACCTACTCTTATATCTACAGCGACGATGTCTTGTTATGTAATAAAAGTACCTAGATATATATTCACGACATTGTTTGTAAGAAAATATTATATACCTTCTATATATTCTCTCTTTTCATGGCCTACTTATCCCTTACATAAAGTAACATAAAAATACGAACAATGTACGTAATAGTTAAGTTACAAAAATACGCGTTGGTGCAAAGATACGACGGTTAAAGAAAGTAAAGTTCGGACGGTGGGGTCGTATTTTTTGCGTGTACTCGGCTGGTATCTACCGCGCGTCCTAATAAATTAGAACGAACATTTTAGTGATCCCCAGCGGGCTGTAAAAGCGATAGAGGCTGGTAATAATTTGGGATAGTGAACTGTCATGGGGTTTTATTTTATAGATTTGTTAGTTTGGTTTTATTGTTGTGTGTACTTAAGGTGTAATTTGTATCACCGTTCCACAGCGTAAATCCAGTCAATGACTGCCACAATAAATGTTCAAAGAGAATAATCTTCATTGGTCTAGCCTCCTTCCAAATATGTTGGGGTCGGCTTCCAGTTTTACCGGATGCAGCTAAATACCAGTGTTTTACATCACAACCCAGCTACTGGGAAACACGATACTCCTTGGTAAGACTGGTTACCAGACTTTCTGACTTTTGATTACCCATAACGAAGATCTATGAATGACAGCCGGGACCAAAAGCTTTACGTGCTTATCGAGGCGCGGATGCGTCTCGTTATGAAATGGATGGTCACCCATCCACAGACATACCGCGGCAAGCGCAGCTTAACCATGATCGATCGATCCGTATGGCTTTTAGCTACTAACAATAGTCTTAATAAGTCTTTTCTACTAACAAAAGTTACAAATTACAAAATATATATGTTTAGGTTAAGGTATTATTTATCTATGGGCCTATGCAGCCTGAAAATAAATGAATTATTATTATTATTATTATTTAATATACACACATACGACACGGTTGGTGCAGTGGCTGAGCGATCGACTGCTGCGCAGCGTTTTGCGGGTTCGATTCCCGCCCAGGGTAAACATTTGTGTGATGAGCACTTGTGTTTGCCTTGTGTCTGGGTGTTGTTTATCTATATATGTATGTATGTAATTACAAAAAAACAATGTATTTGTGTATGTATATCAGCTGTCTGACACCCATAGTACAGGGTCTCCCTAGTTTGGGGTCAGATGGCCGTGTGTGAAAATGTCCCCACATATTAAAAAAAAAAATGGCAGATAGACCGTGCGAAAAACTGAGAGTGAAGCCGAAAAAGCAAATACAAATTCAAAAGCGAATACCCACATAGACATAAGGATGAAACATATAAAAATAGAATTTAAAACCATATCCTATCTTAACTGGTGTGCAAATATGTATTTTATTGTTAAAAAATCTTGGGGTATTGAAATCAGTAAAATTATAAACAAATAACATGGTGAAACGTGGTAACATTCCTTTTTAATTAAGCATCTCTAGGTTTATAATATTTTCCCACAAATACGTGAAAAGTACTTCACTCACTCAAGTGACCGAAGAGTGGATCCACTTTGCGGTCACTTGAGCAAGGGATCACACAATATTTGAAAACGAGATCGCTTTCAGATTGTTTTGATAGACATATTGTAAGTAGATGAGTTAAGATCATCAAGACGACTGGTCAGTGGTCACGCTTCGATACAGGAAGCCTAGAATAGGGACGTTGGTAATCTTTGGAGGAGGCCTTCACCGGAGGAGGGGTTCTGGAAAACCAACTAGATACTTAACATACAATAAAAAATAAACAAGTAAATAGGATGGAAATAATAGGATCTTTGTTGGAGGCCTTTGTTTAGCAGTGGACGAGAAAATACTGGTGATGATCATGATAGAATAGAATTGAAATAGAAACCCATGTAAGTTAAGCTTATTATAAAATTTCAACTAAGAACAATGTATTATTTTTTTCCACGAAATATTAGAAGGAAAAAGACCGCTTCCTTACTTACTAAAGTGCGTGGCAGTTCCAATAGCATTCTGAAGGCCCTAGCTGATCAGCTGGATGTCTCAATGGTAAGGCATTTTGTAAATATATTGGTGCGACAACGGCAACCTTGCCGTTCATAATGTATTTCTCTTTTGTATGTGGTTCTAGATTATGTTACTAATCCGAAGATTAAGTTTTTGTTTTTTTTTAATAACAATTGGACCTATGTAGTCAAACAAATAAAGGAATTGTTAAGACGTAACGTTTGAATTTTAATGTATTGCTGACTGGGTTATCAATTTATAGCGATATATGGCCATATATGTCGACAAAAGAGACAGCTTGTTTTAATTATTAAACAGCTTCTGGTTCGGTGTAATTAGCAGAGTATATGCAGTACCTAATACTTCGTGGTAGTACCTAATAATACATAGTAATAATTAGCCACTATCAGTACACGTTACCTGATAAACCAATATTCTGTATCCTTAATTAATTAATTATCTCCTATGATGGATGCGCGATACGATTCAGTCCAATTATTAAACAGATACTAGTTTATATGATAGGTAATTAGCAAATCTTAATTGGAAACTATTGTTGAGATAATTGGTTGCAATAGGTATGTTAATATCAGTAGAGCATTTTGTAAATCTGTGGATAAATAAATATTCATGTATTTATTTATTACAAGCACTTTGCCCGGGCCTTTGCCCGCGTAAATCTGACGAATCCCTATTTTTTTTTTAGTAAAATCTAGCCTATAGCACTTAGGGATAACGAAGCTTTCTATTGGTGTAAGAATGTTTAAAATCAATTAAGTATTTTTTTAATTTATAAATAAAAAAAAACAGCTCATAATATTAGTTGCCTCCATGACCTCGGTTGTCATACCTCGGTATAGATAATGTAAAGGATATTATGTTAATACTCTTTACATTGCATTTGCCTGACCGAAGCTAGTTCTGGCTGAAAAAAAAAACTCCAAACTGGCAGGCTCTAGAAAGGGTTTAAATTCAAAGAATGGGCATTTGTTATTTTTATTTGGGCATATTGGTTTTGGCTACGTGGCAAGCACGTTTTTATTTTAATATTTTTAGAAAAAGGTCAGTTGATTCTTACTCTTGTGTAGTTTTGACTTCCCAGACGTGACTTCGATACCGTCAGGGTCACGACAGTACAAACCTATCACATCTTCGATGGACTATCAGTAATGGGCTCCAGACACGAAGCCAGTTGGCGAGTCAGTCACTGGCCTTCCACTAACCTTGTGTACAGTAGTAATTGGCATCGTGAACGCATTAGTCCAGCGATAAGCCACGATACGATATGCACAAGATCGATCGTGGATGGAGTACTGTTAGCATCTTTGGGATGGATCAGCCAAATACCAGCCGGAGGCGTGGGAAGTTATTGATAGACGTGTCAAGAGGCCCTTGTTAAGGCTAAGCTCCAGAGCCTTGGACATCGCCGCACCGTTTTCAGCCTATTGGTCTTTTATCGGGTACATTTCGGAGAGTGTAATTTGGAATTGCACAACTTAATTCTGCCATCCCCATTCCATCATCGGACGAGCAGAGACACGGCGAAGCGTCACCACTATACCGTTGAAGTTCCGCGGTCTTGAAGCCAGCGCTTTGCTTCCACATGTATTGTGAGAAATGCCATACTGTGGAATTCACTGCCCGCCTCTCTGTTCCCCGATAAATATGATCTGGGTATATCAAAGCATGAGGTAACTGGTTCATACCAGTCCAGACTTACGTACTTAGGATCAAGATCAGCTTAGTTGCGGATAAAAAAAGACATTAACTCGCAAACTGGCCTCGCACCAGAGTTCATAACACAGATAGTTCGACTGCCGGTCAACCTTAGGCTGGATGTCCATTCACACGGACCAAGGCAGCAGAGCGGACTGTGCAAGTCGGCTGCGGCACCCCCCGGCCCGTATTTTGCGCCTCCCCGCCCCACTTTCTCGCCTCTTTTCGCCCCGCTCAGCTTCCCGGTTTTGTATGAATTTTAAAACTAGTTCGCAAAGTCTTGCCTACTGTAGAGGAGCGGAGATTGAAAGCAATTCCATTAGTTAATATTTCGCACCGCTCCGCTTCTCTCCTCTCCGATCCAGTGGGTAGTCCGCCTTATTCATAGATATTAAATGAATATATTTATCTGACAAATGGCCTGACAACAAGAAACTAAAAGGGTTCTCTGTGCCCTTTTTCATTAAAGGGTGCTCGTTCATGCCGACGAAACGACATTTTTGCTCCAGACATAATTACGAAAAGGTTAAAAATTACGTTAAAACATTATTAAAATTAAAAGCCTGTAAAATCGCTTTTGCTTTAAAGTGGGCCAATAATGAAATACCTGCCAGCTAGTTGGTAATTATGAAGCTTTACTCTACTTAAACGAAGTGAGTTAATTCATCTCTTGAGTTTATCAAATCTGGAATGAAGGCTACTGTTACTTAGTTAAGGTTAAATTACGACACGTGTATACTTTGTATTAGAAAAAATGATAATAATGTAATTGCATAAAAATTACGTAGAATTTAACATTGCCCCCAAACGAGGCAAACCTGTATCTTGGGTACCAATACGACAGTATAAATATTAGTACCACCGTACAGTAGCGACACGCCCCGCCTCTTTCCGAAACACTGTTCCTCACTTCTTCCCGCGTCGAACGTGCTCTCGAAACTGCTTTTATTTCTCGCGGCGCGTAGACACGCACACACACACACACACGTATTTGTACAGTCTGTTATTTTAGTAGTAGTGTAGGTAATTAAATCGTTTCGTTTGTATGGAGTGTCGTAAGTGTGCCAATACGGAGGGTTTGACGTTAAATATTTTTAAACAGGTGTTCGTGTTTTTTATTCACATTTACATAAGAAAAGAAAAAGAAAAGTAATAATATTATAAAAATAAAACAAACTAGATATGAACGCAGTTCTCTAACCTACTAATACACGTAGAGTAATTATACACAGAACAATCGTAATTGTAACATGTTAAGTAATAAGTAGATAAGTACCCATGTGACGATATCAATTTCTATATGAATAGCATTAAGCGTGAATTATTAAAAAAAAATGCAAACGGCTCAATTCGGTGATTTCACAATTTGAATAATCCATACTATATGAATCCGAAAGTGAGTTTGTTTCGTTTGTGTCGCTTTCACAGCTAAAGTACTGAAGCGATTTTGATGAAATTTGGTACAGACTAATTTTGAACTTGTTTTTAATAAAGGACAAAGGCAAATAAAAAAATATATACTACTTTTATACCGTTCTTGCTATTTAATATATACTTGTAGGTTAGAAAAATCATGTGGGAATTACTTCTCACATAATTTCAAGTAGGTACTTGTAAGCTGTTTATCTTTAAAGTAACACTTTAAGTTGTACGGCAAACTAGTGGTGTTAATTTTGAAGTAGGTTTAATACAAACAGCGATAATTTTCTCTTGCACTAAACCTAAATATTGCCAGAATTGCCACTTAAAAGTTAGGCGTCGTTTAATATCTGTGCTGCAGCAACTTTGGAAATCACCTGTTCTGAGCAAATAACGACATTTAGGTAGAAAGTGGTGTGTCAAAAATGTTTTATTAATAGAGAAAACGGACATTGGTGCCAATTCTGTTGTGCAAGAGCTAAACTTATTTTAATCTATTTATATCTCTTTCTCTTAAATAAAACAAGAAAGAGACAGATATGAATATATAAGAGCAGTCGATTTAAGTTGATCTAAAATATTAATATAATTATAATTGGCATGTCAGAACGTATCTATACTAATATTATAAACCTGAAGAGTTTGTTTGTTTGTTTGGTTGAACGCGCTAATCTCAGGATCTACTGGTTCGAATTGAAAAATTATTTTTGTGTTGGATAGTCCATTTACCGAGGAAGGCTATAGGCCTGCGAAGCCGGGTCGGGTTGCTAGTTGAATAACAAAACGGCGAAGTTTAAAAAATAAACTAATTTGACATCTCTAACTTAGTTTTTAACTATCGCCGTCCTTTTCTTCAGCTGCCTGGTAGTAAGAGATGCCAACTATCTAATTCTAGTTTAGTTTGTGAACAAGGGAATCAGTGTCATTGACTGATCAAGAAATCTCGAACACTATTTGACTTTGACACTATGCGGACGAAGTCGTGAGCAAAAGCTAGTCTAAACTATGTAAACTAAAATTAGGATTTTTGAAAAGATTTGGATTTTTGTATCATCATCATCATCTTTCTGCACTTATTCCATGTTACTTGGGGTCAGCGTAACACGTTATCTTCTTCTTTTCCGTCATGACATCAATTCTTCTTCTTCTTCACACAATCCATCCATCTTTTCTTTAATCTTCCTCTCCCTGTCCATCCATCCACATATGTACTAACATTCATAATTCCTTTTGTTACAAACTCTCGAATGTCGATTGTACCGCATGGGTGCATAAGTTGCGGAGGTTTGACCTTCACATTTTTCGCTGAACAGTCGTTGAGTTACAGCATTTACACAGTTACAATTTATACCGGGAACTCGTTCTAGAACAAAATAACTACACATGCTTTCGGTTTTACAGCTGAAAACAAACTATGCTATCCAAGTTTTCCATTTCAGTAGAATTGTAAAATTGTAATGGAACGTTCGTGCTTGTGAGGAGTAATCCGAAGGACTGCTGTCGTGTGGTGCAGTGTAACGAGGGTCGTTTCAATTTGCTTCTCGAATATCACACGATAATAAATATGGTGTATGGGGGATTGCATGGATTCCAGACCAACCAGTATAAATAAAAAAAAAATATTGCCTATATCTGTGTCATACATTTTGACCTTGATCTTAAAAACAACAGTGTTATACCTTAAACTGTTATATGCAAAATAAATAAATACACACACACACACACACCCACCCACCCACACACACTACACTACACTAGGTATATTTTATGCAGTTGCAGAAAAAACCTCAAAACATATTTCTAAGAGAAGCTTAACAATAATAATAAACATTTATTTCAAACCAGTTCCTTTTCCCTATCCTCTAACCTTTGTTAGTAAACTGTCGCCTAGCCTTTTCATCACAACTATATTTGGGTCAGCTTCCAGTCTAACCAGATGCAGCTGAATACCAGTGTTTTACATGGACTGACTGCCTGTCTGACCTGCACAACCCAGTTACGGGGTAACACGATACCCCTTGGTAAGACTGGTTGTCAGACTTTCTAGCTTCTGACTACCCTAACGATTGTCAAAGATCTACAAATGATTGCCAGGACCAATGGCTTTACGTGCTTTCCGAGGCACGGAGGGGTATGAAATGAACGGTCATGCATTGCTTTTACGTCTTGTATTGATCAAATCTTTTAATAAGGGCCGTGTGTTGTTGATATTATCAGTTAGACAGGCTTTTGCGTTCCAACTTATATTCCAACAGCATGAAAGAACTCCCACAGATCTGCAAAAACAACATCTAGTGTAGCATTAAATAAAACTTAGGTAATCTTCAAATTACTTTGGAGAGCAGACGAAGCGTAATCAGTGATCATGCGGCGATTAGAGCCCGACGTTTCCTCGCCTACCCCCGCCTACCCTCGCCTACCTCCACTACCATCCTAACGTAAATAACGGAAAATACTCTGATCGAAAAATAAAAGGTGTTCCTAATGCTCTGAGGATGTGTTTATTTAGTAGTGAACGTCTAATTGTAGAAACAGGATAGATTAGAAGAATTCTTAATTAGGTAGGTAGCAGGTAGATATAAACCGGTCAAGTGCGAGCTGGGCTCGTAAACAAAGAATTCTGCTCCACCGTACAATATTGAACACTACGTACAAAAGCTGCGTGGTGCCGTGTGGTGCCAGTCGTGAATAGCACCACCCCATTTCTACCCGTGGGTGTCGTAAAAAGCGACAGAAGGATATTGACGAGAGGATGGGCAGCAGCGTCCTTATGAGTACCATAACACCTACTGCGACCGCCAACATGTACCAGCCAAGTATGGCGATTACGGCTGAACCACCCCTTGGGGAAGACCTATGCCCAGCAGTTAAGTAGGCGTCTAAAAGTTGACATGATGACGTACAAAAGAACACGTTTCTTGTACAGGGACCCGTTTCGTTTTTTTTTATGGTTTTTTTTAACCGACTTCAAAAAAAGGACGAGATTCTCGGTTCGACACGTATATTTTGTTTTTATGTGTGACCATGTATAACTATTTACAGTGTAAGCCGGTTTCGATGATTATTTTTTTAATGGATAGTGTATACCTCAAAATTAGTCCAGTGTACATTTTATGAAAATAACCTCTAAGGGTGAATAATTAAGGGATGACTTCATTTGTTTTAGTGCCGTTTCTTAATTAATTTGAAAGTTATGAAGTAAACACTAAAAAGTTTTTTATAAAATAGACAACCGTCTCCAAAAACGAAAAAGAAAAAAAACATTTTTTTTTGAGGCATTTGCCTTTTTGACATATAGTTTTTAGTGCCTACTTATAGCGATACAGCGGCTGCATTTATACGCATTCTGTGAAATTTTTAAAGTCAAAGTCAAAGTCAAATCATTTATTTTAATTAGACGATTAAAAGGCACTTTTGAACGTCATAATAAATAAATATAAAGTTGATTCTAGTTGCCCATTCCAAAAGGTAGTTTCGTATGGAGAAGAATGGGCAAGAAACTCCATACTTGCCCAAATAACAATACTCTTTTAAAAATAAATGTGTACAATATTTTGCATTTACAGTTTACAGTTAGATAACTATACGTGAATACGATGGACCTTGCATAAAAACACTATATTGAAGTATTTACAAAGTATTACAAGATAAAGAATGACAGCTAAGTTATATACATAGATACATAGTGTTCACATATTATTATTTACAATGATTGTAAAAGTAGACAACCACTTTTACAATCACATACATTTCAGCAAACTATGAACCAGTTAAGTGTCTGCCTATTACGGTTCAAAAGATACAACCCGCTGACAGACAGACCGACGAATAATAGTCTTATGCTGGCACTTCAGATGGCGTATTTGTACAAATATTCGCCTTATTTGGATAATACAAATCTTACCCTATGGTTATTGAAATAAAGTCCAATTTGTATTATCCAAATAAGGCGAATATTTGCACAAATACGCCATGAGAAATACCATCCATACAAATACAAATAGCCGTTTGGCACCCTTTGGGTACACAACCTAAAAAAATAATACGTGAATCGCTTTTCTAATGCAATTTATTCTTTGTTTTTCTTTTTAGATTCCTATAATTAGGTAGATTAAGCTGTTTTCGAGCCAAACCATAACAGTACATAAGCCCCACCACATGATTCTACAGCTCCATTCTAGCTACGGTTGCTACGGCGTAGCAGATCCGTGAACACCAGCTACGACGTAGCAGACCGCTAAACAGGGTGCTACGATCGCGTAGCTGCGTAGCAACGCATCGTCGAACTTTGCAAATGAAGGGGCTATTTAACGACTTTTACAGATTTTAAACTGACAATCACGTCAAAATGTGAAGTGTAAATGATTTGAAAAAAATATATGTTAAACTAGAACATTCTCTTAATCATATAGAAAGTGAATATTTTTAATTAAATTCATATTATATAGTTTTTTTTTTAATTTTGAAAGAATACTACTTTTATTTAATTTTTTCGACTAAATTTTGAGAGTTTTGGACGCAGATTGCGTCCGTTCTGCATCAGTTCTGCGTCCAAAACTCTCAAAGTTTAGTAGTATTCTTTCAAAATAAAAAAAGGCGTAGTATACGCCTTTTTTTATTTCATTTATTCAATCTATTCAAAAGATAGATAATAAAATTGTCTGTAAGATGGTGTAAGTTTCGTTTAATTATACCTGGTAGATTTTGTGTGATTGTCAATGTTTTGTCCGCGTCAGACACAACTTCACGTGTTAATTAAACTATATAATATGAATATCATTAAAAATATTCACTTTCTATATGATTAAGAAAATAAAAAATAAATAAATAAATAAATAAATATCTTGGGACAACTCACACACGGTCATCTGGTCCCAAGCTAAGCAGAGCTTGTGTTATGGTAACCAGACAACTGATATACATACTTATATAATTTATAAATACATACATATTATAGATAAACACCCAGACACAGAACAAACAATCATGCTCATCACACAAAGTTTGTCCTGGGTGGGAATCGAACCCAAAATGTTCTAGTTTAACATATATTTTTTTCAAATCATTTACACTGCACATTTTGACGTGATTGTCAGTTTAAAATCTGTAAAAGTCGTTTAATAGCCCCTTAAGTCTGTACATAACTCATACTAGTCATTGCATATCGTGTAATTGTCAAAACGGTCGGCGCAATGGCTGAGCAGTTGGCTGCTACCCTGAGTGTCGCGAGTTCGATTCCCATACGGAAATATTTAATTTTATCTAGACTAATATTATAAAGAGGAAACACCGAAACTACTCATCTAATTTCAAAAAATCTTTCACCAAAAGAAAGCTACGTTGTTCCTGAGTGCTATATGCTATATTGCATTATCAAAAAATTATTGATCCTTGAGAAAATTCACACGGACGAAGTCGCGGTCAAAGTGCTAGTAAATTTATTTTTAAGGAACTAGCTTTTGCCCGCGACTTCGTCCGCATGAATATCGGTTATCGCAGATGTAGACGAAATCGCGGATAAAAAGTAGCCTATATCCTTCCCCAGGGTTCAAGCCATTTTCATACCAAATTTCAGCAAAATCGGTTCAGCCGTTTCATCGTGAAAGCGTAACAGACAGAGTTACTTTCGCATTTATAATATTAGTATGGAAGTATGGATTAGTAATATTTAATTAGTATTAGTATGGATAGTTAAAATAATTTAAAAAATATCTATAATTCAATATTAAATACTGTAAGTATGGATTTCGTGGACGACGACACGGTTGGCGCAGTGGCTGAGCGATCGACTGCTGCGCAACGTGTTGCGGGTTCGATTCCCGCCCAGGGTAAATATTTGTCTGATGAGCACTTGTGTTTGCCTTGTGTCTGGGTGTGTGTCTATATGTTTTATATATGTATGTATTTAAAAAATGTATTTGTGTATGTATATCAGCTGTCTGACTCCCATAGTACAGGGTCTCCCTAGTTTGGGGTCAGATGGCCGTGTGTGAAAATGTCCCCACATATTATTATTATTATTATTATTTAGTCGAGTCGCACGGGACCGGTCAATGTGGCGACACTTGGGGGAGGCCTATGTCCAGCAGTGGACGTCTTTCAGCTGAAATGATGATGATGAAGTATGGATTTTACGTAAATCTGTTTCATCCAATTTTAAACGTATTGAGAGTAATCAGCGTTCACGTATCAGCGATCAAACGCGACGATCCTGTTAATACAAAGCAGCAAATAGAGAGTGGAAAGTAAATACCGGCGAGTGTGCCAGCTCGGAAACGAATGCGTCTCGCTCCAACACAGGGGCAAAGAAATACGAGTAATAATATACTCACACGTGCGGCTAGTTAAACAAATAGAGGCTGGATACTTTAGAATGGAAAAAGAAATATTAGAAAATACCTTTAACCTAGTTACAGATGGAAGACGAGGGCTCCTACACGTGGAGACTTATTGTTATCCTATTGTCTGGCCAGTATGATGTCTTGTAGAATCAGCAACAAAAGTAGATTTATTACATTTTCATATCCTCTAAAAAGGCACAAAGACAAATACGATGTAAGTAATAAATAAATAAATAAATAAATAAAATTCATTTATTTCAGGCAAGACACCCATACGACAAAATTACATAAAATTGTAACGTTGTATCGTTACTTTACCTGAAAACAATTAAAATCACAACCAAATATCAACAATTAACCTCACCATAACAAATAAATGTCAAATCACACAACAGATTATTATTATTTAGAGTTGTCTTAAGTTACTATTAGCTATAGTACTAGTGAAGTCCGCCTAATTGTTGTATCCGAACGTGTGAAATGAGGAATGTTATCTATGCTAATTACCGTATTTAAGCCACGTCGAAGGACATGACAGTCCTTTTTTCGAATTCCGGCATCGGCAAAGATAGACAGAGGTACACCTGCTACCCATTGTCGTATTCACCATTTTCATTTTATTTGCCAGTTTAAATTGACTAATAATAGTCTAAAGTATTAAACTCAGTGAATTCATAACCCCATATTGGGTAAGTGTTGACAGCTAACTGTATTTTACATTTCGTGTTCCTACCTTATAGGTTATGTTAGGGCGTGCACCTATGTAATTGTTTAGTTTCTTCTTATTGCAGCTTAATACGCCTTACGCGTTATTTCTAATGCAGATGCAACCTATTTGCTCCTAGCTCAGTGCATTTTGTTACACGTAGGTACCTATTTACCACGCGGTTCGAATCTGTAAATCATGCCTTGTTTCTTTGTTAAAGTCAAGACATCCATTGCTCATTGTAAACTCCGTACTGATTGTGACAACCACACACACCTTCATTAGCGCACTAATACATCTCGCTTTGCTTACGCTTTGGTGTCACAATCAGCGGAGATGACCTTCGGCCATCTTGTGACACGCTGGACGTTGCATTCCAGGGTCCAAAGTTCCGGCCAAACACCTGGATTTTTATTGATCCGCGGACATCAAGTGCATCCCAACGTTGGGTGCCGCACCACCGCTCGTCCACACCGCCGGACAACAGCTCCGCGCCCCCGGGTCCTTATTTATCCCGCGTGGCCGCGTCGAGCTCACTTCGGGTCTGGCAACATCACCCGCCGACCGTCACCACACCTGGCGTCTCTAGCGTGGCACACCGCTGTGATCGTCGTGCCCAAGGCTGAGCCAGGAGAGTACAGTGCAACTCCCAGGGGAGGTTGAAAGGGACTTAGTGACCGTAAACTTACCCACTCCTTTTCTTTAATACATTTTTTTTTATGTTGACCGGTTACGTTGACTTTTCTTTTATGTCCTCCACGTAACCCCTACGTCACAAAATAATACTTTAAATGTAATACTTTACATTATTTCAGGTCATAGTCAAGAGTTTATTATAGTATTATTATTAGTTTATTTAGTATTAGTTTCGCTGCAGACTGTACACGCGAGCGATTTTCAAAGATTAATCTTCTAATATATAAAAAGTCTAGTATTTGTTATTGACATTCTCCAAATTGGCTTGACCAATATTTTTTTATTTTTAACCGATTTCAAAAAGGAGGAGGTTATCAATTCGAATGTATATATATATATCTTTTTTTATGTATGTTCGGGCATAACTCTGTAATATATAGACGGATTTGCAAATTTTTGTTCGAAAGGAGTTTATATAATGGTCCTATATAAATTTTACCAAAATTGGTTTAGCCCTTTTTGAGAAAATCAACAAAAGCCCAAAAAAAATACTTAGACGACGTTTTAGTTTCTCCAATCTTTGGAGGACTTACAATCTCTTTTCAGTGTGTCGCCGTTTCTTAATGGATTTGGATGTTAAGGCAATACTAAAAAGCGAAAAATAAAAAGTTATTAAAAAAAAAAGAACACCGCCTTCAAAAACTAAAAAGTGATAAATAACTTTAACACAGAACACACATTACTTTACTTTCGGAAGAGTCGTTTAAGTTTTGTATTGCCACTGACTTCCGAAAGTAAAGTAATGTGTGTTCTGTGTTAAAGTTATTTATCACTTTTTGGTTTTTGAAGGCGGTGTTCTTTTTTTTTTTGAAAAAGCTTTTTATTTTACATACACTTGTATATTTGGTAGGTTGGCAATTTTTTTTTATGTGGCAATACCACGTTTGCCGACTTTTTTTTTGCGCATAATGGCATAAAAGTCATTAGTCCGCGCAATAACACTTTGCCCGACCTGAGAATCGAATTTAGGAAGTCAACTTGTAACATATTCTAGTTACGTACAAGTATCAATTAGTAATCAATGTTTACAATCAAAGGTGTCAGCTTGCAAGTGTTCCCAGACATGTCCCGACGTGTTTACACTCGCTGCACACGGCCTCACACATCTCTACACTAACTAACACACTATTACTGGTTGTGGTTAGGCGGTTTGCAGGTACGTCTCTGTTACCTTACACCAAAGTTAAAGTCAAAGTTTTGTATGTAAAGCATTGGTTAGCCATGCCTGCTGCTTCGTCCGCCTAAATGTCGGTTACCGCGGAGGCAGACGAAGTCTCGAAGTAAAAAGTAGTAAAAAGTATCTCATTAAGAATAGAATTGGAATATTAATTGTTTGTAGAGCAGCACATAGTGTAGCTTTGCGATACTTAACATGGAATACGAGTTCATCTACGTGGGAGTCAAATATCCTACGAAACTCGAAAGTAGTGTAGAATTCTATCGGTAAATATTTTATAATAATTAAACCAGTATTTTCAGAGGTTACCTGTTACAAAAAAACTATGTCGGTGGCGGTGGCTTTGTTCTGTTTGTTGTTTTGTATTGCCACCGACTTCACATTTCTTTAGTCTTTAGACATTACTTTAGTTTCGATTAAAGTAATGTGTGTTCTGTGCAGTTATTTATCACTTTTTAGTTTTTGAAGGCGGTTGTTTTTTATTGAAAAAAGTTTTTCATAATATTAGTTAGTATAGGGAGGAGCTCGTGGCTAAGCAGAAGCCACACGGAGCGATCGGTCCTGGTTACTTTGTGCTTGCCACGTGACGTGGACGGGTGACCATCCACGGAGACCCTTCAGCCTGGGTAAAGCCGTTGGTCTTGGCTGTCATCCGTAAATCTTTGACAGTCGTTATAGGTAGTAGTCAGAGACCAGAAATTCTTACCAAAGAGTATCGTGTTACCTAGCTACTGGGTTGTGGGGATCAGATAGGCAGTCGCTCCATGTAAAACACTGGTATTCAGCTGCATCCGGTTAGACTGGAAGCTGACCCCAATATACTAGGGAAAACGCTAGGGAGATGATGATGTAATATTAGAAAAGATATCACGCACCCTGTCTTATAAACGAACGGCTTGAAAAAATTCACGACACGAGTGTCAACGACTGCGGTTCCATAATGATTATATCACTTCTGTGAACAAACAAGAGAAACGGTCCCTAAATAAACAAACACGCGCCGGGATGGAATTGAGATTGAGCAAATAAATAAAAATTAAGAGAAATGAAATGACACAGATGTTTGTAGGATCATTGAACTCATATGTCTCATATGTTGTCGTGTGTTTTTATTCAACATAGTTGGCGCAGTGGCTGAGCGATCGGCTGCTACGCTGCATGCCACGGGTTCGATTTCGGCATAGAACAAATATTTGTTTTTATTTGGCGTAACGATTTTTTTTTTCAAATTTACGTCTGAATATTCATACAGAGTGTCCTGTGATTCGATATTCATTCCATGACGTAAAGTGTGTGTGTTTTTTTTAACAGTTAACCACCCCCTAAGGTCTAGGTGAAAATTCAAAGGATTTATAAAACATTATGCTATTTGGTTTTGGACCTTAAAACCATACATCACTAAGGACCATAATGTAACGTTATCCCAATATCCACCAATAATGCTGGTATGTTTTTAACGAAGTTTAAAGATATTTTTAAACCGGTTGGGACGGTTAAGCCAGCCGCTATTCGCTTACGATGGCACAATCATATTGAGTTGTAAAATCAAAGCGGATTTACAACATGGTTATTTTAATATTCGCTTTCTCGTATTCATTCATAGATTACTAGCTGACCCTACAGACGTTGTCCTGTCCCTATCTACCTTACCTACCTACCCTACCAATCTACCTACCTACCTACCTACCCTACCCTACCTATACCTACCTACCTACCTACCTACCTGTCTACCTACCTAGGTAGGTAGGTAGGTATAATGTAATTATATATCCAAGGAATATAAAAAGTTTCATACAAACTTTTATCCTCTTTTTCACCCCTTTGGGGGTTGAATTTTGAAAAATCCTACCTTAGTGGATGCCTTCGTCGTGGAGAAATACGTGTGCAAAATTTAAATTTTCTAGCCCTAAGGGTTTGGTCTGTGCGTTGATACATCAGTCAATCACTTTTGCCTTTTATATATATAGATTTCCATAATTAACATTAACACGACAGCGATATGGCTATACTCCATTCACTACAATATTGCTACATTCTTTCTTTTTTTATAGTACGTAGTTATTTCATCTATATAACCTAATATTGTTATTTGTCCGCTTTTGGTTTAAATGTAGTTTAGTATATTGATAAGTTATTACAACAACGAACAAACTACAATACAACTGTGCTTTTGTTTTGGTACAAAGTTATATAAAACTAGCTAAAGCCCGCGGATTCGCCTGCGTAAATTTTAGAATTAAGCCAAAGTCCTTGTCATTGTTCCACGGAACACAAAACGGGATAAAAATTATCCTAGATCAATATCTATTATGTGTACCTTTAGCTAATTCTTGTTCTGCCGTTTAGACGTGAAAGAGTAACAGACATCCATCCATCCTCACAAACTTTCACATTTATTATATACTAGCGACCCGGCCCGGCTTCGCATGGGCCTATAAGCCTTGATAAATGAACCATCCAATACAAAAATAATTTTTCAATTCGAACCAGTAGATCCTGAGATTACAGCGTTCAACCAAACAAACAAACAAACTCTTCAGCTTTGTAATAATAGCAGCAGTGGCGTGCCTTCCATTAAAGCCGAAAACCCAGGCCTGCAATTCGATAATGCGAAATAATAAAAAAAAACATAGAAAGCACAATATTAAAATATCTCTAAGTAGGTATTGAATAATTTTTTCATCTCTCGGGCTTGCCATAACTTTGACCCCTAGGCAAGCCACTGATTAGTAGGTATAGATAGTATAGATTAGTAGGATAAACACCCACAATTATGGCCAAATACTCCAACGTCACTCCATTTTAAGTCACGTGGTATCTCTATCACTTTACGTCAAAGTGAATGTGACAGTATGAGATACCTAACGGCATCTTAACATTGAGTAGTGTTTTAGTATTCGGCCATTACGCCATTTTTATAAGAGCCTAAACATACATAAATTATTACACCCTTCATAAACATGATAGGAATGTGCTCGTTGCTAAGTAAAAACCGTATGTGTCAATCAGCCAAGGTTAAGCTAAATTTGTCGCTGTCGGTTATTGGATGGGTGACCATATTTTGCATAACCAGACCCCTCTGTGACACGGAAAGCACGGAAATATACAAGGTGTAACGATAAACATGCAAATATCACGCGTATGAGAAATTTTAAATTGGACGACAACCATTTGTGTTTGTTTACCTATTTTGGCAGGTTTGCGCACGTGATGGCTTGACTTATTAATAAATAGACAGGGCAACATGTATAATGAAGATTTTTTGAAAAATGTGACCTATATTAAAAAGTGGTTCAATTGATTCTGCTCGTTATTCTAATCAAACTATTTTCAGGTTTTGCGTATTTAACGTTACACCTTGTATATATAGATACATTTGACAGTCGGTATAGGTAGGTAGTTAAAAGTCAGAAAGTCTGACAACCAGCCTTAACAAGGGTTCAGCAGCATTTAGTTAGACTGGAAGCCGACCCCAATGTGGGAAAAGGCTCGGCAGATGATCCTTCAAAAACAGTCGTTTGTATACAAAATGTTCAGTGTAATATATCTAAGTTACGAACATGTACAACAAAAGCGATGGGGCTTTTAAACTTCAGAACAAACTTGTAGACCAGAATATTATTGTTTACTTCGAGTTTCGTGTACCTCCGCTCACAACTTAACAAAGTTGGATGTGAAACTACGGTTTATAATTATACGGAAGGCGAATAAGAAGAAAGGAAGAAAGACGAGCGATTACGCTGTTGTGAGTTAAATAATAATGTCTTATCCATAATTCTTTAGTAATATTATAAAGTGGTGAAGTTTGATTATTTATTGATGTGTAAAGTCTAAGCGTAGTACACGGTAGGGGCTAGCTGAGACGCGTAAGCATCAGATGACGTCACCGCAAGGGATATGCGTCAGACGACGTCACCGTAAGACTTGTTCATGTATGCGTGAGACTGGTACTGATACGAGCACACATGTATAGTGTTTACACATCAATTCTCATGGGTACCTTGGCACTCACTTATTTTTATGTTTGTAAGTGGTAATCTGTGGAAGTATTGATCTGACCACGTGTGCCATAGCACAGTATAAGTATTAGTTCTACCGTACAGTAGCGACACGCCTCGCCTCCCACCGAAACACTGTTCCTCACCTCTTCACGCATCGAACGTGCTCTCGAAACTGGTTTTAGTTCAAGCGGCGCGTAGACACGCACACACGCAAATTATATGAACTGGAGCCGGAGGATGCAAAAAAAACCAATTTACTTAACTCAATTTTATTATGGAAATAATTACAATATAATTTTACTGATAATTGGTCGATGTTTGTACCAAGAATGAATATGATTTTAATAGTTTTCTTTTGGTTGGAACTATTGCGAAGCGGAGGTGGCGCGATGTAGTCACGCGTTTGCTGAGTAGGCGCCTCGTGAGGGCCGCGCCGCGGTTGCGATGCGCAGTAATGGTGTCGGTTAGCGTCAGCATTCCTTCTATTACACCGAAGCGTATCTAGCAGTCCGCCTGTTACACCAATGCGTATTTGTACAGTCTGTTATTTTGGTAGTAGTGTAGGTAATTAAATCGTTTCGTTTGTATGAAGTGTCGTAGGTGTGACCATAGGCTATGTTTAATTGTATACTTGACTAGCGTGCGGACGAAGTCATGGGCAGAAGGTTGTTCGAATATAGTGCGAAAAGAAAACTTGAAAATCTTTCTTTAAAAATTATTGTCCCGATCATAGCAAATTATGTAGAAATCGAAAGATATATCATGTGATGATTTAAATGTTGAGTTAGTTTTAGTAAGCACATTAAATCGCTTGTTTTCAAAACAGCACTTGTCCAAAATTCCAAAATTTTTTTTTCAACGGCAACCCTCTTATTTCGGTACTGTTCAATTTTTTTTGAAACAATACTACACTAGTCCCATACATTCTATCAGATTTCTAAAGGCTACGTAAAATGCGTTTAGTTTCCAAACATCTTTAGTCCGGGACTTATGCTCTATGGAAAACAAACATCAGTCACTGACATTGACAGTTGACACTTGTCAACTTCATCGTTTTTTGCCGCTCTTGTCCTGTCGTGTGATTTATTTCTCTGCTAAGATTGGATACAATGCCTTTAAAATGCCTTCAAAGAATTTAGACATTCAATCAAAAGGCCAGGTCTTGTTCAAGCACATGAGTTCATAAACAACCCTATAAAAAATACATTTAAGTTACGTTATGCCCAAAGAGTACGTTTTCCACACAAAAAGGCATATGAGGGTGTTAACCCCATAAACTCAAAGAAAATTCAAGATATTAATAAGCTGATGAGTTATATTCCTGATATTCATCAAGATTTTTATACTGAAATATTGGCATGGCCAACAACACAAACCGATTTTGTAGACAATGAAGATGATTAAAAACTTGCTTTTATATGTAAAATTTAATGTAAAATGAAAATAAAAATAAAGGTTCATAAATTACCTACAAATTGTATTATTTTAAAATAAAATATTAATATGAGTAGTATTACATTTACTGACTAAACAACACATGTCCACTTTTGTTTTCCAAACAGCACATGTCCAAAATTTTGAATATAAAAAAAAGACTAAAATTATTTTTTTATTTTTTATTTTATTTGCTTAATCATTAAAAATATATATTTTATTTGTTCTCAATTGACAATAATCATGGTTCATCCTGAAAAATATTTTGCTATCTTGTTTTTTGTTCCTCCTGTAAAAACACAGTTTTAGACAAGTGCTGTTTTGAAAACAAGCGATTCTTTACGGTTTTATCGCTGAAGCTGAAGATATCTATCAAAAAACCTTTAGTTAATAAATATAGCTCTAACTATATGTACATTATTTTAATCCTGTATTGGACACGATTAAATTTTATTTCTACGTTGGCACAAAGGTACAAAAACGGACTTAATGCCTTAGGAATTATCTAAAAGTCAACCAAGGGCAGTAAAGAGATTTCATAGCAGATGTATAAAAAATAATCAAAATATGTAAACAACTTATATAATACATTACTACGTCTAATATAACATATATCTATATTAACTCGTCAATAGGAATATTAACACGATACCCCTTAATAAGACTGGTTGCCAGACTTTCGGACTTCAGTCCATCCCTAACGGCTGTCAAAAACACCCGGGACCGCGTGCTCTCTGAAACACAGCGGGGCAGGGTCTTAAAATGAAATGACGATCGACGATCCGTGACCCTACCCGGATCTAACCTTGATATTAAAATATATGAATAATCAGATAATTCATGGTACTGCTTTAAATAAGTTTCTCCAATCACATGCCACCTGGTACGTTCCTGGCTATTCTCAGGTAGCTGACACCAGACATCCTACGAATATCGTTGTTTTAAGTAAATTAAAATTGAAATTACTTGTATGATTATATATTAAAATTGTTTATATATTATCAGCAAGTATACTTAATAGTATTCACCCAAATTCACTCAAAACCGTGTGATGCCGGCCGCGAATAGGACCATCCTATTTCTAGCTGTGGGTGTCATAGAAGGCGACAGAGGGATATTGACCAGAGGATGGGCAGCAGCATCCTTCTCTTTCCATAACGCCTACTTTGATCACCAACATGCATCGGCCAAGCATAGCAATTACGAACCCCCCCCCCATTGAGACCTAAGTATGTCCAGAAGGGGTGTGTAACGTTTGAAATAGTAACAAAAGTTCTAATGATCTCATGACCTAATTTCATTTAATATACTTCTTTTTGATGTAACTATGAAATTATGTAATGAATTATAAATATAATTTCATTTTACCTAATTTTATATGGTATAATGAACATTTTCTATAATGCACATTTCAATTATTATTCAATTAGTATAATATTTAGTTACTATAATATTCAAAATCTATATGTAACGTTTTAGAAACCTCTACTTTGTTTTGTTAAAACAGTATGATGTTTCCTGATATTTACGTATTCATTACAGAATTTTGGCTGAAAATTAGTAAAATATATGAAAATTATGTCAACTGAACATTATGTAAAAAGAGCCTTACACAAATTGAAAATTATATAAAATGAACATTATACTAAATGTTATTAAAGCAAAAGAAGTTTATATGAAATATAACATTAGATCGCATGAAATTAGGTTATTAGTTTTTTTCAAGTTATAATATAATTATTATCTGTTATTAAGCCAAATATATAACACACCCGTCCAGAAGTGGGCGTCTAAACGTTGACATGATGACGATAAAGAAGAAGATGGAGTCGCGAGTACCTAAAGTGCTAGTGTGTAATAACCACAGTACCTACAAGTACGTTTATCGCTGTAAAACACAAGTACCTACTCCAAGTCCAAACGATAACTAATCACAATAGCCCAATACTTGAACAGTTCTATTATTTGCCGACCCAAGTTTAATTAGTTTTAAGTTATCAAACGGACTGACTGACATGACGATTATTTAGTACCTATCTATGTTAATATATTGAACGCGAAATTGCGAATTAACGTGATAGGCACCTGTCAATGTCGATCGTCTGTGGCTGGCAGAGCAATAACCTGATACTTAAGTACATAGACATTTTATAAGCTATTTTTCTGAGTAAAACGTTTTATTATCTTTGAATCAAAAAGGTTTTTTTAGTAAAAAGGTAATTTAATAAAACGCTTAAACTCTTAATGACTACTAAGTTGTTAGTAGTCTTTAAGAGTATAAGAGTTTTTTATTAATATCAGCTTATTAAGGATAAAGGCCTCGTTTCAGACAGAAAAAGGCACAAGCGTTGACTTAAATTGATTTAAGTTCATGTTTCAATACGATGGTTTCCTTTACCAATGTCAGCGATGTCCGATAAAGTCACATTAGTGAGTACCAATGTACGTATGTATGTATGTGTAATGTCCAACATTGGGTAAGAACCCCGTATCAAACTCGCAACCACGTGCATGAATGCTGGTCGCCTTGACCATTGGGCCATCACGAAATTAAGCGTTTTATACACAGTCATGATTAGGCCTAATACATTTTTTTAAAGATTTAATGTAATTAGCAGAAAAATACATTATTTGAATTTTAATGTTGTTGCTACAAGTCATGCCCTAAACAATTTAATACCTATTGTATGCAAAGAAGATCATCATGCAAAATATAAAGTTAACGACACAAATTACAAAGCAGTAATATACAAAAAAATACAACATCATTATAGATACCTTTCGCCCGCCACTTCGTCCACGTGAATCATTTCAGCCTCAAGACGTCCACTGCTGGACATAGGCCTCCCCAAGAGGGGGGTTTTGCCATAATCGCCACGCTTGGCAGGCGGATTGGCGATCGCAATATGGTTGTTATAAAAGCACAGAGAACGCTGCTGCCCATTCTCTGGTACGTCCCTTAGTCGCCTCTTACGACACCCACGGGAACATATGGGATGGTGCTAATCTTTACGTTCGACACCACACGGACGCCACACGTGAATGGCGGTGATTATTTTAAGATTAAGATTTAAAAGAAATCCTTTTTGGGGTCCAAACTTAGTCTGTAAAAATGTCATATAAATCGATTCTGTAGTTTAGCCATAATAGCGTAACAAATAACAAACTCAAACCATTTATTTACAGGCACTTTGTTAAGGAGTAAGTCAGTCAGAAAGTTGAAGCCAGTTGCTTGTTCCAAACAGTAGGTTTCTTTGGAGAAGATCTAGCAAGAAATTCCATGCAAGCAAATAAACGTCCTCAATTTTACATTTATAATATTTGTATGGATTAAAGACGGTCTCTTATTAAAATGACAGTGCCTGTGTGGCGGCTCCCCGCAGACCATGGTCCACTTTTATCTTGCGTCGCGTCACCGTTGTCACCTGCTCATGTGCGGACCTAATGTCTGTGTCACTGGATGGCGTTGCCGTGGCTGAATTCTGGGCCAAACAAGGAATCTGACAAGAACAAACACAACACACACATACACAGTCATAAATACATACTCACACATTTACACGCACACATACACACACATGGTACACATCCGTGTTTGCTATCAACACGTTAAAAAGAAGAAGATTAAAATGACTCACTAAAGGTTCACAATCCAACCTTTAAATTCATCACCTCACAGCATGTTATTTTGAATAATGCTGTCACACCTTCAAAGCTCCCATTATTCGGGAAAAGAGCACGAACGAAGACATTTAATAACTGGGTTGGAAAATTCGACCTCGGAAAGTTGAAAAGGCGATACCCGCTCCTCCGTGTGGCACGATTTAGGGACATTTTCTGCACAAAAAAGATTATTTGTTGACACGATGCGAGAGAATGGCTTTGTGCCGACAACCCCGACGTACCGGCACTCAAGTATTTGCATATTAATATAATATTATGTTATTAAACGGGGGCGACTGACAGGTTATTATGGGACGCTGTGATACTGGTTTAAGGTCGACGCAACATTCATTATAATGTCTTGTTTTTGGGACATATACTTTAAGGACTGCAATGTCAATGAAATAAATAAATAAATAATAAATTGTTTATTACCACAAAGTTCAAGTACATTGCACTGTATACAGATTAGTGTTCTTAATTTAGCATTAGAAAAATACAATAGGTTCAACCCTGTCCCCTAAACTAGGCTAGGCCTGTATCTTAGGGGGCAGTGTCCGGCCATAGCGTATGCTTATATACTTATATTGTGGCAGACGTGCCAGTGGACTGTGTCAAGTGGGTGCATTTTTGATCTTGTGGTATTAGAGAATGGAGAGCGAGAAAGTGAAGAGTGAATTCTTTAAGAGCAAATGTTTGATGATTGTGTGTGGGAAATTTTTGAGAAGTTTTGTGATAGTGTTAAGTGTAGTGAATGTATGTTGTAGTGTGTTATGGGTGTGGGAGTGTTTAGCGCGTGTGCGAAAAATAGGTTAACCACCTATTTTTCGCACACGCGCTAAACACTCTAGGTGCAAAAACAGAGGACTGTTTTTATCAAAATCTTTTGGTTTTTTTTTCTGCGTGAGTTGTGGTTTACTTGACATACAAAAGAAAACAAATTACATGCGAAATAGTTACTAGGTCAGCAGTGCTATTCTATTACAATCTCCCTCGGTGAACACCTAGGTGAAGTCATCCGATTGTAGTGCTTTGTAAATCCCTAGCATCGGGACGGATGACAGCTCAATTCACCTAGGTGTTCACCGAGGGAGATTATAACAGAATATACATACAGTCTTTTGTAAAACTTACATTACTCAAATGTTAATTTCCTTACAAATTACTCCTTACAAATATTGCTAATATCTACCACTGCCTAGCCTTTTCTCAACTAGAAAGCCAGTTACTGTGTAAGAATACTCCCTTGGTAAGACTGGTTGTCAGACTTTCTAGCTTCTGACTACCCATAACGATTGCCAAAGATCTACGAGTAAGTGAGTAACTACGGGACCAAGGGCTTTACGTGCTTTCCAGGGCACAGAGGGAACTCGGTATGAAATGGATGGTCACCCATTCCCAGACCGACCGCGGCAAGCAAAGCTTAACCTTAGACCGATAGATCTGTACGGCTTTTACTTAGCCACGAAGTTCTCAAAAATATTGCTAATAAACAAAAACAATTTATAATCCAGACCCAGTTTTATCAAAGTGTATAATTGAGACAAGGCCACAATCTATACATATAATCTATACATATAATAAAACAGTAACAAAACTGTGTCTGTACATTGAATATATTTAAAAAAAAATTGAGGGGGGTTTAGGAACAGTAATAGAGCACGAATCCAAAAAAAAATTCGTGTTTAATTTCCTTTTCCATTTATCTTCGTGACACGGTAGCCTACCCGGTAACGCAGGGGAGCAGTACCTTAGATTTTAATTGATCAGGTATCTTCTTTCAATAAAACTATATGATTGTCCCGAACACGCACACAACAAAATATTCATAATCAGTTAGAAAGTGAGAGAAAAAGAATTGCTGGAGTACGGCATGAAGAGACAGAAGAAGAGCGCAACGATCGTTTGAATTCTGATCGACTTCGACATTCTCTGAACAGGATGTCGATATCATCTGAAGAATCGGATGTGTCAAGATATAGCTGTAGGTCATGGCGCTTCCTTGGGTTGGTAAGGAACGGAGTTCATTTACGTGTACTCCTACGATTGACTACGCCACATATCCCGCCATCGGAGGTATGATACAAAATTGTACTTTTTGAACGTCTCGAATCATCTCGTGCATCCCGTTGTTTTCCCGTCCCCGGGCTCTTAGAATTCGACATCAGACGTTTCAGATCTTCGATTTTGCCGACCCCGTTGTCGCTGGCATAAGCAACAGGATCCGCGTACGAAGTCGCGGGCAGAAGCTAGTTAATGAATAAATAATGGTCACGATCACAATAAATTAATACAAACTGGTCCGCTAGGCGGCGCTGTACATCACTAATTACAGCACAGTCACGGCCATGATAAGGAAGATGTATTACATGAATACAGATCGCTACTGGTAGCTAATAGCGTTAATATTAATGCAAATGTGATTAATTGATGTATTGAACTGAGCCACGATTTACATAATAATTGGTGATATGGTTTTGATATGGATTGGTTACTAGCTAGCAATGTTAAGTAATAAGCCGTACGTATAGATTGGTCTGACGCGGTAGCTCCGTGGATAGGTGATAATCCATTTCATACCGAGAGCCTTCCCTGCCTCGGAAAGCATGTAAAGCCGTTGGTCCCAGCTGTCATTCGTAGATCTTTGACAGTCTTTTTCCGTGTAGTGCGGGCCGCGAATAACACCTCCCCATTTCTACCCGTGGGTATCGTAGAAGGCGACAGAGGGATATTGACCAGAGGATGGGCAGCAGCGTCCTTCTGAGTACGATAACACCTACTGCGATCGCCAACAAGCATCGGCCACGCATGGCGATTACTGCTGAACCCCTTGGGGGAGACCTATGCCCAGCAGTGGGCGTCTAGAGGTTGATATGATGATGATGACAGTCCTTATAGGTAGACAGACAGTCTAAAAATCTATCAACCAGTCTTACCAAGGGGTATCGTGTTTCCTGTTGTGGTCAAAGTCAAAGTCAAAGCATTTATTTCAATTAAACCAATTACAGGCACTTTTGAATTGTCAAGGAGTCGGTCAGTTAGACAGAAAGTTGAAGCTAGTTGCTCGTTCCAAAACGTAGGTAGGTCTCTATGGAGAAGAACGAGCAAGAAACTCCACGGACACTCTTTTAAACTCAGGTTTTTACAAAATACTGCTTACATTATTCTTGTTGCTTCTATATGTGAAAACAATGAAGGTAATCTAGAAATACAAAATATAAAAAATAATCAAGATAAAAACCATGTCAGTTAAGAGTTGACCAATCTCTACTGACAGCGCCCGTTCACGAACATGACGCGTGAATCAGCACCATTCAGCTCAACCATTTTAGAGGGAGCCGAATGACCCAACACACGCGCCACCACCAGCGAGACATTTGAGTGAGCATGACAATTCTCTCAACCGCCATGCTCATTTAAGTCAAACACATAATAATTTACTTAAAATATGGCTCCATGGTACTCACATTTACAAAATTGAAATAATGCTGCAAAATTATACAAAACTAAGGTTTCCAATGTTTCTAAAATGTCGAAAAAGTAATTAAAATATATATTTGTGTATAATAATAACGATACTCGTTACTCATGTCAATAAAAAAAAAGGGGTAGGAAACAACATTCCTCCAATTAGGAAATTCCCTAAACTGCCTGTGGAGCAGGACCAGCATTTAGCCAAGCATTTTTATCATTGATGTAGTCTTCTAATTTATAATATGCTTGTCTACACAGTGTGCGTTTAATACATGTTTTAAATTGTCTTTCATTTAGTTGTAGAATATCAAGAGGTATTTTATTATAAAATTTTACACAGTACCCCATAAAAGAAGTATGAACTTTTGACAATCTGAATCTTGGCTGATCTAATTTGTTCCTATTTCTAGTATAAACACTATGTCTGTCACTTATTTTATTAAAAAGATGAAGGTTTTTTCGAACATGCATAATGTTTTCATATATGTATTGACAAGGTACCGTCAAGATGTTAATCTGTTTAAACAATTCTCTTAGAGACTCGCGACTGCTGAGATTATAGATGGCTCTGACAGCCCGCTTTTGCAGAATAAAAATAGAGTCAATATCTGCAGCCCGCCCCCAAAGCAAGATACCGTAGGACATGATGCTATGAAAATAACTAAAATATACTAGCCTAGCGGTATCCACGTCTGTCAAATGCCGGATTTTTCTGACAGCGTAAGCGGCCGAACTCAACCGCCCTGCAAGAGATGTTAAGTGAGGACCCCATTGCAGCTTTGAGTCAAGCGTAATCCCTAGGAAAACAGTCTTTTCGACGAATTCAAGTATATCCTTATTCAATACAACGTTACATTCACTACTTTTAACATTCGGTAAAGCGAATCTTATGCATTTAGTTTTCTTCTCATTTAATACTAAATTATTTACAGTAAACCAATTATGAACCAAGCATAGCGTCATTTACGTCGTCATGGTGCTGTGCCCGTCTATTAACTCCTGGTGGTCAGATAGGCAGGCGCTCCATGTAAAACACTGGTCTTCAACTGCATCTGGCTTGACTGGATGCGGACCTTAACATTGTTGGGAAAAATCTAGGCAGGCATAATGTTTACTTGATGACAGGACTAGTTCTTGTGCCTGTGCCTGGGAAGGCTTACGTCCAGCAATAACCATCTTTCAGCTGAATGAAGATAATGATTATAAGAAAATCTTTACTGACTCATGAGATGGAAAGGTATTATCTGAGATTGAGGTCGAAGTTAAAGAGGTTTTATAACTGACTAACGACCTGCCCCGGCTTCGCACAAGTAGCCGAGCATAGCCGTCTACACAGCTCCCAGCCGCCATGGTTTTTTCCGCCATCTTCAACAATCATCGTCAGATTTCAGTCAATTCACACAAAACTTTAAAAACTTATACACTTACTATCCAAGAACCTTATAGATAAAACTTAAAAGTAGAGGCAACACTCTAAACATATCAGTGAAACCAACTGTGGGCAGACCCTCTCTTTCTGAATGCATACATAAGATAAAGAAAACACATATCACTGTCTCGTTCTTATGTACGCATTCAGAAAGAGAGCGTCTGTCCACAGTTGGTTTCACTTAGGTATTTAGAGTGTTGCCTCCACGTTTATCAATAAGCTTCTTGTTACTAACAACCTTCCTCATAAACTACTCTCTATTTGTCGTCGTCGAGGCCTTACGTTTATTGCGAACAGATAAACAAACGCGGCTGGGGGTTTTGTTTTATAATAATGTAATGACAAACCACGCCATGTTATTAACAGTTCTTTATGAACGTCCAAATCGGTACAACACTTTAAATTTTGTAAACAAAATCAATCTACACTTAACAAAAAAAAAAAAAATGATCAAGACATTATCTGAAACATTCATTGGTACCTAATCGTTTACCAATGTCCTTAGCAACACAATTTGTTTCTACCTATCACGAATACGTTTTACACAGAGTATCAAAAATGTGAGACTTTTATTGATTTGGTTCTTATTGCCGTTCGATTATTTTCCTTATTTTTATGTGAATAATTATTAAATATTGAGAAGAATTTTAGTTCCAAGTATTATTGAGTATAACAATATTATTACTTACTCCTTGTGTTATCGTTTGTTATAGCTAGGGTTGTCGAAAAAATATATTGACAAAGAATACTTTACCATATTTTATTTTGACTTGCAGTCAATATGAGTAGGTATGCTTATTAATTAGAAGTCAATCTACAAGGTGGGGACGACGATACGACAAAAATATTAAAATACTGGTAATACTAGTTCATATAAATATTTTGAAACTATCAAAAAAATCCTAAAAACGTAGGTAATTAAAAAAAAAATCAGATATACTAAAGAACATATAAATGTATAGTTCGCGTCAAATAACTTTGCCGCTCTGAAGTAGGCAACAAATCACCGCGCAGTAGTTAATCTTAGGAATAAAACAGCAGCGCGCATGCGCGGTTAGCGAAGCAAGGGTTGGGCAACAACGTTGTGTTTCCGTCTCAGTCGCCCTTATATGTCCGATGCTTACATGTGTTTCTCTCGCACATTACGGTAGACTGTCGATGCCAAAAGTGTTACGCGTTTTTAGTTTGTTGTTTATTGTTATTGTTGCGTTTCCTTCGTTATTGTTACTATTGACGTTGTACTTTAAGTTTTGTGAAAGAAATGCCGAAACGGAGCACAGTTTTACGCCGTCAGGCGAGAAAATTAATTCATAATATGGTGAATTATATGCAAAAAAAAATTTTTTTTTCTTCCTTCTTCTTTTTTTAGGTACATCAAAATGAAATAAGAGTACCTATTTTAATTTTAGATAACATATTTAATCTTACGTATACACTTAAAATATTTTTTCGTAAGCGAAATCTTTTTTACGCGATAGTACCTGCGCGGTCGGTCGGAAAGCCTAACTTCAGAGCGGCAAAGTTATTTGACGCGAACTGTATCCCAAATAAAACACCATATGAAATAATGGTTTTCTAACTTGTGAGAAGAGCGGCAACTTGTGGCGTCATAATTTAATATTATTAATACTCAATAAAAACATTTTTTTTTACTCCAAATTGCCAAATCCTACCATGATCCTTTTTTGTGCTATTGCCATCCCCTCTACTGTATATCAGTTCATTCCGTATGTTTGTTTCTGTTGTGTGTATTTTATAGCTATTAAATTGTAAATCCATAATTGGCTGTAAAATCAGTTTATATTTTAAGATAAAAGCCAAAGACTTGTGGATTTTGTGAATAATAAATGAATCTGCTAAAGATCACAACGGGTCAGTAAAACTATCAATCTCAAACTTCTATTAAAATATCACTAGAGAAACAATAGGGGCTCTCGTTTACTCGATATTTCGTAAACAATCGACTGTGCCGAGAATTCTATTAGCCAACGCCTTTGTTCTGTGCCCGGCGGAGCGCGACGGGGGTAAGTGAAAAACTGTGGGATCCGAATAGCTTCAAAACTTATCATTTTATTTTAAACCTGTTCGATATTATTAGTACGAGGTTTAAAGGCGTTTTCATAGAGTTTTTCGGTTATCAGAAATGGTTTCCACTTAGTCTATAAGTACTTATTTATTTAATATTATAAAGCTGAAGAGTTTGTTTGTTTGTTTGGTTGAACGCGCTACTCTCAGGATCTACCGGTTCGAATTGAAAAAATATTTTTGTGTTGGATAGTCCATTTATCGAGGAAGGCTATAGGCCCATGCGAAGCAGGGTCGGGTCGCTAGTTGGGTGATAAAAGTATACGTTCGGAGTGTGAGAAGTCGTGATTGAAGAAATTATTAGTTTTTTGGTATTCTAATATGTTTTGACATGTTGATATGTTTTATGACTTCTACGCAGACGAAGTCGCGGGAAGATGCTAGTAATTAATAAATTATAATATAGTTCACGATGTATTTGGTAATGCAGCAAAAAGGAACGAACGAACTTACGAACTTTCAAAAAATTAAATCAAATCATCAAATCAAATCATTTATTATTTGTTATGACATTAAAGGTTAAGCATTTAGGACTTCATGCTTTGCCAGAAGGCGTACAAATATCGCATGCGAGAAAAGGACTACGAGTAATGCCAGCTATGCAGTTTCGACCGTGTGTGTTAAATCGTTGCGATAATCTGCAACGACTTAACATACCGATTCCCGCCCAGGGTAAACATTTGTGTGATGAGCACTTGTGTTTGCCTTGTGTCTGGGTGTTGTTTATCTATAATATGTATGTATTTAAAAGAAAAAAAAAAATACTTGTGAATGTATATCAGCTGCCTGACACCCATAGTACAGGGTCTCCCTAGTTTGGGGTCAGATGGCCGAGTGTGAAAATGTCCCCACATATTATAAAATATATAGATCGATAAAACTGCGCAGATCGGTTTGCACAGTTTAATCGCAACGATAGATCGTTATGTGTGTAGCTGGCATAAGAAAAAAAAAAACTTACTGTTTTAAAATAAATGAGAAATAATAAGTATTGTTTCATGAGCGAATCAGCGAAGTGAAGAGTAAAAACGTATTAGTTTAATATCTGATTGCTTACATCTAAAGTTTGTGGAAACTTATCAACACTTTGTAGAGGTAATCTACGGCTGAATCTATAAAAGATAGCAGTTTGAATTTACCCTTCTTACAAAAGTTTTACCTTTAGAGGTGAGCGGTTTGCCTCGCACAACAGCTGTCGGTAGGAAAGTTTCTAGACTGTAAATAAACGCAGGGAAAAATAAAGAAAAACATGTTGGAAATCGTAAGCCAACATAGGTTTAGTAAGCTCTTAATAACATCACGTCTTTTCTTCCGAAAGGTAAGGCAGTGGCACAGTATAAATATTAGTACTATAGTACAGTAGCGACACGCCCCATCTCCCTCCGAAACACTGTTTCTCACCTCTTCCCGCGTCCAACATGCTCTCGAAACTGCTTTTAGTTCGAGCGGCGCGTAGACACACACACACGCACATATTTGTATAGTCTGTTATTTTGGTAGTAGTGTAGGCAATTAAATCGTTTCGTTTGTATGGAGTGTCGTAGGTGTGGCAGAGGTGTGGGGCGGAGTTGTACAGAGGCCAGCACATAAAGCTACAACAATCTGTCCAATTTCTTTGACAGATTTTCAACTTTATTATAAAAGAATAAGGTTCATATTTGATTGGAAAAATTTTACAGTTTGGTATAGCTTGATGTGCCTGGCGTTTGTACTTGTAGTAGGTATAGAAGCCAACAAAACCAGCTACTAGAATTTTTCAAATTTCTTTGATAGTTATTCAACTTTATAAAAGAAGAATAAGGTTCATGTTCAATTGGGAAAGTTTGACGAACTCAGATAGCTTCAAGTGCTGGCACTACATAATGACTGTACTTCTACTTACACAATATCGTCAGTTGCGTCCCAAGTAATAGTAGCCAAGCCTATTGTGACCTACCGTTCAAAAATCCTACTGAGAATGAAAATGACTACTGACATAATTATTTCTGTTGAATAGAAACCCAATAACAATTTGTCAATTTGTAATCGAACCCTGGACAACCCCCCCCCCCCCCTCCCGGCACAACTACGCTACCGAGGCAGTCCACGAAAAATGTTACCAGCCATAAAAAAATATACATGTTAAAATCGAAGCGGTTTACTTAGGCAGTTTGTTCAGCACAAAAATAAAATGGGTCCTTCAATATTATAAAGACGAAATAAGATAAGCAGTAACAATATTTACCTTTGTAATTGCTTTGAATACACAATCAAGTTGCTTGTGGCTTTAACGGCGATTTGTCAGGCAATTTCCACTTTTTTATGGTATTTTGATGGATGGGAAGGAGCGTGGCAATGTGAAGCGGCTTTTTCAGCCAGTGGACGTAAGGAAGTCGTTTTAATCAATCAGTTAGTTTATATGATTTACGGAGCCGAAACGTAGACACTCACCGTGGGCCTGGTGCACAAATTCAAGATCCCTCAGCGTGCTATGGATAGAGCGATGCTCGGGGTTTCTCTGGTGGATAGAATTCGCAATGAAGTCATTCACCAGAATGTCTTCATTGCGAACTGCTAAACTAAACTGTCTGACATTGCGCGTCGAATCAGCAAGCTAAAGTGGAAGTGGGGCGGCTACGTCTGCAGACGAACCGGCGGTAGATGGAGCAGACACGTTTTCGCTAAAGTTTAAGCTAGGGGGGAGTCTAACACCTCCGCCCGTATCAGAGCGGAGGACATCCATGACAACCTTGCCACCCCGGAACAAAAAAAAAATAGGCCGGCCACGACTGCAGATGAACCGACGGTAGATAGAGAAGACACGTTTTAGAGTGGAGACTGCGTTTGAACAAGTGTAATGTGGGGCGCACTGCAGCACAATGGACCGACGATTTGAAGAAGGTGGCTGACAGGGGATGGATGCGGGCTGCCCAAGACCAGGTTGGTTGGTGATCTCTGGGGGAGGCCTACGTTCAGCAGTGGACGGCAATAGGCTGATATGATGATGATGATGATATATAGATAGATCACATAGCCGCTAACTACGACTGCTAATCGAACTAAGTAATATTGAGCAAAAAACATTACTGGAGAACGACTTTTAAGTAAGTATGGTGTGAAAAATCTCTTTTTATGGTAGCGCGGAATGTAACGTACAAAAAATTTAATGCTTACAGGTGCATGAAATGGTATAGGGGACGTGGGGGTTTTTAAAGTTTAGTCAGAACATCTAAAACTTGATTTCGTCAAATACCGTTAAAAGGTTGAAAGTGATCGTCAATAACTACCAGGTACCTAGGTATAGACAAACACAAAAAAAAACATCGCAAAGACGGGAAAGTAAAAAACAAAAAAAGCTTTTTTACAAAAAAGACAACCGCCCACAAAAACCAAAAAGTGAAAAAAAAACTTTAAAACAGAACACACATGACTTTAGTTTCGCAAGTCGGTGACTTGGCTGTTCTATTTTTGTTTTGTATTGCCACCGACTTCCGAAACTAAAGTCATGTGTGTTCTGTTTTAAAGTTATTTTTCGTTTTTTAGTACTTCCTTATCATCCAAATCCATTAGGAAATGGCAACACAGTCAAAACAGAGATTGAAAGTACAAGGTGAGAACATTACAACATCATCCATGTATTTTTTTTTTGCTTTCTGTCGATTTTTTCAAAAAGTGCTGAATGAATTTAGATAAAATTTATATGGGTCCACCCTTGAGACATACCCTATCCATTAAAAAAAGAATTTCCAAAATAGCTTTACATACGCCGGAGAAATCGCGTAACAAATATACAAAAAAAAAACATACAGACGAAAAAAAACCTCCTTCTTTTTGAAGTCGGTTGAAAAAATATATCGCATGGGAAAATTATTTGATTTTCGGTTTCTGTAATTGTCTTTTTACTCCTGTTATGATTTTCAAAGATTTTCATCAGTTATAAAAAGTAATGTTAAATAAAAAAAAAATGTACGCGTCGACTTGAAAACCTCCTCCTTTTATACGACGAGGCGCGCCTAATGCCAAAAAAACCCTGCTCTAATCCAGATTCGGGACAGCTACCTACTGAAAAAATCCTTGTGATAAAACTCAATGACTCCAGAAAAGTCGCGCTTACGACCTCTTCATCAAGGCAATTATTTAGAAACTAGCTAACAAGTGACCAGCAACTGGCTACTAGCGTTCAGCGACTTTGTCCGCGTTAGAGATCTGTCAGAAAACTCTGACAGATCTCTAATTGTTTTGATACTAAAATATCCCATAAGACTCAGAGATGTTTAGGTTTAGGTTTATCTATGGGCCTATGCAGAGTGAATATATTTTTTTCTTTCTCTTTATTTATTAGGGACCTGCAACCATTGGCAGGTCATGTCAGCCCCATCATATCCTTAAGCAAGTTACTTACAAAATTTTCTTAAGGCTATTAGATATATATATTTTTTTTTTTTGTATTGTCCTATATATCCTTGTATTGTCCGTGTGGTGTCGGACGTAAATAATAGCACCATCCCATATCTTCCCGTGGGTGTCGTAAGAGGCGACTAAAGGACTGCCCAGAGAATGGGCAGCAGCGTACTCTGTGCCTTTGTAACAACCATACTGCGATCGCCAATCCGCCTGCCAAGCGTGGCGATTATGGCAACTCCCCCCCCCCCCTTAGGGAGACCAAAGCTCAGCAGTGGACGTCTGTCGGCTGAAATGATGATGATGATGATAAATTCTTGTGATTTTTTTTTCAAATCAAATTTATTCGTAGATGTAGGTTTTTTTCATTCAATTCAGCATCGGTTTAGCTATGTTATTCTGTAAGAACTCACTTCAGATCTCACTTCTGATTCCGCGGTGAAAACTGTTTTAGGTAGTCTGTAACTCGATGAAAACTACGCTAGCGCTACTAAGTGCTGGCATAGGTGAAGCGAACTATTATTTTTTCGTTACTATTTAATCGAAAACCAAATACTTTTCACTTCTAGTAAGTGAAATCGGAAATGAGATAGGATTCGAATTTGCGAGTGAATTCTTACAGAATTGCACTCCAGTAGTTCCGAGTAGCGCGTTCAAACAACAACAAACTTATTGTTCAGATTGATTATAAGTATAGTTTGACGACACGGTTGGCGCAGTGGCTGACCGATTGGCTGCTGCGCTGCATATCGCGAGTTCGATTCTCGTACGGCCTACGGGTAGTAATTTTAAGTCTGGCTGTTTGTGTATATGAGTTGATACGTTTGTAAAAGCAGACACAATACAGGTGAAAGTCCTAATGCGGGGCAACCACGGGGACAACGTATATTAAAAAAAAGTATAGTCGAAGTCAATATTCAAATAATTTTTAAGTGTGGCGTGTGGTGTGGTGCGTTGTATGTGTTGTGTGTGTAGTGTGGTGTGTGTGTGTTTTGTGTGTACTGTCTGTCTATAATTTAAAGTCTAAAAACACCATTCATTTTCAAAGCTAGTTTCAGACATGAACAAACTAAGTTCACAAACAATTAGTACTTAAATACACACTAATATACAAGGCAAAGTTCTATCAAACTCATTGAAACTTGCATTACAACTATCAAATTGAGTTTAGTCGTAAATTGGACAACGGAATGAAGATTCCAACAGGCGTGACTCTCTTGAGAGCAATAAGAAGATAGCACACAGAAGGTACACTTTGTTGGTACATATTATAAAAACAAAACAAACAAATAATAATTTGTTTTGCGCAACTGTTTGGGATATTTTTTACAACTAGCTTTTGCCCGCGACTTCGCTTGCGTGAAAGTCAAGTAGGTATACGAGAAAACATATCCTGTGACACTCGGCAATAGTTGAAATCGGTTGTGTAGTTTCGGAGCCCTACGAGTACATCCCAATTTACAAATTTTACCTTTTATAATATTAGTAAAGATGATAAATGTTTCTTATCTATACTATAGAAATGTTATAAAACGGTAATGTTGCATATGTGCAATATTACAGACACTAGACCCAAGTAATTGCAGTCGATAAAATAAAAAAAATATTATACATACTTAGGTACCTACAATACGAAAATAAATCCATACTTCTATACTATATATTTTTTTTTAATATTATAAATGCGAAAGTAACTATCTGTTACGCTTTCACGACAAAACGGTTGAACCGATTTTGATGAAATTCGGTAAGAAAGTAGCTTGAACCCTGTGGAAGGATATAGGCTACTTTTTCATTCGCGACTTTGTCTGCATCCGCGATAACCGACATTCACGCGGACGAAGTCGCGAGCAGAAGCTAGTAATAAATAACAAGAAGTAATTTTGAAACTAACAAATTAAAAAGTTTTTTCAAAAAAAAGAAAACCGCCTTCAAAAACTAAAAAGTGATAAATAACTTTAGCACAGAACACACATTACTTTACTTTCGGAAGTCGGTGGCGGCGGCTTTGAGTTTGTTGTTTTGTATTGCCGCCGACTTCCGAAAGTAAAGTAATGTGTGTTCTGTACTAAAGTTATTTATCACTTTTTAGTTTTTAAAGGCGGTTTTCTTTTTTTTGAAAAAACTTTTTATTTTTCGCTTTTTAGTGTTGCCTTAACATCCAAATCCATTAAGAAACGGCGGCACACTTAAAAGAGATTGTAAATCCCCAAAGATTGAAGAAACTAAAACGTTGTCTAAGTATTTTTTTTCGGAATTTGTTGATTTTCTCAAAAAGGGCTAGATCGATTTTGGTAAAATTTATATGGGACCATTTCGGAATAAACCCCTTTCGAACAATAAAAGAATTACCTTAAGAATTTTGCAAATCCTTCCATATATGACAGAGTTATGCCCGAACATAAATAAAAAAAAAAATAAAAAAAAAATACAAACATTCGAATTGATAACCTCCTCCTTTTTGAAGTCGGTTAAAAAGTAGGTAAATAAAGTGGGTCAATACAAAATTAACACAAAAATTCATCTTTCGTCTATCATCTCATAAAATGTAATTTGTCCCGACCTAATTTAGGTCACGGTGGCCTATTTTAATGAAGACTAACCTAGTACGCAGGATACATTATAGTGCACAAGTGTGTGCGCAAACACAGTGCACTCCCTCTTACCTCACTCTCATAGTATGGTGGGACGGCAATACGTCACGACCGGAGAGAGATCAGGCGACCAACGGTTTTACGTGCTTTTCGTAGCACGGGGGTGTTACACCGCCAACTTCCAAATTCCAGACTGCTGCTGAGAAATTCCTTATGGAAAATCCAAATAACTCTTTGTGATAATCGAGCCCAGGGGTGTGATTCTGTAAGACCTTATTCTAAACTTCGAATCTGAATCCGCTGTGAGTTTCTTGATTGGCATTCTAAAAACTCGGTTGATAATTCGAATTTACACTAGCGCCACCCTTGCGATCGTGTCAGCGAGTTGAACTAAATTGACAGGGAGATTTTGACAGATAAAGTATTAGATGACGTAAGTGGCATTCTGTAAGGTAATTTCCCCGTCACTTCGACGCTCACTTCGCACTCAAACCCGATTCAAAGTGTCAAATATATCAAAGTCATTTTGAACCTTATGCGAAGTGAGAGTGAATAGCGATGTGAGATGCGAGTTGTTGTTTGAATTTTACAGAATCGACCTACAAGACTCCTACGGTCAGCAGTCGCTTGCCACAAAATGCACACCGAGTATACTCAACACTTGGATGAAAATATGACGCATAAGGGTTTCTTAAAATAAGCTTAGTCTGTTCCTTGTTAGGGGGGTTTGGTTTCCACACTTAGTCCTTGAATATGGACCATTGTACGTGACCCATAGCGGCCGTTATTCCAACCAGCCAACCTCCCTCCATACGCAGATCAGTCTTCCCAGTCTTCTCAGGGCGTCCGCAAGGGAGTTTGGTGTTCCAAGGGTTTCCTTGCGGATCTGGGTGACGCCAGTGCACTCAAGGAGTACATGCGCCACTGTTTCTCACCAAGCATCCGTTGCACATGTATCAAGGGTCCGCAGTAGGTCAGTTAACAAACAACATATTTATTAGGAAATTGTGTAGTAAACTCAGCATTTCTGGGCCAAGCCAAACATGAAATAAGGCTTGTGTTCTTTTTCTAAAACATTCATTGACAGTGGTCCGTGGATTTTTTTTAAATTGTGAAAGTTTTACAGAAAGTTTAAGAAACCCTTATCATCATCATATCATATCAGCCTTTTGCCGTCTACTGCTGAACGTAGGCCTCCCCCAGAGATGGCCAACCAACCCGGTCTTGGGCAGCCCGCGTCCATTCGCTGCCAGTCACCTTCTTCAAATTGTCGGTCCATCGTGCCGCAGGGCGTGTCACACTACGCTTGCCCAAACGCGGTCTCCACTCTAAAGCGTGTCTGCTCTATCTACCGTCTGTTCGTCTGCAGATGGAGCCGGCCCACCTCCACTTCAGCGTGCTGATTCGACGCGCAATGTGGGTGAATTTAGTTCTCTGGCGAATGACTTCATTACGAATTCTATCCACCAGAGAAACCCCGAGAATCGCTCTCTCCATAGCACGCTGAGCAACCTTGAATTTGTGGACCAAGCCCACAGTGAGTGTCCACGTTTCAGCTCCGTAAGTCATTACGGGTAGGACGCATTGGTTAAAGACCCTGGTCTTAAGGGATTGTGGGATCGACGATTTAAAGATATGAAGTAGAAAGAAAGAAAACCTGGCATAAAGCATTAATAACAGACTAGGGACGCTGTCCCTGTCTTTTATCCTATACCTGTGCATGAGAGGGACGACTATACAAAGCTGATCTATGCCGTGTTTACCGAAATTTTAGTGTAAAAACGACCAAATAGAATAGTAAACCTTCTGTAACATACATTACAAAGTACATACCCCCTGGAGGCACCCCCGGATTGAACGCGTCAAAGTTTCCTACGGGAAAGTTTAGATATAATGACATTCTGACGCCCTTAGGGACCAATCAGACTGTTGCTCAAGCGTTTCGGGAGAAACGGTGCGGAATTAATGTATTGGCGTTTCTACGGCTTAATCTTTGACGAGTTCTGTCGAGAAAGTGCCAATAGCGAAGGGTCGGGATTAGGTAGGTTTGAACTAGCGATATTGAACCTTATAGGTGCGTACGTGAGTGTTTTATACAGGGCTTCTTGGTGGGTAAAAATAAGAATTTTCATTCTAACCTTAGGTGGTATAGACAATTTCTTTACTTTGTCCTTGCCACATCTATATGTCGGTATAAAAAACTTTTTTGAAAAAAGAGAACCACCTTCAAAAACTTAATTTATTTTCCACTTTTTAGTGCGTCCTTATCACCTATTTATTAAGAAACGGCAACACAGTTAAAACAGAGACTGAAATTCCTCCAAAGATGGAAAGATAGAAGAAACGAAAACGTTTTCTCGGTTTATGTTGTTTTTTCCAAAAAGGGCTGAATTAATTTCTGTTTGTTGTATACTCGAACCTTCTCCAGAATGTAACAAACACTTTTCTGAAAACCGCATCAAAATCGGTTCAGCCAAACGGCAGATAATCGCGGACAAACATACATACATACATACATACAAACGTACGGGTCGAACTGATTACCTCCTTTTTTTTTTGAAGTCGGTTAAAAATACTCATCATTATTTAAAACGTTGTTGACGTCAGTTTTCAGTCTAACCGGATACAGCTGAACTAGTGTTTTACATGGAGCGACTGCCTATTTGACCTCCACAACCTAGTTACTGAGTAACATGATGCCTTGGTAAGACTGGTTGTCAGACTTTCTGGCTTCTGACTACCCATAACGACTGTCAAAGATCTACGAATGACAGCCGGGACCAACGGCTTACGTGCTTTCGGGTGTTGGTATGAAATGGATGGTCACCCATCCACAGACCGACCGCGGCAAGCGTATCTTTACCTTGACCGATTTATAGATCGATGGTTTTTACTTAGCCACGAGTTAATCTTCTTCAAAACGTTTTCTCTTTCAAAACGTTCTGTATGCTTAAAATATATAAAGTGAACTTACTTACACTTAACCCAATAATTATTCGAAGCAATTTTCTTTTCTATTTTGCCGAGAATGGCCACCACAAACGTGATACCACGCAACACGTGGTTGTAGTCCACATACCGCGTTCGGGCTACTAAATTTTACTGGACTAGGTACATACAGATGGACAGTCCTTGAGGAATCCACATGAGGTAAGTTTTACTCGTAAATAAATCTGATAATTACTAACTGATGCCCGCAATTTTTCCAGCGCGGTATTTTGTTAATAATTTCAAGGTTTTTATTTTTCTTGGGTATAAAATTAGTCTCAGTTACTCCTTGATTGTTGTAAGTACTTTCTTTTAATAAGTTTATTCTGGGTAGTTTTAAGTATTCACTAACACTAGTTTAAAAGAACATTGTTACAAACAAAATGAACACCAATGGTCCAAATTAAAGTTTTATTATTAATATAACATACGCTATCAGCACGTCCAGGAACTCCCGTCAAAATTGGTCCAGCTGTTTCGATGATTACCTTAAACAAAAAGACAGACATACATTTATAAATATGATTTTTTGTACCGTATATACTCCCATACGCATGGAGTAAAACGCTTTTATTTTGGCATTTCAAACAGATAGGTACCTACTTTATTTTTATTTATTTGAATATCTGACTCAGTCTATCAGTGTAAACGTTTTTGAAAAATAAATTCAAAAAGGGATAAATAATATTATTGTTGTTATTTCAACGTTTAATTCTAAATAAGTTGTACATCCCAACTCACTTTGTGTCTTCAAATAAAAAAGGAAAGCAAGAAATTCTCCAAAGTTTTTTACAAGCTCTTAAAAATGCTTTCTCATATTTTTAGGAAACTTTAGACTATTTTTTTATGTGAAGTCGGGCGAAACTGCTGACTGAATAGCTAAACGTAGACTAACGATGTTTTAAAAACTGCTCATTTAGAATTTAATAAAGAACTATATTTTATCTATGGTTTAAATACTTAGAACAAAGAAGCAGACTTTTCCAAAATTTTCCTACAGTGATAAGACTATGTCCTCAACTAAGTTTAGTTCAACTAAGTTTCTCAACCTACTTTACCAACCACCCTGTCGCAAAGAAATTTATAAGAAAAAATAATAGTTAAAAAAAAACTAAAAACACGCTTTTTATAGAAAACCAAACTAAAAAATAGAAAATAAATTTTAATAAATTATTTTATTTAAAAAAAAGCGTGGGGTGCTTTTTAAGATATTATCAAAATGATAATCACTCTACTCATATCTGTCAATAAAATATTTATAACTATTGACACCATGCACCCCACGCTTTTTTTTAAATAAAATAATTTATTAAAATTTATTTTCTATTTTTTAGTTTGGTTTTCTATAAAAAGCGTGTTTTTAGTTTTTTTAAACTATTATTTATTTTTTACTTTTTAGTTTGGTTATATCTATATCTATAAATATTATGTACATTTATTCTACCAGGGGCGCTTGTGCAGTACCTTCCTAGTATATACATAATAGCTGTTTTTTCGGCAACTAATTTTGAACGACTTATGTTTTTTTTTTTGTTTTTTTGTTTTTTTTTTTTTAATAATTTTATCAAATTAGTGTATTGTCATCGGTCTTCGAAATATCTACTAAGTTTGAACGAAATCTGGCCGTTTAAAGTGGGTCAAAATCGCTCCCAAAGAAGTCGGTTACAAAGGTTACAAACAAACATACAGGTGAAGCTAATAAAAAGCTGGTAAAAACTTATTTAATATGTGCCTGTTAATTTATAATACTCGTAAGATACCGAACCACTTTAAATTGTTACAGGGTAATTTATTCAAAAATAAATTAACAGAGTGGCTTCAAGGTTAGTTTTTATAGCATTAAGAAATTTATGGAACCTAAAGATTACAATTATTTTAATATTTATAGATTGTAAGGACTATTATTAATATAATGATATTTTAGTGATAATGTAATGTAATAATGACATATTTTGTAATAATGTATCAATGACATTACTCTGTAGTAATGTAATGTAAATGGCATAAATTTCAATCATTTGGACGCTTGCTTGCAGGCCGAATATAGTGACTTTTAGGTGGTCAGGTTTTTCAGTGACTATTTTCTTCCATTGTAAAATTGAATTTCTTGCAAATAAATATTATTATTATTAAAATGTGAAAAAAGCATAGTTCATTATCTGCCTAGCCATTTTCCAACAATTTTGAGGTCGACTTCCAGTCTAACCGGATGCAGCTCAATACCAGTATTTTAAAAGAGAAGTACTGCTTATCTGATTTTTACAACTGGGTAACACGATACCCCTTGGTAAGACCTGATGGTTATCAGATTTTCTGGCTAGTGACACCGATCTGCGAATAACAGTCCGGACCAACGGCTTTACGAGGAACGGAGGGCTCTCGGTATGAAATAAATGGTGACCCATCCTCGAATAGACAGCGGCTAGCGTAGCTTAACTACCGTCTCATCGATCCGTACGACTTTTACTTAGACACGAGCTCCTCGCCTTGTAAAAAAGAAAGTTCAATATTTATAAGTTGGTGAAAACTGTTGGAAGTCTGTTATTCAATCACGAGTAGGTAGGTACTGTAGAGACTTGCCCACCAGGGAGGCTTTATGTAATGAAGCCTTAACTATTTAGTCTATGGTTAGAACCTTCTGGATACCTTAGAATATATTTGAATGATGTAGAAGATAGTTTTGATGTACTATGACATGTGATGTCAGAGAGACCCAGCTAGGCACAGAGCTGCGGTCTTGCAAATCTTACCTCTCGTTAATCTTATTAATATAGTCTTCTGAAAGTCGTTAATACCTTTCATTTAACGTAGCGTAGATTCCTCGGTAATTCGTTCTTGGTACAAGTGTAGCTCAGGTGCTACAGTACCTACGAGGAACCCACGTCTTGAACATATACAGTAAATAGTTTAATCGTTGAGCCTAGAATGAGCATGCTAGCATAAAGTATTCGATTCGAGTCGATTTTTATACAACTACTTATCCTGTGGCATTTTGATTTTAAACATAGGTAGACATAGTGTTTTTAACGTTGCCCCACATTAGGAATTCCTCCTGTACCATGAGTGCCTTTTACAATCATATACACTCAGACACACAAACAGCCAGACTCGGAACAACCACAGTGTAGGTCATACATAATATGTGTTCCGTGCGGGAATCGAACCTGCAACACGCAACAATTAGTATCTAAACACACTATGCCGAAGTTACGCGACCGAAGTTCAGCACAATTACGCCTGCAATGCTATTTGACTTACTGACGACACACTATGCCAAAATTACGTCGCGTCATAGCGTACGGCCTAACTTCGGTCGGGCGTAAGTTCAGCGGCAACTTATTCTGTGAGCACACATTAATAACAAGATCACTTTGTTTTGTGTCTGTCTGTCCAACTGTGTAGATAACACGACACGACGCCACGACAGCGCTCGAGACACTGAATACACACACAATGTTGCGGAACTGAATTTCTGCCGCGTAAGTTCGACACTCACGTAAAATCAGCCGCCGAACTTAGGTCACGTAACTTCGGCATAGTGTGTTTAGACACTTATCCAATCGCTCAGTCACTACGCCAATCATGTCGCCGATTAGTAATATAATTGATATGAATAAAACCTTCAAACTGAATAAATAATAAGTGTGATACGGCAAAGCGTCACCGCTATACGGTTGAAGTTCCACGGTCTCGAACCAAGCGCTTTACTTCCACATTTATTGTGCGAACTGCCGCCTCTCTATTCCCCGATACATATAATCTGGGTATCTTCAAGGCACGAGTGAACCGGTTTATTCTAGGCAAGCGTGCTCCACCTTAGGCCACGTCATCACTTAAGATCAGGTGAGTTGCGGTCAAACGCAAGCCTATAACAATATAAAAAAAAAAAAAATATCCAATGTAACAAACGTTAGAATTTACATAACATTTACCACGTTCGTATTAGACGCTCCCTCCTAGACGGTTTCCCAACGACACGAGAGACATCGCACGTTTATGTTGGTGTGTTAATTTAAACCAGACTTTCCCAGCCAGCACCAGAAATACGCCGATGCAATGAAATTCGACGAGCCCCGAAGAAACGGTCCAACTGTCTTAGATCCCGCTACGAAATTAATCAGAACAGCGGTGGAATAAGTAAAACCATAATTTCCACTTCCTTAAATGTCAAGCAGGGTATAGAACGAAACTAGACTAATAGGCACAAAGCGACGTTTACAACTGAGAGAAGCCCAGTTGGCCATGTTTTAAAATGTGAGCTGTTGCATTTGATTTCAGTAATAGTAAACAACTGCGGATGTTACCTGTACACTACCCATCCCTGCTTTCTAAGCCTGACATTAATATATTTAAAGGTTTTTTTTCAATCCCGTAATATAATGCTATAGAATAAATGTATAGTAACCAAAGCCTCGGGTTCATTACTGAGCCCCCAATCTCCACATTACATAACACACCTCGCACACCACAGGAACGTTTTTAATAAAACCTTCATTTTGGCGCCCGAAAATAAATTGATTAAAATTTTGCCCTTACGTTTTATGGTGATAGCTCCGGTTAGGAACATTTTTACAGCTTACAAAATAACTTTAGTAGCGTTATTCGAGAGACCATGACTATGTTTCCCTGGTTTCGTAAAACGTTTGTGCACCTTCACATGGGTACTATGAATAGAAACAGCTTTTACAAAACCATCTCATCATTTGCCTAGTCTTTCCAAAATATGTTGGGGTCACTTTCCAGTCTAACCGGTTGCAGCTGAATACCAGTGTTTTACATGGAGCGACCGCCCATCTGACCTCCACAACCCAGTTATTGGGTAACACGATACCATTTGGTGAAACTGGTTGTCAGACTTTCTGGCGTCTGATTACCCATAACGACAGCCAAAGATCTGTCAATGACAGCCGGGATCAACAGCTTTACGTGCTTTTCGAGGCGCAGAGGGCATCGGTATGAAGTGGATATGACTATGAACTTATCCATTGACCAATTGCGGAAACTGTTGCTTAAGAGGAAACACAAGGGCCGTTTTTCCATACAAATTTAGTCCCCTGTTTCCTCCCTGGATAATGACAGTAGATCAATTTTTTTTTTAAATATCCATGGCTACTATTGGCATGTCCCTATGTTTTCCTTTTTCTCATAAATTTATTATTAAAAGAGATATGAATATTCAAAAACCTAAAAAATTGGCATGATTTTCCGCTGTGTTCAAACATTCAGAAAACAAATTTGACTTGATTATATAAAAAATAGAAAACATAGGAACACGGCAAAAGCCTTTTTTTATTTTTTAATAAAAAGCAGTTAAATCGGTTAAGTTTTGGAGAAGAAATCAGGGGACTACGAATCATTGATTTTGTGTACTTTTAATAGGTATTTTCGGTCAAAGCTGCAGTTGTCTCTATCGCGCTCTGTGGTTCGTGTTCGGGCATCGCGCGACAGCAATAGATTTTACAAATACCTAATTTTCAATTCTCTAGCCCGTGGTATTTCCTCTTAATTGAGCTAGCGATCTGTATGGCTTTTACTTAGTCACGAGGCCCTCTTACAAAATAATGTAGGTAGGTAATAATACCTGCCTATTTTTGTCCCACTCCAAAGGCTTCTCCTCATATGGATAAGGCGCGATCATTGATTATCACACTTGCTCAAGGCGTATTGGCGATTTCAGTCTTATATCCTTAGTAATAATATTACAAATGCGAAAGCAAGTTTGTTTCTTGGTTTGTTCCGGTTTCAAGGTTAAGCTACGGAACAAATTTTTAGGTAATTTGGTGAAAAGTAAGCTTGAACCTCAAGAGGCTACTTTTTAATACGCAACTTCGTCTGCATCCGCGATGACCGACATTCAAGGTTACCAAAAGCTAGTTAATTATATAAGTCTACGTTTCCTCACGACTTTTCCTTCACAAATGTCAGTAATAATAATAATACATGGGGACATTTCACACTCGGCCATCTGACCCCAAACTAGGGAGACCCTGTACTATGGGTGTCAGACAGCTGATATACATACACAAATACATTTTTAATACATACATATATAGATAAACAACACCCAGACACAAGGCAAACACAAGTGCTCATCACACAAATATTTACCCTGGGCGGGAATCGAACCCGCAACACACTGCGCAGCAGTCAATCGCTCAACCACTGCGCCAACCGTGTCGTAAAGCTATGTCCAAGATAAACTTAGAAAGTACCTATGAGTTGACAAAGTCAAATTGGTATTAGTCCGGTTTCGAATCCAAGACCTCATGCAATAGAGGCAGTTGCCTTAACCACTCATACGTTAATTTCTTCTTCAACTAAATGGTGTATAGGTTGTCGGGAGGCCCATTCAGCTGTCGATGCTTCCCAACTTTTTTTTCGTAAATAGATACCCAAGAATACTTCTCGGATGTTTTTTATACGAAAAAAAAAACTCGATATTCTGACACATAGGTAGGTATCATTAATTACTACTGAGGCTAAAAGGAGAGGTGACGTAAATTAATGATGAGGAGCCACCAAAATTGTGAAGCTCTTCAAATAATCAAGTTTTCGGGGAAAGAGGTCGACGATCGCGATATGACTTGAAACGTGACAGTTGCAGGTTTCAAGGGGGGCGGAAGGGGGTATATTGTCCCCCTTATCGTGGGGAAGAGATGAGCGTGAAGTTCGAGGGATCAGAAACCAACCCATTGTTATTTTTTTTGCTTAATAGCGATCATGTCTAAACATTAAATGCAAAGAATTAATCCTTGCAACAATGAGAGCGGTATCCTATATTACTTGATACGAGCATGTACAGGCAGCTTCATCTCCTGCTTACCCCCCACGCAATAAAATTCGTTCGGATAGGGGGAGAAGCAGTTGATGACGCTGTCTGTACCAAAAGTCCTTCAGATAAGTTACGCCTATTTGAACCAGTTGAGATTCAATACAATTTTATTTTACTAATCTGGATATATTTACTAGCAGCCTCTATTGTTAATAAAGCACCCTTCTACCGTTCTATTTGCACCCCCTTCCGTCCTACCCCCATTTAATTAAAGTTACAACGGAGATATTGTCGTCACCAACAAATATCCACAACGATACCGGTTTCGACTGCTTTGAACCAATTGAAACTGCCTGTAACCGGTGCAAACCGGAAACAAGCGACGTTTTAATTAAACTCCATGTCAAAATATTTCTATGGCGGTTTTCATTACGCCTTTGTACGGGCACTATGATACAGGTAATAAGTAAGTACGTCAGTTGTTTGACGAATGTGTGCTGTGAACTTTGACTGATACTATTAAACTAACTGCTGCCCATGACTCCTATGGTAAACAAACTTTAACCCTTTTTTGATATGCATAAAGATGAAGTTACAACCATCCTAAAACTTTGTCTTTCACTGTTATTATTTATTTTATGTTTTTGTATAATACAATTGTATTTTAGAACAAATAGATCTATGTCCCCTCAGTCCCGAAATCACGAAATTTATTGAATAGTACCTACGGGGATTGTATTCCCTTGACTAACAAATAAGTTATGCTGTGTACCGAGCGTCAGTGGGTTATCTTCATGGCAAAATCAAGCGTTCATTCATCTCTTCGCAGCGTTGCTCTGTAATACTTACTATGCGAACCACCGAAGTGTTACTTAAACCTCAAGAAGTAGGTACCTAGACATACACGGAGTTTCCACTTCAGTATTAATAGCCTGTATTTACTCAATGTAATTAAAACTTTTACCTTGTTAAATTACCTTCAAGTTCTTAATATTTACTGTTCCAAGATTCATGACTAAAACTTTCAGGACACTTTTTTTTTCAAAGAAAATATTTTTGATCTGTAAACATCTTAGCGTTTGGTATACGGTAAGGGACTCGTAAGCGTCAGATGACGTCACCGTAAGACAAGGGCGTCGCCAGGACTCGCCAGCTGATGGCCTAGGGGGGGGCAAATTGATATTTGGTGGATAGGAAAAGTATGAATTTTAAATACAGTCAAAGGCACATGAACCTTTTGGAATCTCTAGGGGGGGGGGGGGGCAGCTGCCCCTACCGCCCCCCCTTGGCGACGCCCTTGCCGTAAGACTGTTGTTCATGTGTGCGTGAGACTCTGGTACTGATACGTGCTCAATGTTTTCACATCAATTTTCGTGCGTACCTTTGTATTTTCGACTCACTTTTTTAGAAATGAAGTTTTGTGATGCGGAATGAAGTTCTTCAATAGTTGCAAAATTACCTGTAGTTGCTATAATCATATTCTAAAATGTGTACTGAGGCACGCCTTGTAATACTGAACCAACTTTTATTTAAGAACTTAAAAGTATTTTGAAAGAAACTAATATGTTTCATTAAAGTTATATCACAACCATATATTTTAAATGCGAAAGTGAGTTTGTTTCATTGTTACGCTTTTACAGCTCGTGATTTTGATGGAATTCGGTACAGACTGAGCTTGAACCCAAGAAAGAGTATAGCCTACTTTTTATTCCGTAGCTCCGTCTGAATCCGCGATAATCGACATTCAGACAGACGAAGTCACGGCCAAAAGCTAGTATAATATAATTATTTTAGTCACTTTATATTAATGCCTTCACCTTTTAATATGGAATAAACCTAAATACTCTTCAGGTATTGGACAACTACTCAAGGTTCTTAACACAAAAATCTTTCTATTAATTTAAGTAGGTTAATGTTCTAGAACTTTTCAGTTCAACTCACACTTTGATCTGTAAGTATACCGTTTTAAAACTAATTGCTTCACAAAAATCTCGCAGGTACTTACCTATCCACACGTCTGTATAATTTTAGAATGAATAGTACCTACTTTATTTTCCTCTCGAAGATTATCAAATAAAAGGCAGATTGACCGTGCGAATCACTGCGAGTGAAGCCACAAAAGCAAATACTATTTCAATAACGAATACCTACCATCTCGTGACTGTATTCGGTTTTGAATTTTTATTTGTGATAGTATTTGTTTTTTTTTAACAATGCTTCGCTTCGTGCTGTACTGACACGAGTCAGTACAGCACGAAGCGAAGCATTGTGAAGCGAATTGTAGGTATTCGATACTTAATTTGTGTTTGCTTGGTCTATCTGCCTTTTATTTTATAATCTGAGTGTATACCTATCAAATTTACATAGTATAAAAAAAAGTTGCTCCCGCTATATGTACGATTAGAACCTTTAAACTTCGCAACAGATTTAAATGCGGTTTTCATAAATAGATAGAGTGATTCAAGAGGTAGGTTTACACGTATAGTTTGTTTCATTGCACCCGTGCGAAGCCGGGGCGGGTAGCTAGTAGATTGATAAAAACGTAAGTATCTAGTTAAAGAAGGTACAGTCAACAGCAAAAGTAGATGATCAAAATCAGAAATTCAATACTAATTTACTACCACTAATTTATATAATATATTACTAGTTTATTTATTAAAAGTATGTGATTGTTACACACGTACTTTTGAATCACTTCGACGCCACACAGTTCTGACGCGAACTCCGTTCATTAGTATTGAATTTTTGATTTTGATCATCTACTTTTGCTGTTGACTGTACTTTTGTCTTTCAATAAAAATAACTTTTCTCTGGAAGCTAGAGGTACTGCCATTTGCGCATTTATAATAAACAAACTGCCTTTTCCCAATTAAGTTAGGGTCGGCTTCCTGTCTTGCCGGATGCAGCTGAATACCGATGTTTTACATGGCCTATCTGACCTCCACAACCCAGTGTTTTTTTTTTTATGTTGTTATAGGCTTGCGTTAGGCCGCAACTCACCTGTTCTTAAGTGATTCTGCGACCTACGGTGGAGCACGCTTGCCCAGGATAAACCGGTTCACTCGTGCCTTGAAGATACCCAGATTATATGTATCGGGGAATAGAGAGGCGGGCAGTGAATTCCACAGTCTGGCAGTTCGCACAATAAATGTGCGCTTGATTGGAGACCGTGGAACTTCAACCGTATAGCGGTGACGCTTCGCCGTATCCCTGCTTGTCCGGTGATGGATTGGGTAACACGATACCCCTTTGTAAGACTGGATTGGACTTCGGACTTCTGTTTATCCGTAACGACTGTCAAAGATCTACGAATGACAGCCAGGACCAACTTAAGGGGCTATTTAACGACTTTTACAGATTTTAAACTGACAATCAAAACGAGCAGTGTAAATGATTTGAAAAAAATATATGTTAAACAAGAACATTCTCATAATCACTTAGTAAGTGAATATTTTTAATTATATTTATATTATATAGTTTAATTAACACGTGAAGTTGTGTCTGACGCGGACAAAACGTTGACAATCACACAAAATCTACCAGGTATAATTAAACGAAACTTATACCATCTTACAGACAATTTTATTATCTTTCTTTTATTATACGGCTTTTTTTATTTTGAAACAATACTACTTTTATTTAATTTTTTCGACTAAACTTTGAGAGTTTTGGACGCAAAACTGATGCAGAACGGACGCAGTCTGCGTTCAAAACTTTCAAAACTTAGTAAAAAAAAACAAATAAAAGTAGTATTCTTTCAAAATAAAAAAAAAGGCGTAAACTAAAAGATAGATAATAAAATTATATGTAAGATAGTGTAAGTTTCGGATAATTATACCTGGTAGATTTTGTGTGATTGTCAATGTTTTGTCCGCGTCAGACACAACTTAACGAGTTAATTAAACTATTTAATATGAACTTAATCAAAAATATTCACATTCTATATGATTAAGAGAATGTTCTAGTTTAACATATATTTTTTCAAATCATTTACACTGCACATTTTGTCGTGTCACTGACGTGATTGTCAGTTTAAAATCTGTAAAAGTCGTATAATAGCCCCTTAAGTGCTTTTCGAGGCACGGGTCTCGGTATGGAATGGAATGGACGACCGACTGCGGCTAACGTAGCTTTCCCATGACTTATGGCAAAGTAAAACTTGGGCTGGTAAAACGAATTGATCCCGTTTCATCAGCCTAGGTTTTACTTATCCACGTGCCCCTCGTCTCGAATTGCACGTTTAATAATAATAAAAAACGTTTATTAGAAACAAATTAGGGGACACAAAACAATGTGATACGAAGATAGCTACTAAAGTTAAAACTGTGGCGCAGCTATCAACGCCCAGGTCAAAAATAAGGTGCATTTGTTCCAGAATAATGATTAAAAAGAAAGAAATAATGAAAATAAACGGTCATTAAACTTACTATGTGTCAGTGTGTAGTGGTTCTGGAGGAAAAAGTGAGTGTGTGGGGTTTATGTTTGTGGGGAATTATATGTGTGTTATGTTACCACAAGATTTTCAGTAGCTTCGTAGGATAGGGATTTTAGTAATTCAGACAGTTTTCTTCGTACTGAATTTCTTGTTAAAAGGATAAAGAATCATGGCAGGATTTGTACAAAAAAAATAGAGATGTTTAGAGAAGTTGAAATTTTAATTCTTATACTCTTGAGTACCTAAAGAATACCTTCAGGCATTTACAATATTTTTAAAACCCCGCAAAAAAAAAGTAAATCGTTTAATGAAAAGCTCATTATTTCAGAACGAACCGGCGGCGACTAACAGGTTCAGTGACACTGGCAGTCGCCGTTTCGCAGTTGTTACACGGAAATTGCATCGTTTTATGGGAAATAATGTCATAAATAATTATAATTTATTTCCACACCCTTGTCACACCCTTTGTCTGCCAATTTGATAGACCCGTTAACGACGCTTGTCCCTTTCTTTTTTTTTATAAACTCAAATTTTAATTATGCGGGGGTTTAAAAATATGGTGAGTATGTCAATCTACTCCTGGTAATGTATTCTTCACATTGGAAAATATTTGAAACCCTCTAAATAATTTCTTTTTTTCATACAAATTAATGTATGGATCTCGCCATGATTCTTTGTGTGCTTCTATTTATATCATTGGAGAGTTTAGAGCTGTAGTAGTTGCATATGGCGACGAAAATGTTTCGTGCCAGTATGTTTATTCTGTTACAAGCTCCTTCGGTGACCACCTTGGTGAAGTGAGCTATCATCCGTCCGTCTGCTTTGTCAATCCCTAGCATCGGGACGAATGACAGCTCACTTCACCTAGGTGTTTACCGAGGGAGATCGTAACAGAATAGCACTGCAGGTAGGTTGGTATATCCATTCACATTCCACAAATCTCAGCCGACACAGGAACTACAAAGAAATGTCTTCAACGTTCGTGAAATAAATCATCATAAAAACTGCTACAGTAACATACAGCTCATATTGCCCTCTAATGCTTATGTTGGAACGTTGGAGCGAACGTGGGCCATTTTACACCGCCCCTATGATAGCTCTTGTTTCTTTTTGTTGCCCAATCACGTCGCAGTAATTAATTTTCCAGGGTAGAACAATAAAGGTTCGCAACTACAATATAACTATGTAGGTGTGTATTTTGGTTTGGTATCACTGCATATGCTAAAGGTTATACCCGTTGTGTAGATTTTAATAGGGTAAGTTCGCACACAACAGAACCACACACGTCTAAATTTCACCCTTTTTTCGAAGAAATAGTAATAGATATTTAAAGCTGATTTATTTTAAATCTATTTTATTTAAGTTAGTTTTTGTAAATTGTACTGGTATCTACCGGTACAATTTAGAGATAGCATGACGGTTCACGGTTGACAAGATGGAATTAATTAAGGAAACGTGTCAAAGTCAAAGTAGGTTTACAGGTACTGTAAGAGTTCACTACTGATGAGTCTTACTGGTACCGGGAGTATAGTGTACTATGGGAGGATGTAGGAGAGAAACTTCAGTGAAAGAGACCTTCTCTTTTTCAATACTCTGTGTAATAGAATAATACGTGTGCCTGTGACGGCAGCAGGCTAGACAATCCCTGCCCGACATATAAAAACAAGATCAACGTTCTAAATCTAAATAGTTTCTAGAAGGATGCAGAGTGTTTAAACAAAGCCATATAGTTAATGGTTTCGACTAGCATGTTTGCTGACGCACAAGTGGATGGTTTCCATGCCATAATTCGTAAGCGAGTTGCATCGCTGATTCGCAGGGAGAGGGACAGTTCCAACAGCTACCTGAGGGTGATTGCTGGGAGTGTAGAAAGTCCTCTATGGAGGCAATGGATACACATCCATGTTAAATAAAAATATAACATATAATAAAAATCATGTAAATTGTACCTACTAACATTTATTATTAAGTTTATTTTTATGTACTTACTAACAATATAATATTATGGACACATGTGTCTGAAATAAAGAAATTTGAATTGTCAAGGAGTCAGTTAGAAGTTGAAGTCAGTTGCTCGTTTCAAAACGAAGGTAGGTCTCTATGGAGAAGAACGACAAAAACTCCACCGACACTCTTTTTAATCAAGTTTTGACATGAAAGAAAAAGGAGTCAATGGTATCTGGAATGGAATAGGGCATTGTTAGGAATAGCGTACGCAGATGACACAGACAGACAGAATTTTAGTATAAGTACCGTGTATACATTCACATCCTCTTTCGTCCAAACTCGCATCGGGATCAGACGTGTTATTTATTGCTCCGCATAAACAAGTTAGTTACTTTAACCCATATTAGTGCATATCCCTAACTGCAGAGTTGCCATTCTCCCGTACGACCGTCGATCTGCGCCGGAGGTGCCGCCGGCCACCCGCGCCCCGCGAGGAAAAAGGACAACCGCCATAATTGCTATCCTGCTCCTGCGCCGCCGCTGTGATCTGCCGCACGCGGGTCGAACTCGTTCCAAAGTACATCTCAAGGAAGGGAGCAGGCGTAATTGCTTTCGCGCTCACACATCGTAGCGAACTGTTACCGTACTGCGTAGCATCTTGCTACAGAACCGGTTTCCGCTACGAAGTTGCTACGGAGAATTGTTGCTGCTTGCATCGACTTGCTCTGCGCGCGTGATCACCTCGGCTGTAGTTATCTTTTGTTTATTTGTTAACATTCAAAAAATATGAATCCTATCCGAACGCCACCACAAGGATTCTCTAGTTCGGTTCCTGACATAAGTAGGGCTGAGGACAGCCAACTAATGCCCCTGTCTAATATTACCACGAGAAGCAACTCTAAGCGTGCCCGCTCAAACGAAGATGACGGTAACAGCTTGGATTTGTTTAAAGAGGAGATTAAAGACATGTTATCTGAATGGATGAACCAACAAAACCTAAAACTAGATAACCTAGAAAAGAACCTGTCTGAAATAAGAAAACAATATTGTGGCATTCAAGCAACCAACAACGGAGTTGAGAAAACCTTGGAAGACATCTCTGCTCAAATGAAAGACATAGACAAGAAAATGGATAAGTTGGAGGGCGAGCGGAATGCCACACGCGTTAAAATCGCTGAGCTGGAAGAAAGAAGTGAAAGCCTGGAAAGATTTGTTAGAAAGACCAGCGTTGAAATAAGGGGCGTTCCCAAGAAAAAGAAGGAGAAGAAGGAGGAATTATTTAGCATGATTGCGAGCCTAATTAAATCAACCGGATTAGATTTCTCCCCCTACGACCTTAGAGACATTTATAGACTACCCTCAAAAGAGAATGCTACCACATCTACAATCGTCACTGAATTTTCCAACAACTTTTTCAAGGAAAAATTCTTAAGTAGCGTAAAACAATATAATACCGCCCGGCGAGGACAACAGCTCAATACATCCCACTTGGGCCTTAAAGGACCTGAAGCCGCCTTATTTATCTCAGAACACCTAACCTCGAAAGCAAAAAGACTCCATTTTCTGGCTCGGGATTTTGCCAAAGCTGAAAATTTTCAATACTGTTGGATTGCAAATGGACGCGTGTTTCTGCGCAAAAAGGAAGGAGAAAGGTATACAATCGTCAAAAATGAAAGTATTTTTCAGCAACTACGTGAAACTCAAAGCAGTAATAATTAAATTAAATTATAGTATAAATCCTTTTATATATTCACTATTAATTTTAGTTGTTGTTCAAAAACTTAAAAACACAATACGTACTCTACACTCACAAGCACGATACACTTTAAGCACAATAAACCTCACCTTGCTCTTATGGCCTCAGAACTTTTTAACTAACATCATTTACCTCACCACTGTCTTTAACATAGTCTACTTGAGTGATCCCGCACAAAAGCTACCATCCAACCTCTATATGACTAATAAATATGACTAATTGCTATAATTTAATCAATGACCTAGATGAGACTCACCCGTACCTAAGCACAAAGCACAATGACCCACAAAAATGTAGAAATGATATAGGTGACGTGTGCTCACAGCTGACGATAATCAGTCAAAATATACGAAGTATTCAAAAAAACTTTGATAATTTCACTGTTTTCCTATCTTCTTTAAATTTTATGCCCGATTTAATCATTTTGACTGAGTGTCGTCTGAGTAATGCCACACCGATTTTTGATCTTCAAAATTATGAATGCTACTACTCTAAACGTTACCTCAACCAAAACGACGGCATTGTTGTCTTTCTCAAAACTGATCTCCAAGTGGTAATCGAAGAACCGCCTTTCAATGATGCTAACTGTTTATTGATTCATGTTGGTAAAGAGTTTACGATTTGTGCTATTTACAGGTCCCCATCTTTTCATAACACCAATAATTTTTTTAGCTCTCTCGAGAAAATTATGAAATCATGCAAATCAACGGCTAACTGTATAATTTTAGGCGACATTAATATTGATATAAGCGCTGGTTCCGGAGACAATCGTGCGACCGATTATCTAGATATCACTGGACATTATGGTTACTATCCTGGCCATCTTTACCCTACACGCTACCACACATGTTTGGACCACGTTATGTTAAAAACCAAAAGAACTGCAAGAGTTTCAATATGTGATTCGGGAATAACCGATCATGATACTGTTATTGTCGGAATTGCTAGAGCTGCTCCGAGTTTATTGCGTAGTAGTAACATCAGAGTGAAGATAGACTACCCAAACTTATCCAAAGCAATTGAGGAATCTGACTGGAGCTACATTTACAGCTACTGCGACGTGACTGCAGCCGTGACAGACTTCACAGGAATGCTTAGTGAGAAAATTTGCGCTTTCACAACAACAGAGACTGTACAAAATTCAAAAGCTATCAAAAAACCTTGGATTACGAAAGGCTTGTTAAGTTGCATCCGAAAAAGAGACTTGTTACACTTGGAAGCAAAGAAAACTGTTAACAAGGATAATTTAATCATTCAGCAGAGATATAAAGCTTACAGAAATGTCTGCAACAATTTGATACAAAATTTAAAAACAGATCACGAAAGAAAACTACTGGAAGACGCAAATGGAGATAGTAAGAAAACATGGTCGGTTATTAAAAATATCTGCAACATTAAAAATAAAAACCAGAGTGGCGTAGAACTACTTAATACTCACTCGGATCCCACAGAATCGCTCAATAACGTGAATCTATACTTTACTAAAGTAGGTGAGCAACTTGCTGATAGAACTCTGCTCCGTATTAATAAGACTGAAACTGAACTCGCTGCTATGACACTTTTCCAGGATTCAAACCCATCTGACAAGTCTTTTTTCGTAATGCCAACTGACGAACTTGAGGTCAAAAAGGTCATAGCAAACCTCAAAGACAATTCAGCACCTGGATGTGACGGAGTTACAAACAGAACTCTTAAGTTATGTAAAAATTACCTAGCTGCGCCAATAAGCTTTCTGTGCAACTTAAGCATCTCAACTGGGAAAGTACCAACGCTAATGAAAACAGCGAATGTATGCCCCATCTTTAAATCCGGTGACAAAACTGTGCCATCAAATTATCGACCGATATCCTTACTAACGTCTTTATCTAAAATTCTGGAAAAGATTATGAATACCAGACTCCTTGGTTATCTTGAGAAAAACGGCTTCATATCGGAAAATCAATATGGCTTTCGCAAGCACAGGTCTACGGAAGATGCAGTCACTAACCTAGTTGACTTTGTAGCTTACAAAGTGGACAATGGCTACAAATGTACTGGTGTCTTCCTTGACCTGGCAAAAGCCTTTGATACGGTATCCAGATGTATTCTTCTCAAAAAGATGGAAGCAATGGGTGTTCGAGGTTTGGCTCTCGAGTGGTTTCAGTCTTATCTGACAGATCGCACGCAAAGGGTCCGCATGGGTGACAAGTGCAGTAGTTGTGCCAGCCTAAACTACGGAGTTCCTCAGGGAAGTGTGCTCGGGCCAACGCTCTTTATTCTTTACATAAACAGCCTCTGCACTTTGGGCTTGGACCGAGCTAAAATATTTGCCTACGCTGACGATACTGCTATAGTATTTTTTGACAAAACTTGGGAAGGCGTTCAAGAAGCTGCTAACGCGGGTGTAAGTCTGGTTGCAAGTTGGCTCACCCATAACTTACTAACGCTAAATGTGGATAAAACTAAAGTTGTCAATTTCAGCGTCAGCACAAGAACATCCTGCCCAAAACATTTAGTAGTTAAATTGCACTCGTGTGATAGCAATTCAACAAAATGTTCCTGTTCAAGCCTTCAGCAAGTCGAACATATAAGATATCTTGGAATCTATATTGACCAACACCTTAACTGGACTAAACAATTAGACCATGTAAGCGCACGAGTGCGTAAGTTACTACATATTTTCAAAAAAATGGGCCGTCTTGCGAACAACACCATTATGAAAATGCTTTATCTTACACTCTGCCAATCGGTTCTTAATTATTGCATTGTTGCATGGGGTATAGCACACAAGACGCACCTATCAAAAGTGGAACGCGCTCAACGGGCTCTTCTCAAGGTATCTTTCATGAAACCAAGGCGCTTCTCGACTGACACACTATACCAAGAGGCTGGTGTTTTGCGTGTGCGCCAACTATACATAATGGCTGTGGCACTGAGGTATCACAAAAATGCCTACAGCTCCATCACCTACCCTAAGCTCCGGTCTCTTAGGAATGCAAATAAACCCAAATGGAAAAAACCCAACTGCAGACTCTTTTTTGGCCGCAGAAGCTTTCACTATATGGGACCATTTATCTACAGCAAGCTTAACACTGAAATAAATGTACTTCCCATGACTAGAAATAAAATAAAAAATGAACTCTCAAAATACCTAGCAGTTATGGACTATGAAGGCACGGAGAAGTTCCTTAATGCATAAGTGCAACACAGTACATTCATAACACAAATACATAAAGGTCGAATGGACCAAACGAAACCATACTCTTTTTTTTTTTTTTTTTTTTTTTTTTTTTTTTTTTCTGCATCATTTGTTGTTAATTGTTTGGTCTATAACCTTAACTCACTCATTCATTACACTTTACACGTACACTTCACACATACACTACACAGCTAAACACGTATCAATTTAAGTAACTTCTTATAGTGTTATATTATTGTCGAAAATCTTACCGACTAATCTGTATGTACCCTTTTGCCCTATTATTTTGTTAGACGAAGGAGACTAGTCTCCACGACACAGGGAATCCTAGTGTGGAGATTAGGGATTTTTCAAACTGTGAAATAGTGTTTTTTTGGCAATAAAGATTATTATTATTATTATTATTACATGCATTTAGTAATAAGCTGTTAGGTATAATGTCAATACAAACAGACACTTCAATTTTATATATTGCCGTAAGCTGTTTAAGTTTTATCACTTATTCTAGTGGAGGCTAAGTTGCTTCAATCAATCACTCCTCCTTTTACCAGACATAGGTATGCTGGTACGTTAAGAAAGGTGTGAAAACATTCGATACGTTATCGGAACGTCTCGCCGCGGCAACGATTTTTACCGCCATCAATCAGATAACACGATCTATCTTCGCAAGAACACTTTATTCATTACTTTCCTGAGTTCTTTTTTACTGAGTAACAAGACTGGTTAGGCAAGTTAGCAGCCCATTTTGTGGTAAGTAGTCATGGCTGCGTTTGGATATCTGCACTGCCAGGGGCATCGTACATGTTTGACATCAAAGAGACATAGCTAAAATGCAACCGGAACAGATCAAACAAACTGTCTAGCCTTTTCCTAGCTATGGTGGAATCGGCTTCCAGTCTAATCGGATGCAGCTGAATATAACTAAGTAGCGACCCGTCCCGGCTTCGCATGTGCCTATAGCCTTCCTCAATAAATGGACTATCCAACACAAAAATAATTTTTCAATTCGAACCAGTGGATCCTGAGATTAGAGAGTTGAACCAAAAAAACAAACAAACAAAGAAACTCTTTAGCTTTATAACATTATATAGTATATATATAGTGTATAGTAAAGATATCTGGACGACCGACCATTGCTCGGTATTTTTTTTTATTTCCCGCCGCAACAGACCTGCGTACGGGTCCAGTGTCTAAGAACGGGCAATCAGAATTATTCACTATCACCTCTAAAATGCTGTTGGTGCTCCCCCGAATCCTTCGCATCAGAGATGCTGTTCATTTACGCATAATAGCTTGCTCTATATACAAGAATTGCTCGTTTAAAGGTATTAGATATATCTGACCTCCACAACCCAGTTACTGGGTAACCAGATACCCCTTGGTAAGACTAGTTGTCGGACTTTCTGGCTTCTGACTACCCATAACGACTGACGAAGATCTATGAACGACAGCCGAGACCAACGGTATTACGTGGTTTCCGAGGTATCGAGGGGTCTCGGTATGTTGGAGCGCCTGTTGGATTCGTCGAAGCGGCGAGCGACGGTGTGTCCTCATTTACAAGTCCTCCCTTCATCATCATCATCAGCCGAAAGACGTCCACTGTTGAACATAGGCCGCCCCCATAGAACGCCACAACGAGCGGAAACCTGCCGCTTGCATCCACCGGTTACCCGCGACCTTGACGATGTCGTCGGTCCATCGCTGCGTCTTCCGGTCCTCCCTTACACGGTATGAAATGGATGGTCACCCATCCTCGGGTGGGCCGCGGCAAGCATAGCTTAGCCATGACCGATCAATACATAAGGGGAAACCAGAACAGATCAATGTTTATTAAAAACAGAAATTGATCTGGTGTTCGTGTACCATCACGGACGAGAGACTTCCTACAAAGACACGAATAAGCCAAAAACACTTTCATACCGCCGTTGTGAAAATATCCAGCGTTTAATATCCGTGGCCGTAATATCAGTATCATTCCGGCGAAGTTATGGCAGGTATCAAAATGTATTTAATGTTCATGAATCTTGGCGAAGTACCTGCGGTTTACACTCCAGGACCGTGTCGGGCCTGCTGGCAACTTTGCGGCTGTGTGGTCTCGGCGATGCGGTATTTGGCAAAGTTGGGAATACTTTTGTATGTTTTAGCGGAATAGAAGATTGAGACTTCTTGGTGTCAAAAGTTAACTTTATAATTACTTTAGGCATAGGTTTCTGTTGTTACTAGACTTTTAAAAAAAGGAGATTAATTATCATTCGTCTGTATATTTTTAAAGGTTGTTTTTACCTAGCTTGCAGTACGTTGCACAAAACCTACATTAGTTTAATGGAAACTTTAAATTGCTGCTGTCACTTTCTTTTTGATACAAAATGTAAGGGATGGCATGAATTTAAAACCTCCGTTAGTCTAATGTTTATTTCGCGCAACTCCACGTTAGCGTATTATTTTATAAAACCTATTAAATAAGAAAAAAATAATTGCATGTCACAATTAATATGCTACCTCCGTAGAGTGACTAAAATAATTGTTTCGGTAAAGTAACCATTGCAATAGGGTATTTAACTCTATACGAGAAAAAGTCTATAAATATGTTATTGGGACAGTTTAGGCATAAAACAGTCGGAAAATGTAAGTTTTAGTTCATAAAATAACAAAACAAATTTTTACATTCAATTCAAAGTTTTCAGTATTTTTAATCTGATAAAAAACACCGTGAAATAGTAGCGGCCACGTTATTACGCCGTACGGCTGTGTAAACAAAAAATTGTCAACTGTCAGTCAACCGATTGGCGTAATATCGGCTTAGTACTTTTATTATTTTCATAACTAACGTAATTTTTTCATTATTACACCTATTACAAAATATGCTTTTATTTATTTTTAAATGATATACAATTATCATATTTAATATGAGCTCATTTGATACAAAACGAACTGACGTCATTTACGCTGAGCAAAATGGCGTCCAGTAAGAGGCGTTTTTGTCAAACTACGCGCGAAATTTGAAAATTTAATATTTAGATGCATTTTTATGGCACTTATAGATTGAATAAAAATTTTGTGTTTTCTTTTGTGGCATATTAGCACTACAGAATTTTATTGAGACACTTTTCAAAAATTGGTGTAATACCCTATTTCCACGCGGCTACGAGCTGTAAATCTGTGTGTCGTTAACATATAAAAGTACTCGGTGCGAGTTGATTTCTCGGTTCCAGTCCGATATCCATGTTCGGCGAGCCTATCCCTTGGGAGAAGCAAGCCAAATACCTAGGAGTCATTCTCGACCGCCACCTAACCTTCGCGGAGCACATAAAGCAGGCGCGTTCGCGCGCCGCTTTCGCTCAAGGTAGACTTCACTGTATGTTGAATGCACGTAGCAAATTGTCACTCAAGTGCAAATTGCGTACCTACACAGCGTGCATTCGTCCCATCATGACCTACGCCTGTGCTGTATTCGCACACGTAAAGGCATACCGTCTCCACAGAATGCAAACCTTACAAAACCGTTTCTTGCGAAAAATAACGGGCGCCCCGTTCTATGTTCGCAACGAGAACCTTCATCTCGATCTCAAACTCCCGACCATCCGTCAGTTCATGAAGCGCGCTTGCAAGCGCTTCTTCGATCAAGCGGAGAAACACCGCAACCCGCTCGTCGTAGCGGCCGCCCGATATACCCCTTCCCGTATTAGCAGGACCCGTCGTCCACGTCATACCCTGTCCGATCCAGATGACGCTATTACCCTCCTTCAGGAAAGAAATAGGGCCACTAGCACATTAGTTAAATACAGACACAAATTACCGTCATTCCGACCTCGCCGCCGAGGTCCCTCGCGACGACCCCGTAACGCCCCCCCCCCGACCCTTGCTAGCGCCAGCCCGCGTCGCTGAGCCCTTAGCTTTAAAATAGCCCCTAATTAATGGAGACCCGATCCAGCCTGTCCCTTTGCTGTCCTCTCAGTGGCGACCTAAGCCGAGGCTCGTACCCCACAGGGGGTGCCCTTAGCGTAGTCACTTAGTTTATAAGTTTTTGCCCTGGCTGGAGGCCCTAAAAGTCACTTTTAAGGCACCACAGGATTGTCCGGTTAAGCAGTAACCAACCCTCAGGTTGAACTGCGAGATGCCATACAGAAAAAAAAAAAAAAAAAAAAAAAAAAAAAAAAATTGATTTCTCGAATTGGAAATACAACTAAAAATATAATAGCATTTCGGTTTATTTTATGCGACAAGTACAAGCATTGATGTGAAGAAGGACTTTAGGCTAAATCATTTAAGCTAAATAGAACACATTAGCCATTATTTTTTTTAAACCATTTAGGTACAGGCACTTTTGAATTGTCAACAAGTCTGTAATTTAGTCAGAAAGTTGAAACTAGTTGCTCGTTCCAAAACATAGGTAGGTTTTTTTTTACAAAATACTGGTTACATGATCTTGTTGCTTCTAAATGTGAAAACAATGAAGGTAATCTAGCAATACAAAACATAAAAAAGAAGCAAGATAAAATCCATGTCAGTTAAGAGCTGACCAATCTCTACTGACAGTGCCCATTCGAAACATGACGCGTGGATCAGCACCATTTAGCTCAATCATTTTGAAGGGAGCTTATTAATTCAATTCATTTACATAGCATTCTCATCAGCACCTTGGCACTCATTTGTTTTTATGAAATCGTCTCCCTAACAACTCTTTTATACATACCTAGTTATTATTCAATTAACAAGAGTTGACGTAATTACGTCTATCTTAAGTTAAGTATATAGTAATAAGTTTCATAGTTACATCTGTTGATAGACCTGAACAAAAAGATAAATAAAAATAATCATCATTTGCGAAACGGTTTATTTCCAATTTAAAATCCGATCTAATTTACGTTACGTTCTCCATGTTAGGCCCACAGGGCGAGTATCACTCGGTCCAATCTCCGACGATTGCCGATCTGCGCGATCAAATCTGCCGCTTTCCAATGTTACGTAGAAATATAAACTCTTACCAAAACGTCGCAGGCGATATTCGGAGTAAACTGTGTCTGATCGACTTCTTATCGCACTTTGAAGTTTTTTATGTAATTGCTTTGGAACTGTGTAAATTTTCGGGGGAAATATATAAGATATTGGTGGGTGATGTAAATAGTTGCGTTATTTGTAGGATATATATTTTTATATACTCATAAAGGCTTGTGATTGACCGCTACTTACCTGATCTTATGGGATGAAGCGGCCTGAGGTGGAATTTCGGTATACACTGATGTATAACCTATCCATCAAAAAACGAATTTCCAAAATCGATGTACAGTCAGCAAAAGAGATAGGTATGCAGGTCATCGAAAATGGTTAAACTTTACTCAGAAACCGATGGATGTTTTCGAATAGTGAGCATTACGGACTCGGTAAACTAGCGCTCAGATTAGTAAAATCGTATTTAGATGATAGGCTGCAGCAAGTTCAAATAAACGGTGTAAATTCATCGGGCTTGAAAGTAAAAATGGGTGTACCACAGGCCTCAATATTGGGTCCGTTCCTATTTCTAGTTTATATTAATGATTTACCGCATTTACTGAGAAATCAACCTCAAATGGTGTTATTTGCTGATGATACTTCATTGATTTTTAAAGTAAATAGACGGGCACAGCACTATGACGACGTAAATGACGCCATGATTAAAGTTCATAATTGGTTTACTGCAAATAACTTAGTGTTAAATGAGAAGAAAACCAAGTGCATAAGATTCGCTTTACCGAATGTTAAAAGTAGTGAATGTAACGTTTTATTAAATAAGGACGTACTTGAATTCGTCGAAAAGACAGTTTTCCTAGGGATTACGCTTGACTCAAAGCTGCAGTGGGGTCCTCACTTAACATCTCTTGCAGGGCGGCTAAGTTCGGCCGCTTACGCTGTCAGAAAAATCAGGCAATTGACAGACGTGGATACCGCTAGACTAGTCTATTTTAGTTACTTTCATAGTATCATGTCTTACGGTATTTTGCTTTGGGGACGGGCTGCAGATATAGATTCTATCTTTGTTCTGCAAAAGAGGGCTGTCAGAGCCATCTATAATCTCAGCAGACGCGAGTCTCTAAGAGAATTGTTTAAACAAATTAATATCATGACGGTACCTTGTCAATATATATACGAAAACATCATGCATGTTCGTAAAAATCTTCATCTGTTTAGTAAAATAAGTGACAGACATAAGTTTAATACTAGAAATAGGAACAAATTATTTCAACCAAGTTTCAGATTGTCAAAAGTACATACTTCTTTTATGGGGTATTGTGTAAAATGTTATAATAAAATACCGCTCGATATTTTGCAATTAAATGAAAGGCAATTTAAAACATGCATTAAACGCACACTATGTAGGCAAGCATATTATAAGTTGGAAGATTATATCAATGATAAAAATGCTTGGCATAATGCTGGTCCTGCTCCACAGCCTCTTTAGGGAATTTCTTAATTGCAAGAAAATTATGTTGCTCACCCCTTATTATTGACATGAATAACGTGTACCGTTATTATTATATTTACTTATTATATTTTATCTGTCGAATGACATACTTACATACATTGGAAATTTTAGCTTTGTATAAATTAATAGCATTATTTCAATTAATATGTAAATGTGAGAACTATGGATCCATTTATTTATTCAATGTGTTTGACATAAATGAGCATGGCAGTTGAGAGCATTGTCATGCTCGCTCAAATGTCTCACTGATGGTGGCGTGCGGGTTGGATCATTCGGTTCCCTTCAAAATGGTTGAGCTAAGTGGTGCTGATCCGCGCGTCATGTTCGTGAACGGGCGCTGTCAGTTGAGATTGGTCATCTCTTAACTGCCATGGCTTTTATATTAATTTATTTTTAATTAGAATGTTTTGGATTTCTCTTCACTTACATTGTTTTCACATATAGAAGCAACAAGAATAATGTAGCCTGGATTTTGTAAAAGCTTGATTGAAAAGAGTGTCCGTGGAGTTTCTTGCTCGTTCTTCTCCATAGAGACCTACCCTACGTTTTGGAACGAGCAACTAGCTTCAATTTTATTTTGACTATTCAAAAGTGCCTGCAAATGGTTTAATTGAAATAAATGCTTTGACTTTTGACTTTTGAATGAAATTTAATTAAATCATTGAAATGTTTATTCTCTATTAATTTTATTTTATTTTATTCAAAAACATCCATCGGTTTCTAAGTAAACTTTAACTATATCTGACGATCCTGCATACCTATCTCTTTTGCTGACTGTACATTTGCCGGAAAAATCGCATAACAAATATTAAAAAAAAAAAAACATACAGTCGAATTCAGAACTTCCTTCTTTTTGAAGTCGGTTGAAAAAGAGTGGGGCGCGTCTTCGTGAATGGTACAGATAGTCATCTGTACTCCTCTGCATACATACCTACCAACATTCATCAGTTTTTCCTCTGCCCAAATATAAGTCAGTCCAGGAACAGAGTCAGTTTTCAGTGCAGATGCAGACGGATGCGGATGCAGACGGATACCAGTGTTTTACATAGAATGACTCCCTCGATAACCCAGTTACTGAGTAACACGATACCCTTGGTAAGATTGGATGTCGGACTTTCAGGCTTCTGACTACTCGTAATGACTGTCAAAGATCTACGAATAACAGCCGGGACCAACAGCTTTACATAGTTTTCGAGGCATGGAGGAGGGGTCTCGGTATTAAATTCATGGTCACCCATCCGCGGATCGACCGCGGCAAGCATCTATAGCATACCCATGACCGATAGATCCTCGCGGCTTTTACATAACCCTGAGCCCAGGGTATAACATATTGCACTTATATTTAACACCATTGCATGTAGGTAAGTAAATCTCATTATAGATTGAGAACAACGGATTAACTCACTGTGTTGTCGGGTTCGTCCGACTAGTTTCGAAGGCATACGGCCACCTTTCTCAAGGAGTTCCACAGGATGACACACCGCCCGTCGCGTTCCTGCGGACACGCGGTTGTCCGCGTAACTATTCGGACGAACTCGGCAACACAGTGAGTTAATCCATTTTTCTCAATCTATAATGTGCAACAATACTCACGTTTCGTTTAATAAGTATATCTCTGAAAAATAATCCACTCTTTCATAAGGTAAAAAATTGCTCGTTATCTTAAAAAAATGAACTGTCTTATAAATGTAGGTTATTAAATAAGCGTTTTCTAGGTAACTGGAGCCCTCCTTTTTGAGTGAACACACTTAGTGGAGATATTTTAAGTGGCTATTAGGTAAAGCCGTCCGTTAATCTTTGCTGAGAGCCCTGGATTTGATGTCTGGCTAACTTCAAGGAAAATTATTTCTTATTCGCATGAATCATGGAATCGTTTATAATGCTATGTAGACAGGGTCGTGTTCGTATTACATATGGTCAGAGACAATAGTCGTTTAAGACTTCAGCTTTTCAAGTCCTAATTATTCAGCACAATTATCATAGTCTTTCTGCCCTTGTACCATGTCATTTGGGGTCGCAACACGTCTTCTTCTTCCATTATTCCTCACAATAGTAAATTAAATACAAATTGGATGAAAAATCCCGATAAAACCAACTCTGTTTAGGGTTCCGTAGCCAAATGGCAAAAAACGGAACCCTTATAGATTCGTCATGTCTGTCTGTCTGTCCGTCCGTATGTCACAGCCTCTTTTTTCCGAAATTATAAGGACTATACTATTGAAACTTGGTAAGTAGATGTATTCTGTGAACAGCATTAAGATTTTCACACAAAAAATTAAAAAAAACAATACATTTTGGGAGTCCCCTATACCTTAGAACTGAAACTCAAAACTTTTTTTTCATCAAACCCATACGTGTGGTGTATCTATGGAGAGGTTTTCAAAAATGATATTGAGGTTTCTAATATCATTTTTTTCTAAACTGAATAGTTTGCGCGAGAGACGCATCCAAAGTGGTAAAATGTGTCCCCCCCCACTGTAACTTCTAAAATAAGAGAATGATAAAACTAAAAAAAATATATGATGTACATTAACCATGTAAACTTCCACCGAAAATTAGTTTGAACGAGATCTAGTAAGTAGTTTTTTTTAATACGTCATAAATCTTAAACCGCAATTTACCCTTCCCTTCATGGGCGAGTCCGACTGACACTTGGCCGCTTTTTATTTATTTGGTTTACCATAAATTTTTAGTTTACCTAATAATATCTTAGGCACAAGAATAACGTGTATAAAAAGTTTGAACAGCGTAACAATTATTTTACGGTCAACACCACATGACCTAAATTTACTGTTAACTGTTATCTGAACTGCAAAGAGACTAGTGCATCGCATTGTTTCACATCTATTACCTTTAATTCATCTCCCATTCATTCATTCATTCATTCATCATCATCCATCATTCATTCATTCATTTTTTCATTTTTTTTTTTCTCATTCATTTTTTCTCATTTTTGTTTTTTTTTTCTTTGGGTGTTGTTTATCTATATATGTATGTATTTACAAAAAAAAAAAAATGTATTTGTGTATGTATATCAGCTGTCTGACACCCATAGTACAGGATCTCCCTAGTTTGGGGTCAGATGGCCGTGTGTGAAAATGTCCCCACATATTATTATTATTATTTTATTATTATCTATTACATTTTATCTGAACTAACATACAAAAAAAAAAAAACTCCGCTTGGCGATGTCCCAAAAACAAGATTTAACGTCTATTTAGATGATACTTAAAGGTAAATGTTAGTTTTGTCACTGACTGTATGAGGCACGAAAAAGTCACATTATGACAGAATCGGTCGAAATGTTTGTATTTACAGCCATACTTAAACGTACGGTAAACGATCGACGACCAAAACTGCTCCCTAGATTCGGGAACACAAGTAAGTGTAAAGATAGTAGAAGGCTTATAACCAAGTCCTAATACTCAGTAGGAACAACTTGCGCATTGTGGCTAGAGCCACTACAAGACATTGCTGCTTAAACAAGCACAGGTTCCACTTGGGGTTAAGTGATACGCAAACCTGCAGACGCTGTAATGAGGCTGATGAAACGCCACTTCACCTTCTGGGGGCGCAACAATCTTCTGGGCAAATATCTGTTAAGCCCGGATGAATCAATGGAGATCGCCCCAAAGCAGATCCTGCATTTCATCACAGCTGCAAGGTTTGGTGGCGATCTCTAACCAACACAAGCGGCGATCACAATAGACCAACTCTGGTCGCAGTGATACCATAGCCGAACAAAGCTTATAAAAAAAGTGTAAAGATGACAGAGTAAATAAATAAACCTATAAAGATCCCACTGTAGGGCACAGGCCTCTTCTCATAGAGAGAAGGCGCGAGCATTGATCACCACGTGCGCTCATGTAAACATGATTCAATCATCATCATTATCAACACTTTAGCTAATTAGTGGTCCACCGTTGGACATAAGCCTCCTCCATGCTGGATATTTTATCAACTTCCAATGGTATAGAAAAATCGATTCAACGCGGTAATTGCAGTCATTGACCCACCTACATTATCTAATGAAAAAACGGAAACAATATCGGAAACGTCCTAAATTAATATTTACCGTATTCGTCAACATATTTTACAAATGAAATTTTTTGAGAAGAGATATTCAGTGAAGGGCAAATGACCGCAATTGCCACTTCAAAACGATTTTTCTATAGACCACTCATCTTCCACCATTCACGTAAAATGATATTGCATATTCAAAGCGTACTCACATTATCTAAATACCGTGATAGCCCAGCATTGCGGGCTACGTGGGGGGAAAGGAAATAAGTGCGGAGTCACGACCGAGCCGCGTGGAGAAATGAGGCGAGAGGTGGAAATAGGGGTGCGCCAATCGTTACCGTGTCAGGAAATATTGCAGACGATGTGACGGGACCTTGATATTATAACCATTGGCTAGTGGTGCAGCAATTTGAGCAAAAATTTAATCCAAGTGTCTTCATACAAGAAACATGTTTTTATCGGCGTTTTTTGCTTAATACCACCGTACAATATACCGTTTCGTTTCGCGGTAAAAATTCGGCCAAGTGCGAGTCGGTCTCGCACATAAATGGTTCCGTACAATACAATCCTGTATTGTATTGTACGGAACCATTTATGTGCGAGACCGACTCGCACTTGGCCGATTTTTTTTAAGTCTAGGACGCACAGATACATATTTAACTCTGTAAACTCTCAAGGTGCAAATCAGACCGGTTACTTTGTCACAAAACCAATTTCAGGAGACACACAGCAATCGTATTACCAAATAAAAAACACATCACAGAACAGAACTAAATAAATAAGTAACCACAAATATGTGTAGATAGGGACACAATATTGTCACCACTTTGGATATTCACTTACATTTTATGTCCCACAAAATTCGAGACACACAACACACGCAATATTTTTATTTTCCCCGGCGCAAGTAATCCGACGGAATCCTTTTACACAAAGAATACGCCTATATAGGGGAATGCTTCATAGCAGTGTAAAAAGTGTTGTAACAGCAGAAACTTCAAAACGGATGCTATCGACAAAAGCGCGACGCAATAACAAAACGCTTTGTGTTCCAAACACAGAGGCTCCAATCCCGGTGTTTGGCTCAAAGAAAGCCATATAAACGAGTATATACCTAACATAAATTCCAATTATTTACACGTTTTCAAGGGATTTGCGAGCGGTTATAACTGGGTTATGGTTGAGTAATGTGATTTACATGATTTTAATTTCAGGCCACGAGTAAATGTATTTTCAAATAAATGTTATGTTGGTTTGTCAGGGTACCTAGAAAATCCAAAACTGTATGCCTTAATCACGGACTAGAAAAAAAAGAAGGACTCCGCGTCATGCATATCAAAAGTGAAGCACCCTAAGTAAGCCAGACCGTTTGTACAAACATGCCTCACCCACACATGTACATCATAGTCACGGACTACAAAAAAAAGGATTCCGCGCCGAAAGTACCGACTACCGACCGTACCGATCTATGTGTGCGTCTCGGTCCAGCGTACTTTAGGTGCTTCACTTTTGATATGCGTGACGTGGAGTCCCTCTTTTTTTTCTAATCCATAGTAGAAAATATCACTAAAAGTCATCATCATCATTTCAGCCGAAAGACTCCCTCTGCTGGACATAGGCCTCCTCCTGGGGTTTTGCCATAATCGCCACGCTTGGCAGGCGGGTTGGCGATCGCATTATGGTTGTTACAAAGGCACAGAGAACGCTGCTGCCCATTCTCTGGTAAGTCCCTTAGTCGCCTCTTATGACACCCACGGTAAGATATGAGATGGTGCTATTCTTTACGCCCGACACCAAACGGAGTATACTGATACATACATACATATCACTAAATGTACTTTTACAAGATATAGGACAGAGCTAAGAGCCTAGCGCATGAGTCCTCCAGAAACACCAAATGTCGCGACAAATGGCTAGCTCGTGATGACCACGACAGCTCTGACAAGAGTGTCACGAAGAAGAAGAAGAGCCTAGTGCTAAAACAATTACCTTTGTATAAACTAAGAGGAACTATACACTGCTTTCTATTTTTATATCTCCCTTTCTCTTCTTAACCTTCCTCTAGTAACTTAGTGAGAGTAAAGTACTTCGCATCCATTTGGTTCCGGACGCTCTTTTAGTATCGTGTCGCCATCGCGTTTGAGGTCTCCCAGGTGGTCTCTTTTGACTCCAGGGTCTCCGACAAGACTTTTACACAACGAATCACTACATATATCTGCGTTCCTGTTTGGAAAAACATTAAAAAAAAACTACCGCCTACAAAAACCGCTGGTAAAAAATAACTTTAATTTCGAAAGTCGGCGAAAAGACAAAACAACAAACAGAACCAAATTGTTTTGTAGTTCGCATTTAAGTGCTACCTTCTCATAAACAATCAAATCAAATCCAATAGAAACGGTACCTAAATCTAAAAAAATTGGCTGTCTGTAAAGTCGGTTTACGGACGATAGTTTTACGTGATAACGTCATAAAAAGCATAATGGCTAACATATATAACATAAGCAAAAAATGGCTTCCGTTGAGGTGGACGGAGCTTATTGCTTGGGCCGATAGTGCCTCTCTATCGCTTGTTCCGCGCTCTCGCTTGCACGCTCAGGCTCAGGCAGAACGTGACACATTTTCGTGCGTGCATCCGGTGTTCATCGATTTATAAGACGTTATCACGTCAAAAAAACCACTGCAACGCTACAGAAAAGCAAAAATAGCAAAAACGCAATTTCGTTTACTTGGATGATATATGTTTTTTTTTCAATTATTTTGTATAATAACCCAAACAGTTAAATTTATTTTGATACAATTTATCATCCGGTTATACTGGAAGCCGATCCTAACATAGTTGAGTAAAATCTAGAGGCAGATGACATTCTGTTAGGAATGTAAGTATGAGGACAAACGAAACATATTCATTTTATTTTTATTTTTTTTGGACAGGCCCGCCACACTATTCCCTAACCACTGTAACTCCTGTAAGCCAGAAACGATTCAACTGTCTTGGATCCCGCAACGAAATGAATCAGAAAAGAACAGCGGAGGAGTAAGAAAAACATATTTTCCACTTCCCTCCAAATCAAGCAGGAGACAGAACAGAACTAAGCCAATAGGCACAAAGGGACGTTTACAACTGGGAGAAACCCAGTTGCTAAGCACCGAGGATTATAATTGACATAATTAATGGGCCCTAAAAAGTGAGCTGTTACATTAAATTTGATTCCAATAATAGGTATGGCAAAAACGCTTAAACGCACGGAAATTAGTTCTAGTTTCCACAAGGTCCGCATAATAAACTGCACCGGATGTAGCCTGTACACTATCCAACATAATATTGCGTTCTTTCTGCTAAAGAGCCCACTCCCATAAGATATGATGTGCAGATTGTTCGTATTCACAGCCAGATTTATAATATTGACACAAAGGCGAACCAACAAGCTCGAAAGAAAATAATTTACTTTTAAAGTTGCCATGTCCTGTTAGAAATTGGGCAACACAATGGTCCACCTCCAGCCATGTCCTGGCCAGCCGCTCCGAACGGATGGAAAGAACTGATGAAGGCCCTTGCTAGAATCATCCCACCTACACTGCCACTCGGATAAAAGTTCCTCCCAGACGTCAGTCTGTGGTTTAAATAATCTAGAGATCTTAGCGCGGTCACGTTGAGTTAAAAAGTTTGCGTCCATGGTCTCTCGCGCGTAATAGTACATTGCAGCACGTCGTTGCACCTCAAGATCGACTGGAAGCACGCCTGCTAGAACCATTTCATCATTTTGTAATATGGGCCGATCGTGTATCGCTTGGTTTACGCTCTCGCTTGCACGCTCAGGTTTAGGCGGAACGTGACACTTTTTCGTGCGTGCAGCCGGTGTTCATTCAGTTAAGAGTCATGTTTTTTAGGTCGCTTATATTACATTCAACTAAAATTCACAACTTAATTTGTTTCATTTTGTTCAAAATTACGTTCATTTGGCCTCACACTAATTATGATCAAAACAAGACCGACCCTATCTCTTGGGATCAAATCAACGTTCATGGATCGTGAGTGTTCATCTGCCTCCCTTCACGAATTACAGCGGTCTTATGTACGCCACTATTTCGTAACGCAAGATTATTATCGTAATATTATTATTTAACGGAAACATTAATCATCGTGCCTGTATTTCTCAAAGGGATTAAGTAGACGTGTCTAGTACACCCACCCACATAATGTATATGTGAGTTCATATTTTTGTAATCGCACTATCAGCCTATTGCCGTCCACTGCTGAACGTAGGCCTCCCCCAGAGATCGCCAACCAACCCGGCCTTCCACGACCACGACTAGGGCATGTAAATTATCCGAACCATTTCACTATCTGGATGGTTCGAATATATCCGAGTATCCGGATTTTTTATCGGAGTTTTGTATTTAATTAAAATCTTGCATAAATATTGGGACTCTCTTTATTTTAATTGAATATGTATTCGCATGAACCCTGTTTTTCATACATTCATTGATATAAGTAACTATGTGTAGTATTATCTAACCAAGTTTTATTCGTATTATAAAGATAGAACACACAAAAAGTAGCCTATGTTTATCTTTATGACATCATCTATCTGCCAGTGAAGTCCCATCAAAATCAGACCAGCCGTTTCGGAGATTATATGAGTTGGAACAAAAGGACACAATTAAAAAAAAGTATTTTGGTATTAATGTCCTGTAATTTTAGTAAAAGGCTGTTATTTGACATTACAAACCGACATTTGATTTTTATTTATTTGTTTATAGGGTGACTGGTAATTAGTGTACGATACTTAAACACGTGATTGTGTTCATGATAACAAACAACTTTCCCGAAGTAAAAAGTTTTTTGTACTGGTTCACTTTTATCACAATAACACAACAGCCGTATGAAATTCACGCACGCGCACGCCTGTGACCTAAAGTGAACCAGTACAAAAAACATTTTTTCTTCGGGAAAGTTGTTTGTTATCATGAACACAATCACGTGTTTAAGTATCGTACACTAATTACCAGTCACCCTGTATATGCGTATAGATAATTATAGGATTATTTATTATAGGATTATTATAATTATCTTACGTAAAAAATGGTAAAAGAATCCGTGTGTTGGTTGGTTTCAACTTACCCTATATAAAATATACTCTGTATTACTCGTATTTACTTGAAGGCATTTCCGAGGGCTGTCAAACAAAGCCAGTCTTGCTCTAATCTTGCTCATAAGTCTGGTCGACGGGTTTCGCTTTAATTCGGCCGACGCTAGAGCACAGCAATATTTTACTAAAGCTTATCGTTTACTGTGAATAATCATCTTTTGAACAAATCTTTACATTTTATATAAAGTTGGACATTATTATGTTTGTTAACGTTATTGGTGTAGTTATTAACACCAATAACGTTAACAAACCAAAAAAAAGATTCATTCTTTCTTCTTTATTGAAAAAGCTGTATCATGGGTAAGTTTACAAACTCAGATTATGACACAAACGACAGATATACCGTGTGGAACACTGAGAGTGAAGCTACCAAAGCAAATACAAATCAAAAGCGATACCTACAATTTCGTGATTGTATTCACTTTTGAATTAGTATTTGTATTTGTTTTTTTAACGATACAACGCGAGTTCGTGCTGTACTGACTCTTGTTAGTGCACCACGAAGCGCGATTGTAGGTATTCGCTTTTGAATTTGTATTTCTTTTCAACCGACTTCAAAAAAGGAGGAGGTTATCAATTCGTCTGTTTTTTTTTTTTTTTTTTTATGTTTGTTACCTGATTTCTCCGGACTGAGTGAACCGATTTTAATGATTCTTTTTTTTTAATTTGGTTCAGTTCTGACCATGGCATCCATGAGAAAACCGTATAAGTCTTAAATTTGCATTAAGTATGTGCGCGATTTGTTACGCGATTTCTCAGGCAAACGTAAACCGATTTTGAAAATTCTTTTTTTAATAGATAGGGTATGCTTCAGGGGTCCCATATAAATTTTATCGAA